>JAWWNI010000961.1:0-444007 GCA_034642065.1 Darevskia nairensis
TGTTTTCAGTTACTGGGTTGTTGTTTTTTTTAATTTTAATTTTAATTTTTTTTAAAAAAAAGGTGTTTGTAACCTGTATTGAAATCCCAGTTTGTTGAAGGCTGCTGTAGAAATGTTGTAAATACATGCATGCATAAAATGAATAAATGAAATGGTAACAGCATCAACATTCTCTTTAATATCTGTGGATGTTCCTCATACAAACAAGCACTGATCGCATGCCCTCCTATCAGAAGAATACAGGACTGTACACATTGCAGGCAGGCAACGCGTTCTCCCCGTGTACAGTGGGGGTGGGGTTGGCAATGCCTCCCACATCACAGGGAGTCCCGGCCGCGTCACACCCCCTGCCAACCAATCCAGTCGGCCTGGGCGCGTGGCTTGTGCAATTTAAACAGCAGCACGGCTTGGAGTTCTCCCTTCTGGTTTCCTGCTCCATCAGATCTCCCGCCCTCCTGCCCTTTTTTCATGCGTTCGCCATCTTGGCCTTGCCGGACCACGGTTGGTCACCTGTTGAGGGGCCTGGTAGGTTTTTTCCCGCTTGGCAAATTGACACCAGCCATGTGGTTTTTGCCTGCCTCGTAGCAATCATCACAACTTTGTAAGATTTGATGGTTAGGCATTGGTAAAACCTGATTTATGGGAGGGGAGGTTGTGGCCCATAGCTGTCAACCCTCCCTTTTTTTGCGGGAAACTCCCTTATTCCAATGCCATTTCCCGCTGCTATCCCGGATTGTTGATATCCCTTAAATTTCCCGGATTTCAAAGGAAGCAGCTCCTCTCCCTCCCTGCCGGCCAGGGAGGCTCCTCAGCTGCGTTGCTCGGCTGCCAATAAGGAGTCTGAGACCGACTGGGGCGGAGCTTGCATGCCTTGTGCAGCCAGACCCTCACGCCCAACCAGACAGCCAGCCTGCCTGCTGTCTACGCACTCGCTCTTTCACTCACCCGTTTGCACGCAGCCTCTGGAGCGCAGGGTGGCGAGGCTACTTGGTGCCATTGCACCGCCCTCGCGGCATCCCTTATTTTCAAATCCGAAAGTTTGGGGAAAATCCCTTGTTTTCAAATCCGAAAGTTGACAGCTATGTTGTGGCCATCACCTGCCCCTCCTCTTTAAGGGTATTCCGTTAAAGGGATCCAGGGGTGTGGCTCTTGTCCGAAACCCGGGTATGGGCTAGGGCCATGCCACAACCCCATCGGGGACCGTGGGAGTGCTCTCAGTTGATGTACATCAACAGGGCTCCCCCTACTGGTGGTTGACCCTTACTAGACTACCTGCATGGTGGGCAGGAGTCAGATATAGTTGGTTCAATTCCAATGCCTAAGCCAATACCACTCACATTCTGTAACCAATAAAGTTGTGGCCTTAATTATTCCATTAACCTAAAATAATAATAATAATAATAATAATAATAATAATAATAATAATAATAATAATTTATTATTTATACCCTGCCCATCTGGCTGGGTTTCCCCAGCCACTCTCGTGTCCATGTGTTTTATTATTCAACAAATGGGTGGGGGGCTCTCAGGGCCTTGACATGCAATTCAGAGAGCTTTACATGCATTGTCTCAGTAATCCTCACGTCAGCCAGGTAAGTCAAGTGAAGAAGAGAAGAAGTTTCCTTCAGCCAATCAGAAACTGTGCTTTGTTCTCCAAATGTTTTGGAAGTCAAACGGACTTCCGGAACAGATTCCGTTCGACTTCCAAAGTACAGCTGTTTAATGAAGAAGCAAGCATTGTAAAGAAATAAGACATCGTCTCAGACACTGTGATTATGAGATTTCTCAGAATATTTCACAGGGCTGCAGCATTTTAGCACAGCTGGTAGAAATATCTGTTGCATTTCCAGCATAAATATTTGCAAAATAGAATTCCTAATTTCATCTGAACTTTGGAATTTCAGTTCTCTGTTGGCGTAATGCTGTCAGTATGTTCAAGATCTACAGGTATTTGCAAGCCAGGTTTGCAAGAAATGTCTAATATATCTGCAGCATTGTTACTGCGAGGAAGAAGAAGAAGAAGAAGAAGAAGAAGAAGAAGAAGAAGAAGAAGAAGAGAGTTTGGCTTTGATATCCCGCTTTATCACTACCCGAAGGAGTCTCAAAGCGGCTAACAATCTCCTTTTCCCTTCCTCCCCCACAACAAACACTCTGTGAGGTGAGTGGGGCTGAGAGACTTCAAAGAAGTGTGAGTAGCCCAAGGTCACCCAGCAGCTGCATGTGGAGGAACGGAGACGCGAACCCGGTTCACCAGATTACGAGTCTACTGCTCTTAACCACTACACCACACTTGCTCTCTCGTGTGACCCAGTCTCCAATTCAGTTATGAAACCCTGTGGATAAGTCTAGGCCAGGCACAACCTCTCAACCTAACTAATCTCACAGGGTTGCTATCAGGCCTTTTTTTCAGGCAGAATTCACTGGAACTCAGTTTTAGCACCTCTCAAGTGGGCGCCATTGCCATTCTAAGAGAACAAGGGAAGTGTTCATGGTTAGTTCCGGTGCCTCGTTTTCTAGAAAAATAGCACTGGTTGTTATGAGAATAAAAGGGAGAGGATCGGACCATGTGTCTCATCCTAAACTACTTGGAGGAGACTTTGGGTTAAAATGTAATAAATGAATAGTTTACTTATCTCCATATTATTTTATTATTTTTATATTCCACTTTTCCTCCCAGGAAGGCATGTGTGTAGTTCCCCGTTCCCAAAACTGCAGGTGTTGGAGTGAGATTTGAATTCAGACTTGCTGGATTAACCCTCCACATATTCACATGAGCAAAACTACAGTGAAAACAAGGCAATGTATTCATTTTCTGGTAACACATTAGGCCTTGTGCTCTACTAAAGTATGCCTCCCCCCCAAAAAAAAATCAATGGAATCCATGTTGTTAGAATGAGCAACAACTATTCATGTTTAGCATTTAAATGTTTAGTTCTAACCAGTGCTTTCTGGGGGTATGCATGGGTACGCATACCCCTAAACATTTTGTGAATCTAAGTTTGGCCTCATTGAGGGCCAGTATTTCAATATGAGTAGGAAAAGGAGAGTACCCCTAAACATTTTTAGAAGAAAAAAAAGCACTGATTCTAACTGATTATAGCTGAGGTCCGTTGGTCATATAATGTGCCTTTGTAGATGAAGAAGAAGAAGAGTTTGGATTTGATATCCCGCTTTATCACTACCCAAAGGAGTCTCAAAGCGGCTAACATTCTCCTTTCCCTTCCTCCCCCACAACAAACAATCTGTGAGGTGAGTGGGGCTGAGAGACTTCAGAGAAGTGTGACTAGCCCAAGGTCACCCAGCAGCTGCATGTGGAGGAGCAAGGAATTGAACCCGGTTCACCAGATTACAAGTCCACTGCTCTTAACCACTACACCACACTGGCTCTTGTAGTGTCCATTGAATTTTTTTAATTATTATTATTATTTCACATATATAGACACCGAGAAGCAGAAAGCCCTTGAAATGTCTTTGATCTGTGTTAAATAATCAATTCATTCCCCCCTCCACTCCAAGCTCCATCTATATGGACTTGGCTGGAACTGTAATAAAGAAAAAGAGAAAAAGGATGTTAGACCCATCTGTATTCCATTGA
Organism: Darevskia nairensis; assembly: GCA_034642065.1. Taxonomy (NCBI): domain Eukaryota; kingdom Metazoa; phylum Chordata; class Lepidosauria; order Squamata; family Lacertidae; genus Darevskia; species Darevskia nairensis. The sequence continues at coordinate 3,596 of JAWWNI010000961.1, forward strand.
GCATTCTCTACCTTGCCCATCACAAGATCCTTCATTGACAAAAAAAGAAAATTGGATATATGGTGCTGGTGAACATGAAATATCTCTGCCCACTTTAGCCTTTCTGTCAAGCGGAGCCAAATCAATAACTGTCCACACAGCATATGAAACTATTTCCAGTTCACTGAAGCCCCATTGTTATGCTTGATAGACATCTGCAACAGCAGATAGCACAGTGGGCGCATGTGAATCGGCTAAAGGTTGGGAAGATATCTTTGAGCTCCTCTCTCCCCACTGATATTTAAATATCACTTCACCTGCCTACAGTGACAATGTAGAGCCAGTTTACATGCCACACAACTTGGGGAGGAGGGATTTGGTTCAAACCAGTCTAGAAAAGCAACAGTTAAAATTTTTACACAGGGACGATGGAGTGAAATTTAGGGAAAATGCAATATCAGGTGCCATAAAAACTGAAGAAAATATATAGTTCTGAAAATGTATGTGTCTGGCTCCATAATAACCCAAATATAGGCTTTCAACATACTTGGTGGTCTTGAACATAAATCACAACATTTTGGAAATTGTTGTGAAAACCATTAAGAACCTCGAGGGGCAATGAAAGCTTGTATGATGGATCCTATCAGATTTCTCTGGCCAGCTGTTGTTGGACTTTAGCCTCAACTTGCATGGCCAATGGGCAGACATGATGGGACTTGTAGTCCAACAACTGGAGGCCACAGGTTGGTGAAGACTGCTATAAATAGTATGTTAAAAACAAGACAGACCAGGAAGGTGGGCAAAATAAATTAGTGAACTATGCAGGACAAATTAGATAATTTGAAACCCAAAAAAGAGGACTTTGATTTTTTTTAAAGGGAAATGTTTAATGCATATTATTTAAGCTTTGTGTCTAGATTTCTCATTAGTAGAACTTTTAAAAGTCACTTGTAATAAGACGAATCGGGTTTTAAAATTGAACTGCCAAGAATATAAGGTTTTATGGACGTGCATGAAAAAGCACAAACATATATACAGATGAGTTAAAAATTATGGTTTGAAATTTTGTTTATTTTTTATTATAAAATTAATAAATTGCATTAAAAAAAAAACAAGACAAGACAGACCACATTTGGACATCATGCAAAACCAGAGATGGGAGACATGGGATCCTCCAGTTGTTGTTGAACTACAAATCCCTTCATCCCTGACCATTGAGCTATGCTGGTTGGAGCTGATGGAAGTTGGAGTCCAACAACATATGGAGGGCCAAATGTTCCCCATCTCCATGCTAAACCATAGTTTTGTATGTGAATGAGTTACAGTGAGCCTTGGCCTTGTGGGTTTCCTTCCTTCTCCACCAGTGCACCTCCAAGGCGTTCAGAAGCATTCTTTGCTTGATCAAGCATGCATCATTTGAATTGACAAACTGTGGTTAATGTGAGCTATGGTTTGTTTGAACCAACTTGAAACCAGGTGAGAAACTCCAGGCAAAAATTTGTAGAAAAATGGGATATATATACGAAGTATGTACAAAAATATAATAATACCTTTTCCTCCATGCCAGCATTTGAGTGTAAATAAATAATGTGGAGTCAAGGAACTATGGATATATAAGTTAGCAGGAATGTATTAGAGAAAATATAGATGAAGGTATATTGGTTTGATCACATTCAGTATAAAGATATGTAGATGCAAAGGAATTTGACAGGAAGTCGATTTGATGTTATGTGTTTTCTATTTTTTTCTTTCTTTCTTTTTCTTTTTTCTTTTCTTTTTTGGGGATAGAGGATGGGTGAAGACAGCAAAATAAATGGGACACAGAATAAGTCTTGTTGAAAGATAATTTTATTTTGGTAAATTTACACATGAAAATTTGTAATATGATAATTATATAAAGTAGAATAAAAGAGTTGAGGAAAGTTACAGTAAGAGTTAAACGGAAATTAAGAAACCAGAGGAAATCAAGAAATATCTGTGATGGAATTGTCGCTGTCATTTTGAATGTCTATATTGTTGTACTTTCCTTCTAGAAAATTAATAAAAAATAATAATAATAATAAAAAGAAACCAGGTGAAAAATTAATACTAATAGTATCCACCCTTAACCAGCCTTTAACCATACTGTCAGTGAGTGCAACAGCCTAGTTAAACAGATTACTTCAGAGTAGGTCCTTATAAAATCTAGTATGTTGAGGTAGTGCAATGTTGTCGAACCCAAACTAGGAAACAACATTTGGATGGGAAGTGATTATATAAACATAAACAGACAAATAACTCATCCAGCATTTGATAAATATGCCAGAATCACCCTTAGCCCTGCTTACCTAATCAACCCTATTAATTATTTTTCCCAAGGAGGATTTCTTTCACATTGATTTGCAGCGCAACAGCCATCTGTACCGACAAGAATAGCCTGCTTTGGGAACATAAGTGCTTTTCATCAGCATTACAATTTCCTCCTTCTCTCTGTTAGGTAGGTCTTCACATCTAATCTGTTTATGTGCAGCTTTTCATGTGCTGAGTGACAAGCCTGTCATTCTCCTTTACAGGGTAGCATTGACAACACAGCTCTTTCAAAATTTGTTCTGGGAATCGACTAATAATACATGTATCTGCCAGTTGTAAGCGTCTGTCCTACAGTATGTCCAAAGTGTCGTCTTGTATTTCTAAAGCATTCTGATCTGGATTACAAACACACACACACACACACACACACACACACACACACGTGATTGAATAACTCAGATTTCAAGGGAACAACTCAAAAAGAGATAAATACTGGATGCCTCTGGAGAAAGGAATAGCACAACAAAATGTGTCCCAAAGTCTTTAATATGAAACTGAAATAGATATTAGTAGTTTTTCCCCATCTGTTGTTGTTGTTGTTGTTGTTGTTGTTCTTCTTCTTCTTCTTCTTCTTCTTCTTCTTCTTCTTGTTCTTGTTCTTCTTCTTCTTCTTCTTCTTCTTCGTCTTCTTCTTCCTCTTCCTCTTCCTTCTTTCTGTTCTGCACTGCTTATGAATTCCAGCTCAGGATGGATGCACCCATTACCATACAGCCTGACTCACGTCAACATGGGGACAGGACTAAGTCTGTCCCTTACAGATTTAAAGGGGGAAATACTTTAAAATCAATGGGGAATTAAAATGTCAACAGAAAATTAAATACAGAAAAAGGAAATGTGCTCACAAGGGCTATAGCACTACCTCCGTCCAAAGACAGCTAGTTTCTCAGCAAAGCCAGTGCAATGGACCTACTTCTCATTTGTCATTATCCTAAAGCATGGGTAGGCAAACTAAGGCCTGGGGGTCGGATCCGGCCCAATCACCTTCTCAATCTGGCGCATGGATGGTCTGGGAATCAGCATGTTTTTACATGAGTAGAATGTGTGCTTTTATTTAAAATGCATCTCTGGGTTATTTGTGGGGCATAGGAATTCGTTCATTATTTTTTTCAAAATATAGTCTGGCCCCCCACAAGGTCTGAGGGACAGTGGACCGGCCCCCTGCTGACAAAGGTTGCTGACCCCTGTCCCTACAGCTTGATGAAACACCTGCTTCCAGGTGACAGCTGAGGAAGAGTCAATGGAATTACTCTCGAAGAAAAAGTCACATGTGTTCCGGAATACAGAGGGGTAATTGCCCCCCTCCAATAAATAACACCCTCTTAATAATACCACATTACCCACCATGTTTTTCCAATGCACAATCAGCTGTGGCCCCTTAACCCGCCGGAACTTCTGCTGCCTTCTGACTGTTTGCGCAAGCTGCAAATGACAAATGAAATGTTAAGTTGCCTGTACTAGAAGCACTTTGTATTATTTTGTCTTTCCCCCTTCCTGATCTTGTGGAAAGCTGCCAAAATGAACACTCCTTACCTTGACTTTAATAAAGGTAAAGGTAAAGGTACCCCTGACCATTAGGTCCACTCGCGGCCGACTCTGGGGTTGCGGCGCTCATCTCGCTCTATTGGCCGAGGGAGCCGGCGTTTGTCTGCAGACAGTTTCCGGGTCATGTGGCCAGCATGACTAAGCCGCTTCTGGCAAACCAGAGCAGCGCACGGAAACGCCTTTTACCTTCCCACTGCAGCGGTACCTGTTTATCTACTTGCACTTTGACGTGCTTTCGAACTGCTAGGTTGGCAGGAGCAGGGAACGAGCAACAGGAGCTCACCCCGTCGCTGGGATTCGAACCGCCAACCTTCTGATCGGCAAGCCCTAGGCTCTGTGGTTTAACCCACAGCACCACCCACGCTTCTTAGTAAGCGCTTCTTAAAGTCAGACCCCATCGAACAACTTTCCCAAATGCAAAATTCTCACAGCTTAATTCAAATTTGGAGAAAAGGGGTTATAGAGTCGATCCAGTCTAAGTCTTTGTGGAAAAATAAGCAAGCAACTTGGTAGAAAAGACCGTGCAGCGTATGGACTGTATTAGCCACACAAATTAAACTTATTTCATCAATGGCTTCAAAAGATTAATATAAATGTTTGAGCAGAAGTATCCGTAAGGCTTCCCCTCCCATGACGTTTTACAACTTAAAAATTTCCCTATTCTGAAGTCATTTCCCATATGACATAAAAGTAGTTTGAAATGCATTCAGATTTTATCGGCTTCAGCTTTGAAGTAACAGTTTGAACCTGCTTCAGAAAAGACTGAGATAAGGATAATATGATTGCTATCTCAAATCACAGAGCAGGTTACATGCAGCTTTAAAGATTTAAACATCAAAAACTTTATTTGAGTGCAAAGATTTTGTAAGATCACTCTTACCCGGTAATTGCATTACAAAAACTTTGCAAATGTAAGAGAATATCAGAAGATGAATTTAGTATCTTTGTCAAAAGCCTCATTGAGGCCAACATTTTTTCCACTGTTATATGCTATGCATCAAGCTCTAATATTCTGAAGTCTGACTAGACTGAACACAATGTTTAAGGTACTCTCTATATTTTTAGGCAACTTTTAATGTCAAAGAGGCCTTAATTATGAATATATATGTGTGTGTGTGTATTTCATCCAACTAAGTTATACTCAGAGTAGACCCATGGAAGTAATGCATTTAACTCTAAGTATGGCTTAGTAACCCAATCTTAGCTGAACACAACACAATATATTTATTGACAAAATAAGTTGGATCTACATATGCAGAACTCAAAGGCTCTTTTGTCAGTTGGGAGAATATTATAAACAAATAAGTGAAATAGTATAATCTATCCCTGATCCCAATAGAAAGATGTGCAAAATTCATCTTAGCAACCAAACTCTAAATAAATGATGTGGAAGTCTATCTTCAACACTTACTTACCTTACTAGTGTAGTGTATTAAAAAAACAAAAAACCCACTTCTCTCTGATACAAAATGTTCTGGTGACATTAAAGCAGTTTTGTTAAACTCTTGTTATTTTTTAGCCAAGATTATTATTATTATTATTTAACATTTTGTAGAAAATTGCACATTATTATCAAGAAAAGATGAAACAAAATTGCACCAGCAAATGGCTAAAATACATTACGACTTGAATTTCCCTTTCCCTATAAGATTGTTTTGATACAGAGTATTATTGTAGAATAATGCTCTCAGATGAAGTTTGGATATACTTTTACCTCCCTATGGTGACATTGAGCTCTGCACCAGTGTAAAATGAAAATATAATCTTGCATGGTACTTGGAGAGATGCCCTCATCTCTCAAACTGATGCCATTTAAACATTATTTTTCCCCTATATGAAGGCTTCTCATAATCATCTGCAGGCATAGAGAGAGAAATGAAAACAACATACCCTTGGTTGGGGGTGGGTAGGAAAAAATGCTACGTAAATACCAGCCCCAGCTTACTGCTGGGATGAATGCAACAATAGAGAATGATCCAGCAAAGGATGCTACCCCTGCAGATGAAATAAATCAGTGCTCTTCAACCTTGGGTCCCCAGATGTTGTTGGACTCCAGTACCCATAACCCCAGTCAGCTTAACCAATGGTCAGGGATGATGGGAGTTGTAGTCCACCAACATCTGGGGACCCAAGGTTGAAGAACGCTGAAATGAATGGTAAACGTATTTCTTTTAACAACTGAGGACAACAAGTTCGCATCTATGAGCAACAGATTCCTGCTTGAAAAATTCTAATTGTGCAAAGGACTGCACAGAAATCACAGACACACCATGTTCCCCCATCAAATACTCTTGTTCATGGTATATCAGTGGAAAATTACAGACCGATCCCTCCACATTGTTTTCCAGGTACAAAATGAGCTTTTAGGCTCTCTTCCTTGCTTGGAAAGCAAGGCCCTCTCCTCAAACAGGCTCCAAAAGCCCGGGGTGCTCCCGCAAGATCTCACGGGAACTTGGATGGTCCCACGAGATCTCAAGAGAGAATCCCGGGGCAATACTGTTGTGTATTGATTCAAAGGTTGTATGACTATTGTCTGTAAAGTAACTGCATTCCTGTTCCAGAAGGAACAGCTACTATTGGTTCATTCAAGCTGCTGCATTTGGATCCTCAGCTTTATTGGTTCCCACCAAAAAGCTGCTGTGTGATTGCTTGAGATTGTTCCCTCCAAAATGTATCTTTTCCTGGCCAGCCTCTCTCCCCTATAAATGTAACCTCCTACCCTCAGTTCCCTCAGTCTTGTCTTGTTTGCCTGAATAAAGAAGTTGTTACATGAAGATGCTGTCTCCTGCCTGACTATGTCAGAGAGCTGAAATCACTTGCTGAAATCGTTAGCCCCACGCTACACAACACTGGCGACGAAGGTGGGATCCGGAATGCTGAGGAGCACTTAAACGCAGCCTGCCTCAGGGTCCGGATTGCAGCAGAAGACAAGACTCACTGGCCAGCTGAGAAGACGACCCCACCGCTTGGAGAATGGAGAGTCCAAGGGTATGGGAGCCCTTCCAGCCATCAGAGCCCCACACATGGGAGGACTACGTTGAACGCTTCGAGTTCTTTGCGGCGGCTCAAGGAATCACTGATGCTGGCAAAAGAAGGGCCACGTTCCTGAGTTGCTGTGGGCCTGAGACCTTTAAGCTGGCCAAGGCATTGCTCGCCCCAGCGAAGCTGAGTGAGACATCTCTCAAAGATATTTTTGCCTGTCTAACGAGCCACCTGGCGCCTACTGAGACCAAGATGGCCCGGCGGATGGAGTTCCATAATAGGCAACAGCGCACTGGAGAGTCTGTGGCCGCATTTCTAGCCGAACTCCGGAAGCTTGCTCAGCACTGTGGCTTCCAAAATCTGGAAGAGACTCTCCTGGATCGATTTGTAGGGGGCTTGAGCAGCAAAAAGGCCCGAAGACGCATTGTGGCCAAAGAAGAGGTTACCCTTGCTTCCGCCTTGAAGGAGGCCACTGCTACGGAGAATTATGAAAGAGAGGAGCTTGAGGCCAGTCGCAAGGTCACAAAGCCGCAGAGAGAAGCTGCGCATGCCATGGATGAGCTAGTGGTTAGTCCAAGCCAGAGCCCAGTCCGCGGAGTCGAGTCGTTGCGTCAGGCCGGCACAGCGCACAAGGATCGCCGAGGCGCTTGCCCAGGCTGTGGCGGGAACCATGAGCGGAAGGGTTGCCGTTTTCGTGATGCTATGTGTAGAACATGCAGAAAGACTGGACACATCGCCAGGGTCTGTAGATCAGCGACGTCAGGAGCAACTGGATCACCCAGATCGGCGTTTCGCAGACCATCCACCACAACTCATCTTCTAGAGGACTGCAACTACCTCACGGAAATCAACGGGAGGACCGTGCAGTTCCCAGCGCAAGGCAAGACACATGTGAAGGTCAAGATTGAGGGTCAGCCATGCAACATGGAGGTGGACTCCGGATCTGGATTCACCATCGTTTCGGACCAGACCGCGAGGACGTTTTTCCCTGGGGGTAAGTTTCCCTCTCTGGAGCCCTTCCCGACAACCTTGCAATCTTACTCAGCAGGCCGCATCCACATTTTGGGAATGTGTGCCGTGAAAGTACAGTTCCGGGACAAACAGGCTGTGCTCAAACTGGTGATTGCAGAGGGGAGTCGCCCCAGTCTCCTGGGCACTGACTGGTTTCCCGCCCTGGGACTGAGTATATCAGGGCTTAATTCAATCCAAACCTCCCCTGAGATGGGCGAGGCATTATGCAAGGAATTTGCTGAACTCTTTAATGGGAAACTGGGTTGTTATAAAGGGCCCCCAATTGACTTTGAGCTGGACCCCGGGGTGGCCCCAATCCGACTCAAACCAAGGCGAGTGCCGTTTGCACTGCAACCCAAGATTGAGGCAGAACTGGATAAATTGGTCAAGCAGGGCGTTCTCTCACCCGTGGACTCTGCCAAGTGGGAAACTCCAATAGTTACACCCCTTAAAGCTAATGGGGAAGTTAGGATCTGTGCAGATTACAAATGTACTATCAATAAGGCACTCAGGGGAAACTCATACCCCATTCCAGTTGTCTCACAGCTGTTGGCAAAACTGGCTGGGGGCAAGGTTTTCGCCAAAATTGACCTAGCACAAGCTTACCAACAGCTGCCAGTAACCCCGCAATCAGCGGAAGCACAGACTATTGTAACGCAGAAAGGGGCGTTCAGAGTTAACAGATTACAGTTTGGAGTTTGTGTGGCACCAGGGATTTTTCAAGGGCTAATGGAGCGCCTGTTAAGGGGTCTGCCAGGGGTCTTGCCATTTTTTGATGACGTTCTGATTGCTGGAAAAGACCCCCAGGAACTGACTGAGCGTGTCCGTGCAGTGTTACTCAAGTTCAAGGAGGTGGGGCTGCAACTGAAAAAGGAAAAATGCAGTTTTGGGGTGCCAACTGTGGACTTCTTGGGTTTTAAAATTGATGCAGCAGGCATCCACCCCACAGAGGCTAAAATTAAGGCCATCACTGAAGCACCATGCCCACAGAACAAGACGGAGTTGCAGTCATTCCTGGAACTTATTAACTTTTATCACTCGTTCTTACCCCAGAAAGCTTCAGTAGCTGAACCGTTGCATAGATTATTGCAGAAAAAGAATGTGTGGCGTTGGGGTCAGGCACAGCAGAAGGCTTTTGACTCCTTGCGAGGAATGCTGACTAGCAGGAGCGTCCTTGCTCATTATGATGAGTCGAAGCCACTGGTCCTGGCATGTGACGCCTCTCAATATGGGCTGGGGGCTGTGCTGAGCCATAGGGAACCGGATGGGTCGGAAAAGCCCATCTCTTTCTATTCCCGTAGGTTGTCGCCCACGGAGCGCAACTATGCTCAAATTGACAAAGAAGCACTGGCAATTGTGGCAGGGATCAAAAAGTTCCATGACTATGTGTATGGTCGCCATTTCTCCATTGAAACGGACCACAAGCCACTGTTAGGGTTGTTCAACCCAAACAAACAAACGCCGCAAATCCTCTCCCCCAGAATGTTGCGCTGGTCTATATTCCTGAATGGGTTCCAGTACACCCTGACCCATGTGCCAGGAAAAAGGTTGGGCCATGCTGATGCATTGAGTCGATTGCCCCTTCCTGGTGGGAGCGATGCGGATCCTGCCCCAGCGGAACGCATTATGATGCTAGAAACACTTCCGGGGGCCCCTGTAACTGCTACTGAAATAGCTGAGAGAACAAGGAAAGATGCCGTTCTCTCCCGTGTGCTCACTTGGGTGGGGAGGGGGTGGCCAGGTGGCCCGCATGAAGAAAAATTCAGGCCTTATGCAACAAGGCAGCATGAGTTATCCTTGCACAAGGGCTGTCTCTTGTGGGGAGACAGGGTGATCATCCCAGCACCTCTGAGAAACAGGGTTCTAGAGACGCTTCACATGGGACATCCGGGAATGGTCAGGATGAAGTCGCTAGCCCGATGTTATGTGTGGTGGCCGGGAATGGACCATGAGGTTGAACAATGGGTACGGACATGCAAGGCATGCCAAGAGGTGCGCCCAGAAGTGGCCAGAGCACCGGTCCACTGGTGGGAGCAGTCCCGGACTCCCTGGAGCCGGCTGCACATAGATTTTGCTGGGCCATTCCAAGGGAAGGTTTTTTTGGTTATCGTTGATGCGTATTCCAAATGGTTAGAAGTAGCTATGGTCCCCAGCATGTCATCAGCCGCAGTGATCAAAGTGTTGAGACGGCTGTTTGCGACCCACGGGTTGCCCGAGACCATCGTGTCAGATAACGGAGCAGCTTTTGTATCCCAAGAATTCAGGGCATTCTTGGCGGATAACTTCATAAGAGGGGTCACATCAGCTCCCTTTCACCCATCCTCCAATGGGCAGGCTGAGCGCATGGTAAGAACAGCCAAAGGATCCATTGCGCGCTTAATGGAGGGTGACTGGTCGGCTCGCATCGCCCGAATGTTGTTTTTGCAGCATGCGACGCCGTGTACTGCTACGGGCAAGTCACCAGCGGAGCTGCTCCTAGGTAGAAGGCTGGTAACGGTGCTGGATTATGTCCACCCAGACAAAGTGCCAAACCACAATTCGAGAGCACCCCCACAGGCCGAAAGCGACACAACAAGGTATCTCGCCCCTGAGGATCTGGTCTGGGTGAGAAACTATGCACGAGGTCCACGGTGGGTGGCAGGTGTGATCACCCGGGCTAGTGGACCTGTGTCCTACTATGTAACTTTGGAAAATGGGCAGGTTTGGAGGAGACATATAGATCAGCTGAGGCGCCGGGCGCCCAGCAGGCAGGAATCAGATGCGGAGAATGTACTGGCTGAGGATACTTCTCCCCCTGCTAATGACACACAGCTGCAAGGCGAGAGTGGAGATGGCCCAGAGATGCAGGCACCAGAGGTTTCAGCAAATGAACCTGGTCCTGCTAGTCCTCATGATGACGAGGAACAGGTAGGGGACTCTGAGCTGTCTGAGGCTCCCTCCGTTCCTGACTCAACGACTACAGTAGCTTCCCCACCGCAGGTAATACCCAATCCAGCACCTGCCACACCTCTTGTCAGGAGATCAAGAAGAAGTCGCAGCACACCACAGTATCTAAGGGACTACGTGTGCTGTGCTCACTAGGGAGGAAGGGGTGTTGTGTATTGATTCAAAGGTTGTATGACTATTGTCTGTAAAGTAACTGCATTCCTGTTCCAGAAGGAACAGCTACTATTGGTTCATTCAAGCTGCTGCATTTGGATCCTCAGCTTTATTGGTTCCCACCAAAAAGCTGCTGTGTGATTGCTTGAGATTGTTCCCTCCAAAATGTATCTTTTCCTGGCCAGCCTCTCTCCCCTATAAATGTAACCTCCTACCCTCAGTTCCCTCAGTCTTGTCTTGTTTGCCTGAATAAAGAAGTTGTTACATGAAGATGCTGTCTCCTGCCTGACTATGTCAGAGAGCTGAAATCACTTGCTGAAATCGTTAGCCCCACGCTACACAACAAATACAACTGGAAAAATTGCTCCATACATGTTTCTTGAATGTACCCACTCCTTCCAATATATGGCCATGCTGTGATTTGGGCTTTCCTAGGTTGATTTGTAAGTGGGATGGCCTGGGACTCGGGCTCAGACTCTGAACCGGAGGAGGCTCAGTCCGCGTCGGATCCTCTGCCGCAGGCATCAGCTGAACCTAGTCTGGGGCCTGATCCTGAAGAGCCTCAGTCTGCTCAGGTTCATAGCTGTCAACCCTCCCTTTTTTTGCGGGAAACTCCCTTATTCCAATGCCGTTTCCCGCTGCTATCCCAGATTGTTGATATCCCTTAAATTTACCGGATTTCAAAGGAAGCAGCTCCTCTCCTTCCCTGCCGGCTAGGGAGGCTCCTCAGCTGCGTTGCTCGGCTGCCAATAAGGAGTCTGAGACCGACTGGGGGTGGAGCTTGCATGCCTTGTGCAGCCAGACCCTCACGCCCAAGCAGACAGCCAGCCTACCTGCCGTCTATGCGCTCGCTCTTTCGCTCACCTGTTTGTGCGCAGCCTCTGGAGCACAGGGTGGCGAGGCTACTTGGTGCCATTGCACCGCCCTCGCGGCATCCCTTATTTTCAAATCCGAAAGTTTGGAAAAAATCCCTTATTTTCAAATCCAAAAGTTTGAAAAAATTCCTTATTTTCAAATCCGAAAGTTGACAGCTATGCTCAGGTTCCCCTGCAACAAGCACCAGCTGGGCCGAGTCAGGGGCCTGAGCCTGTCCTGGCTTCAGGTGCTGAGGATACCTCATTGCAGTCAGCTGGGCCAGCAGAGGCTGAGGCGGCCCCTGGGTCTAGTAACCCTCCGGCGTCTCCTGAGCTGCAGAGACTAAGGGCTGAGAGAAGGAGGACTTGAGTACTCGCAGGAGGAGTGCTCGCCTTCAGGCGGGGCAGGGTGGTGAGTCATCGGGGGATCGAGACCGGCCATTACCTTGGCAGAGATAAAAGGGTGGTCAGATGCCGCCCCAGGTTGCAGGAGCAACGTTGCTGCTTGCCAGATCCTGCCTGTGTTCCTGTGCCTGACCCTGCCTGGATTTCTGCCCTGCACCCTGCCTTGACTTTACTGGACTGACCCCTCGTCGATTCCTTGGACTTCGGACCGGACTTGGACCTTGCCTCTTGCATTACCCTCGGGACCAGCACAGTAAGTGGTTCCTAACTGGATTATCCTTTGAGCTCTTTAGGCCCTTCAACTGTCATTGAATTTCTACTCAATATTGATCCAAAGCAGAAATCCGATGTATAGTTTTTTTAAATAATAATAATAATAATAATAATTAATAAATTTTATTTATCATTTAAAAATACACAATTCCACAATAACACAACAAAAAATTCCAATATTCCATTTTCCAAAAAAAGAAGAAAAAAGAAAAATAACATAAAGAACATAAAAAGAAAGTAGATATATAAATTAAATTACAATGCAAGGGCCTGAGAATTAAGTCTGTAAATACATCAGAGGCAATTGTATTTCATCCAGCAGAGCTTTACTGCTACTATCCATAAGAAATGGATTGGCACTATCCATAAGAAAATCCAGTTGCAGCACTTAACTTAAACTTACAATAACTTATAATAAGTCTAAATCTGAACACTAAGCATACTATGTACAGACCACCACACCAGGAGGAAAAGAGACAGAAAGAGAATGTGAAACCCAGCCTCCTTCTGGCCCTACTTTTATAGTCAGCATAACATTGAGATAAGAGACCCAGTTTAAGCCAGCTGTACTCGGCTTCTCTGACAGTATAACCCAAACACCATGAACCTTCTGCTTGTTTCTTTCACACAGTGAACCTTCCATAACCCTCTTGAATTAATTACAAATAGGAAAGATCTCTACACATCAGATCAATACTTTCTGCACTAAGAAATGAAAACTGACATCAATTACTATGCTTCTTCGAAAAAAGGGAAAATAAAATCCCTTTGAAAATATCTGGATAATTAATGCACTTTAATTGCACTTGACAATAGTATTTTTATCTGATCCATTTTTAATGGTTAGAAATTTAGCTTGGTCTTGATGTTTGATTAAAGGCACCTTATGAGAAAAATCCTATGTGTTTGTGCAGTCCTTGCAGTAGCTAGAATGACGAGACATGTACAGGATACCAGCCCAGTGGCTGGCATGAGAAGAAATGTCCATTTCTGGAATGTTCTCTCCAACAAAATAGTTAAACAACAATGAGCGCTCACACTTTATATGTGGGTGCCCTTTGCGGGATCGCGCACGGGGCTACACTTCCCGGGGAACTTGCTAGAAATGGTAGGCTGGCTTGCTTCTCAGTGTTATTATTCGGAGGTTCATGTCCAGCCTCAGTAATCAAGTTTCTGGTTGGGAGGTGGGGTCAGCCCCAGTTTAAATAGGGGGTGGAGCCGACAACAGCCAGGCAGTCGGCTCTGGAGATTCACCCTCCCAACCCTCCCTTTGTTTAATGTTTCTTGTTTGCAGGTTCACTTTTTCTCCCTGTTTAGCGAGCGCTGCTGCAGTCTTCGACTGGTTGCTGTTGAAGCACCAGGAAGAAATTTTCCTGCATTGGCAGGTTTTGTCTTCCCCTTAGCAACTCGTCACAACTTTGGCGGTTTATGGCCTTGGGTAGAATCCTTTGGCCAAACTGCGAGAGGCAGTGGAGGATAGGTGTGCCTGGCGTGCCTTGGTCCATGGGGTCACGAAGAGTCGGACACGACTGAACGACTGAACAACAACAACAACAAGAATCCTTTAGTCTTTTCTTCCCTATAATGGGGGGGGGGGGTGAAGTGGTGAAGTGGTGAAGTGGTGATGCTGTGTCTGCGCATGCGTGTGATGCAATTCGGCGCATCTGTGCATGGACAAAGCATGAATTAGTGTTTCTGCGCATGCGTGAGCGCTGAAATCCAGAAGTAACCTGTTCCATTACTTCCGGGTTCGGCGCAGTGCACAACCCGAAATCGCGCAACCTGAAGCGGCCGTAACCCGAGGTATGACTGTATGGGTGTCACTGGCCATACACTGAAAGGTTGTCAGTGAACTACCCTGCGTGCGGGGATATGGGCTGGGCTGCCTGCTACACTTACGTCTTGCAGAGCACCCCCATATTCCCATTTACCCTGATGTGCCCCAGTTCCCCCGGCTTGGGAACTGGGAGGGGTACACGCCCAAGGCCTAAGCCCAAGGTCTTCCTACATTCAGAAGTTTAAATAAAGTTGTGGCCTAATTTTAATTCCATAACACTTTGTCAGAGTCCTTATTCCTTTCTTGTGATCCCTGGGGGCTGGGGCTGTTGCGCCTGGTAACGCAAGGGAAAACCTGACCTTTCTGACTTTGGTTTCTTTCTTTTTAAAAAACAAAAAACAAAAACCCTACGTTTTTTGCTTCCAAGCGTTTTATAAGCCAGACACTGTAAGGGTTTTATTATTCTGCCCAGAGGAAATTAATGATGTGTAATTTCTCCCTATCCGACTAAAAGGAATTTTAAACCAAATTATAACTCCAACAATTACATCTCACTTCTATTATATCCATCTGTTTAGGAATGCAGTATACTGATCTATGGTATTACAGTTCAATTGTAACGCTGCAGCTGGGATTTAAGGACTGTGCTTATATCAATTTCTTTCCCTCTTCTAATCAAGTTCTTTGTATTACCAATGGCATTGTGTGAACACACTGCTGCAAATTTATCACAGGCCAGTTTGCAGGCTCCTCTAATGATTAAGGCTCTGCCTCGCGACACTTTTACAGTACTTTTAAGTCAATGGAATTGGACAGGCATAAAAAAAACGGTCTAATGGAGTGAAGTGGCAACGTCTGAGGCCACTAAAAGCTGTTTACTGTCTGTTTCAAAGGTATGCATTACCTGCTTAATACCTGAACTAAATGAAAAGATGATGCTTTAGGTCATTCTGACTGGGAAATCCAGAATTTGCTTTATCGTGGAAGAAGCATGTTGTTTCCGTCTCTTCATTGAATTTTTTTTTAAAAAATATTTTTGCTTGTTTAGACCTTTTAACCATTTGGGACGTGGGTGGCTCTGTGGGTTAAACCACAGAGCCTAGGGCTTGCCGATCAGAAGGTCGGCGGTTTGAATCCCCGCAACGGGGTGAGCTCCTGTTTCTCGGTCCCTGCTCCTGCCAACCTAGCAGTTCGAAAGCACGTCAAAGTGCAAGTAGATAAATAGGTACCGCTCTGGAGGGAAGGTAAACGGCATTTCCGTGCACTGCTCTGGTTCGCCAGAAGCAGCTTTGTCATGCTGGCCACATGACCCGGAAGCTATACTCTGGCTCCCTCGGCCAGTAAAGCGAGATGAGCGCCGCAACCCCAGAGTCCTCCGCGACTGGACCTAACGGTCAGGGGTCTCTTTACCTTTAATATGTGGAGAGCTGTTGGGGATACTATGATTTTCTTATGCTACACTTAACCTGTGTGCCTCAGAAACGCCCATAGTTTGGCAGCTGACCCTCCCCAAAGCACACCTTCATATGGGACACCCACTTTACTAGGATGGCCCTGATGGAGAGTCTGTGAAAAAATCAAGGTGCTATGGGAAGCTATACGGACCTGACGATTCTCTATTTTTAATCTCCTCTGTGAAGCAGAGTTTTTCTGACTCTGTTCACTCTAAAGAATGTGAACATAAATAGAGGCAGCAGCTCTTCACTTGACCCTGTGGTGTCTGTATCCAAACAGATGACTTGTAATTGACCCATGTTCTTCCAGTGTTAACCGATATTCTGCTATAAGAGCCACTCACATCCATTTGGACGAGACGTTTCAGTAGCGCTAGCCACTGCAAGAGCGCCCTGGCGTGACCTAGCAACGTATATTTTCCCCGCGACACAGAAATATAATTATATGTGTGGCAGGCTTCTGTGAAACTCCACACAGAAGTCTTCAATAAATGAAAGAAATATGGCAATCCGCCAGGCATCAGGGGATATGTTTGTACCATCAAGTTCAACCACATTTACTCAGGAGTAACTCCCATTGGGAGGAGACTCTTGAGAGTCCCGTGGACTGCAAGAAGATCAAATCTATCAATTCTTGAGGAAATCAGCCCTGAGTGCTCACTGGAAGGACAGATCCTGAAGCTGAGGCTCCAATACTTTGGCCACCTCATGAGAAGAGAAGACTCCCTGGAAAAGACCCTGATGTTGGGAAAGATGGAGGGCACAAGGAGAAGGGGACGACAGAGGACGAGGTGGTTGGACAGTGTTCTCGAAGCTACCAACATGAGCCTGACCAAACTGCGGGAAGCAGTGAAGGATAGGCGTGCCTGGCGTGCTCTGGTCCATGGGGTCACGAAGAGTCGGACACAACTGAACGACTAAACAACAAACTCCCATTGATTTTAGCATGATGTATTTGTAGGTTGTTGAGCTGTTCAGGACTGCAGCCATGTAGAACAGACCAAAGCAGTCTCTTTTCTTTTCTTTTTTTGAAATAATTTTTATTGGGTTTTTCATCACAAACAATAACCAAAACTTAACAAACAAACAAAACACGATATAGACCACAAAAAACCACAATATAAACAACAAAATACCAATACAACAAAAACAAACATTATATTTTCCCCTTCCTCTTTCCTAATCATATTGGGTTGACTTCCTCCAGTCTCCCCTGCTGCGTTTCAATGTCAATCATCTTTAGTAATTTCCTCTCATCTTTCCTTATTTTTCCCTTATCTAACTTATGTTCATTTCTTATATTTTTCTTACCCATAAATCATTTTTTTAACATTTTTTAATCATAATTCTACTCTGTAGGCTAGCTTTCCTTCCAACTTTTCCCTAATTTTCAATCTTACAATAGTTCTTTATGTATACTTTAAACTTCTTCCAGTCTTTTTCCACCGTCTCCTCCCTCTGGTCGCGGAGTTTTCCTGTCAGTTCGGCGAGTTCCATATAGTCCATCATTTTCATCTGCCATTCTTCTATCGTTGGTAGATCCTGTGTCTTCCAGTATTTTGCAATCAAAATTTTTGCTGCTGTTGTGGCATACATGAAAAAAGTGTGATCTTCCTTAGGACTTTCTTGGTTAACCATTCCAAGTAAAAAGGCCTCTGGTTTTTTAATAAACGTGTTTTTCAACACTTTTTTAATTTCATTCTGGGAAAAGATATATAATGAAGTCCAAAGCAGTCTTAGGCCAGATTCACACTAAGTACTAAGATGCCATTTTGAACCATCATGGCTTCCAGCAAAGAATTCTGTGAGCTTTAGTCTGTTAGGGATCCTGAGATTTGTCAGTTCCCCCTCACAGGGCTACAATTTGTAGAGGTCCCAGTTAAGAGGGCAGTGGTGTGCGGCCAATGGACTAGGGGAAATAGACTAGACCCCTAAATGTTCCCTGGTACCTCCTTCCCAAAGTCTGGGAAGCTTTGGGAGGGAGGCACAATGTGCCCCACCCAATTGACCTCACAAGATGGCACCTCCGGGCCTAACTATTCCCCTACAAAAAAATTCACCTCACGCCACTGGAAGAGGGATCGATATTGTGTGTGTGTGTGTGTGTGTGCGTGTTCCCTTTTCAATTTAACAATAATCATCATCAATTACAATTACATACATAATTTTAACTTCCCTCCTTCCCTTCCTTGGTTTCTTACAAAAACCTTTTTAAAACTGCATCTCCCCTGTAACTCGTTTTGTTTAATATTCTCTGTATTTCTTCCAAAGTCACCTTTTAACTGTTTGATTTTAATTTAATCTTGCTAATGTATTTACCGTGTTTTCCCGAAAATAAGACATACCCTTAAAATAAGCCGTGGCAGGATTTCTATGCATTTGCGCAATATAAGCCATACCACAAAAATAAGACATAGTTACACGGCGCCTCCCTTAAGACGGCCTGGATAGGCGTGGCTATGCAGCGTACCGACGCGGAGACATCCCCCGAAAAGAAGCCATAGTGTGTTTTCTTGAGGGAAAAAAAATATAAGACGGTGTCTTTTTTTCTGGGAAACACGGCACAGTGGTATCTCAGGTTACATACGCTTCAAGTTACATACGCTTCAGGTTACAGACTCTGCTAACCCAGAAATATTACCTCGGGTTAAGAACTTCGCTTCAGGATGAGAACAGAAATCGGGCAGCGGCAGGGGGAGGCCCCATTAGCTAAAATGGTGCTTCAGGTTAAGAACATTTTCAGGTTAAGAACGGACCTCCGGAACGAATTAAGTACGTAACCAGAGGTACCCCGGTAGTTGCTTACTTTTTTTTTTTTTTTTGGACAATCCACATATCTCACCCATTCCTCCTTCTTGATTTCTTAATCTTCCCATAAGTTTTGCCATTTCTGCATAGTCCATCAGTTTTGCTTGCCATTCTTCCATTGTTGGGACAGTGTCCTCTTTCCATCTCTGCGCAAAAAGCATCCTGGCAGCTGTGGTTGTATACATAAACAGTTTTGCCTGATCTTTTGGCATATCCTGCCCTAGTACCCCTAAAAGAAAGGCTTCTGGTTTTTAAATAAAAGTTACCTTCAACATTTTCCCCCAATTCATTATAAATCATTTCCCAGAAGTCTTTTAGCATCTTACAAGACCTCCACATATGATAAAATGTGCCCCTTTTTCTCTTTATATTTCCAGCATGTGTCTGATTTTGACTTACACGTTTTCACTAATTTACTGGGTGTTAAGTGGCGCGGGTGGCACTGTGGTCTAAACCACAGAGCCTAGGGCTTGCCGATCAGAAGGTCGGCAGTTCGAATCCCTGCGAAGGGGTGAGCTCCCGTCGTTCAGTCCCAGCTCCTGCCCACCTAGCAGTTTGAAGGCACATCAAAGTGCAAGTAGATAAATAGGTACCGCTCCAGCGGGAAGGTAAACGGCGTTTCCCTGCGCTGCTCTGGTTCGCCAGAAGCAGCTTAGTCATGCTGGCCACATAACCCGGAAGCTGTCTGCTGACAAACGCCGGCTCCCTCGGCCTATAGAGCGAGATGAGCGCACAACCCCAGAGTCGTCCGTGACTGGACCTAATGGACATGCTTTCGAACTGCTAGGCTGGCAGGAGCAGGGACCAAACAACGGGAGCTCATCCCGTCGCGGGGATTCGAACCGCTGACCTTCTGATCGGCAAGCCATAGGCTCTGTGGTTTAACCCACAGCGCCACCCGGTCCCTTTCTCCCCTTAGTGTGGGTTATATGGAATCTTCCGGCCAAATACTAATGCTTATTCACAACAATCAGGCCCTCCCATCCAGGCCATTCATCAGAAGACAATTGCAAATACCCCAATAGGTTTTTAGAACCTAGAAATTGGAAATAAGACTTCTGATTCTGTGCCTAATCACAAATGATATTGTTTTAGGTAAGTAATTCAATACATCTTGCTGGCTCCCCGCCGTTCCTGAATCTGTAAGCACTGAATCTCACCAGACCTCGAAAACAGCAGAAATAATATACAACATGCATCATTCAGAATTTCCCCTTACACAGGCAGAATGCAGATAACCATCTCTGAACTCAGTGGAAGCTGGCAAAAAATTCCATTTATTTCCAGGATTTTCTTTTTGACCTAGTTCTATACTGAATACATTTACTTACCAAACAAGGGTTTCCCCCAACGTTCTCACAATGCCTTCTTCCAATTATATTTTTTCTCCATTTAAAACTGTTTTATAACCACATTAAGGCACAGCTGGGTGTTCAATAATAGGCCAATAATCCACACCTTGTGCATTTTACAACACTGTATACAGCCACACACCTAACAATGCACAAGGTGTGAGTTATGACTCCATAACCTGCACTGTTATTTTCCATTACTTAAGTCTCATGGTGAAGTCGAAGGAAAGATGAAGTGCTTTAAATATTTGCCTTCTATTAAACACCCACCCCCTGTAGATCTTTGTTATATTTGTCATATAAATAAGAGATTATTAATAAGGAACAGATACATAGCAGAATGTAGAGTATTGAAGGAAAACTGCTAGCTTATCAACACGCCTAAGGAAGCAGCAATTTATTTCACTAATTAGGAAATGTTGTTTGCGTGTCGAGGTCCCCCAAAACAACCCCTCAAATAACTCACACATCAGACAGAATTTTGTTTTGGTTTTTGGCATGATTTTGGCCACAACTTTATTAAAATACAGATAATGTGAGTGGTCGCTTAGGCATTGGTTAAGACTATCTGTCCCACAGAGGACAGAACTGATGACCGTCAGTAAGGGGAAAACCCTCTGGAGAGAAAGGGAGCCGGGTGGTCTGACCCTCCTCTCTCCCCACAGGCTCCCAGGGCTCTTGCACGGCCCTGGCCCCCAACCGGGGGTTCGGACAAAAAGCATCAAGCCCCTGGATTCCTTTAACGGAATTCCCCGTACACCAGTACAGGAGGGGCAGACACAGTCAACCATACCCCTCCTCCAACCAACATAATAACCAATGCCTAACCGCCAACCTTATAAGTTGTGATTATTTGCTACGCAGCAGGCGAAAACCAGATGACACCAGCCAATCAGCCAAATGGAAAAATTCCTACCAGGCCTGTGCCCCAACACCAGACGACCCCATGACAGGCACAGCAAGGTCAACGCAGAGGCCTTTTTAATAAAGTTGTGGCCAAAATCATGCCAAAAACCAAAACAAAAATTCTAACTGATGTGTGAATTATTTGAGGGGTGGTTCGGGGACCTCAACACGCAATGATAGCCATGAACCTAGATGGCTTTAAAAGAGGATTAGAAAGTGGAATGGACTCCCATGAGAGGTGGTGGACTCCCCTCCCTTGGGGGTTTTAAGCAGAGGTTGGATGGTCTTCTGTCATGTGTGATTTAGTTGAGATTCCTGCATCACAGGAGGTTGGACTAGATTACTCTCGGGGTCCCTTTCCAACTTTACCATTCTATTATTCTAAGTACAAAATCTGGTGGATAGCTAAGTTCTGATTCACTCATTTGTTTGAGCGGTGTGGATCATGCCATTTCATACAGGAATTCACAAAGTTATAATTCTTCCGTCATCTCTACAACTAAATATAGAAAGTCTGGGGTAAACAGCTAAAATCCCATTTAGCTGAAATAGTGGACAAGAGGAAAAGCAAATCCAATTTGAAATACCTGCAAAACTACAAAGAAGCCAGTCATGTACTGAGCTTTTTGGGGTTTTCATATTATCTTGCTTTTCTAAATATGATATTAGAGCTCATGCCAAAAGAAAATTATTCCATTAAAAAAACACCCTCAGCAATTTCCTCACCGTGATGTATTTCTTGTTTCTAAACATACGCAGAATTTTGAATTATTTACTTGACAAATATGACTAGCTATTTGGTAAGTTATTGCTCAAATTAACCTGTCAAGCTAACCATGTTGTGGTAGAACGATAACACATTACCATGTTCTAAAGATGAATTTATAGAACTGTTACAATTGGCCGCAGGGGGTTACTGATTGATGAACCAATATTTCATAATGGGCTGGTTTCTAAGTGTGTTCGCGCCTGTATGCAAGAATGCAAATGGGTGTGCTCGTTGTGTCTGATGCTTGACTTTTTGTGAAATTTGGAAGGAAAGTTATCTCATCCAATTTGGCAGGAGCTGACTGCTCCTCTAGCACACAAACACAGGCCTCAAACTTTTCCTGTGTGTTGCGTGTCGAGGTCCCAAGACACCCCTCCCAATAAATTCACACATCACACAGCAAATTAAGTTAAAAGTTTTTGGCATTAATTTTGGCCAAAATTAATTTAAATACAACCAATGTGAGCGGTTGCTTAGGCATTGGTTCCGACTATCTGTCCCCCGCCCTGGGACAGAACTGACATCCGCTAGCCAGCAAAGTCAGTAAGGGTAAACACTTTTAAGGGGGAGAGAATGGAACTGGGTGTTAGGCCCTCATCTCTCCCCAAATGCTCCCAGGGGCCCTTGCCTGGCCCTAGCCACTTGCCAGGGGTACGGACGAAAGCATGTCGAGCGTGCAGGGACTTTAAGGGGCTATGGCTGTCAATCTTCAACTTGCAACAACAACATCTCCCCAGCAACATGAGGAGCCCAATCACACGTGTGGCCATCCAAACTGACCCGCCCAGTCTTGTTAACCCTTCCGCAACACAAGCTCTCCATGATGGAGAACTCGCTTTCTCCTCCACAGAGGAAAACACCGCCATTTCCTTGGACACTGGATGCTCTTCTTGCATGTTCACACATTTTCCCTATTCCTCTTGCTGCACCTCTTCTTCTGACATCTCCACAGGCACTGATTCTTCCTGCACCCCCTCTTCCACAACAGGGTCCTAGGGAGTGGAGAAATCAGTCAGTTGCAGCTCCTCAGCTCCATCCAGCTCACCCTTCTCTGAGAAGAACAAACTTAGTTGGTCTCTAAGGTGCTACGTTATGTGCTAAGGTGGGGTTAGGGACCCAGGTGGCGCTGTGGGTTAAACCACAGAGCCTAGGGCTTGCCGATCAGAAGGTCAGTGGTTCGAATCCCTGCGACGGGGTGAGCTCCCGTTGCTCGGTCCCAGCTCCTGCCCACCTAGCAGTTTGAAAGCACGTCAAAGTGCAAGTAGGGAAATAGGGACCGCTCCGGTGGGAAGGTAAACGGCGTTTCTGTGCGCTGCTCTGGTTCGCCAGAAGTGGCTTTGTCATGCTGGCCACATGACCTGGAAGCTGTACGCCGGCTCTCGGCCAATAATGCGAGATGAGCGCCGCAACCCCAGAGTCGGGCACGACTGGACCTAATGGTCAGGGGTCCCTTTACCTTACCTTTTTAAGGTGCTTACCTTCTCTGAGATGTTGTCTCTCCCCCCCCCCCGCCTCCAGATGCCCATGCACATTCTGGATTGCTTTGGCCACCCCTTTCGTCTGGGCTCCCTGCAACTGGGTCACTTTCAATATCCTGTAGCATCTCATCCATCAGGGGCCTCACGTTGTATCAAGTCACACTTTCTTCTCCGCAGAGGCTTCTCAGCCAATCTGCCAGTCCCTGCTCTATTTTATCCAATTGCAAGCACAGCTGCCAGCTTTGTCGCTGCTTGATTTCGTCAAGGCACTCAAAATAGTGTTGCCATTTTGCCTTCCAGTTCATCTCAGGCACACCTGGCTTACAGGTCCTCCTCCCAGAAATATGAACCCCAACTTCTGACACCAGTGTTGCATCCCACCCCAATCTCTGAGCAGTGTGACATTCCAGGGGTTCCAGGCACTTACCAAGGGTTCGTGTTGTTGTTGTTGTTGTTAATTGAATTTATATACCGTCCTATACCTGGACGTCTCAGGGCGGTTCACAGTGTTTCCTTTTGGAATGAGGCACAGTGGAGACTGTCATGTCTTTAGGATATCTGGTTTATTTATACATATATGCAACTTGCGCCTATGATGGATGGATAGATTCGTAGCATTAACACTCCTTGTTTCTCCCATAGCCACAGTCTTGGATTCAAACAGACATCAAACATTGTTCTCTGACTCTCCCTCTAGCTTGCTGCTTTTCTTCTAGGTCACATCACTGAAAAATCTAAACTCAGGATTTGTCCTTCTGTCTGTCTCTGAGCTGAGGGAAGGGCCTCGCCCATTTGCTGTCTTGCACAGAGCCTCCTTTGCTTTCTTCTGTTAATGGCTCATCACCCAGGCAATCACCAACACAGAAACCTAGCTTGGCTTATATTTTAACACTTGCTGGATCCAGGAATTAGAAGGATCTCACATACAGTCTACTTCAGGCATAGGCAAACTCGGCCCTCCAGATGTTTTGAGACTACAATTCCCATCATCCCTGACCCACTGGTCCTGTTAGCTAGGTGTGATGGGAGTTGTAGTCTCAAAACACCTGGAGGGCCGAGTTTGCCTATGCCTGGTCTACTTCTTGCCCTACATACTCATAACCTTACATGTGGGGCACTCATTAAAGACAGCTTCTATTTTATCATATGTTCTCCAAAGATTTTGATTGGTCCCTTAAAGCAGGGGAACTGTGCTTAGGAGAAAGACAGTATTAAGAAACCTGTGGTAAGGGCATAAGGAACATTTTTGCAGGGTTTGAAAAGAGACTTTGATGATCAATTTTTGAAAAGTGCATAGATATATCCAAAAGTGTTTCCTATTTGCTGGCATAAAGGATCGCTTTTAGTGAGGACATCTTTAAAGGTTTAGTAAACCATTCTCACTTTTATCACTCTTTTGTAAAGAAGTAATTTCCTGCAGATGGAGGGGAAGAATTATAGGTCTTTGCCTTTAATTGCCTGCACTCATTCTCAGGGTTGTTGGGTAACCTTTCTCTTTTATTTGATCAAAAAAGAGTTTGAGAAGTTTTGACGCCTTGACCTCTACCATTCAATCATGCTTTCCCCCACATGCTATTCAGGACGCATAGAAACAGTCACACTTTTGCTTTTATGCTCATGACATGTAAAAGTAACACTCCTGCCTTTCATTTCATATGCTGGTGGTTTCCAGCATTTAGGGAACTGTAAATAAACAAAGTTGATGTATTCTAAAAGGTTGTACTTAAGCTATGGACCCAGACTCAGTGGCGGTGTGTGCAAACGATACAAGCAGCACATATGTCGTTATCAAATTAGGCCACAACTTTGTTGATTACAGATGAAAGCAGGTTCAACATAGTCATTGGATGTGATCACACCACGATCAACTCCCCTCCAGAAACCTACGTCCCCACTGTGGAAGGAAGTGTGGATCCAGAATTGGCCTCCACAGTCACTTAACTTACTGTTAAAACTGTATTTATGGAAGACAATCTTACTCAACTAAGAGTGATCTCCAAAGAAGAAGAAGGATGTGTATCCAGAAATCAACCAGCACGCCTGATGGTTGATGGATATTTGGGGTTGACCAACGGTGGGGGTGACCTCTGTGGCATAAACCACTAATGAGAACCCCTCTCTGATCACTAGCAGGGGCATAGCTGTCAACTTTTGGATTTGAAAATAAGGGATTTTTCCAAACTTTCAGATTTGAAAATAAGGGATGCCGCGAGGGCGGTGCAATAGCACCAAGTAACCTCGCCACCCTGCGCTCCAGAGGCTGCGCACGAACGGGTGAGCGAAAGAGCGAACGCATAGACGGCAGGCAGGCTGGCTGTCTGGTTGGGTGTGAGGGTCTGGTTGCACAAGACATGCAAGCTCCGCCCCCAGTCGGTCTCAGACTCCTTATTGGCAGCCGAGCAACACAGCTAAGGAGCCTCCCTGGCCGGCAGGGAGGGAGAGGAGCTGCTTCCTTTGAAATCCGGGAAATTTAAGGGATATCAACAATCCGGGATAGCAGTGGGAAACAGCATTGGAATAAAGGAGTTTCCCGCCAAAAAAGGGAGGGTTGACAGCTATGAGCAGGGGGCGCTGTGGCCTAACAGCCTCCAAGTTGGGTGTGTCGACAGAAAGCACTGCCCTCTGGTCTCCTTTATGCTGCCCACGCACCAATCATGTGACGTGGTTGGATACCAACTGCCAATTATTTCTATCTGCTCTACCATTTCCTGCACTTTTCTACTGTTAGACAGGAAGCCATAGCTTGTGATTCCTTGCTGTGATTTGTGTTGTGCAATTTTTAACTATCTTTTTGAGATCACCACGTTTTCTCTTGTCTAGGGTCTCCAAAGATGCTTTGGATGCTGAGAGAGCTCCATGATGATGTGCAGGTGATCAATGTGAGATCAAGAAAGCCAGTGTGGTGTAGTGGTTAAGAGCGGTGGACTCGTAATCTGGGGAACCGGGTTCGCGTCTCCGCTCCTCCACATGCAGCTGCTGGGTGACCTTGGACTAAACACACTTCTCTGAAGTCTCTCAGCCCCACTCACCTCACAGGGTGTTTGTTGTGGGGGAGGAAGGGAAAGGAGAATGTTAGCCGCTTTGAGACTCCTTCGGGTAGTGATAAAGCGGGATATCAAATCCAAACTCTTCTTCAATGTTTAACAGACCTTCCCACTTCCTTTCCCACCATACAGAGGAGTGTCTCGGTGCTGCATAAAACAAGCAAAACAAAAAGAGAAGGGCGTGTCGGTGATATAATTATTCGCCAGCCAAAATGGGTGTAGCATTGCTTATATGCTTCCTTGTTGTTCAGCCATTTCATTTGTTATTTTGCCATTTCATTCATTCATAATGCAGCCCTGAGAAGTAATAACATGTTATGTTCCATTAGCATTATAACTTTCAGCTTTGAGATTTGTGGAATGTAAAAAAAAAAAAGGACATTTTTTTCCCCCACTAAGCAATCCCTCCTCATAATTTCCCCATAGTTATGTAATCTCTCTTCTATGCCAGCTATAATTTTCTTAACCAGATTGAGTTTAACCAATAATTTATTCTTCTCCCCTTTATGACAGACATTTTTTAAAATTGACTTCCCATTTCCCCTTTATGAGGTACATTTTATTTTCTCCCTCTCTTTACAATCTTCTAGGAAATGAAAATAGCTAGCATACTGCAATGCAGTCCAGTTTTCACCCTTTGCAGTCTTTACAGAAGGCAGGGAAGGTATTGCCTTAGCTTTAGGGCCAAATAATGCATGCAAGTACATAACTTGATTTGCGTGTCAAAGCCTCAAGCCACCCCCACGAGAATAAAGACACAAGGACACAGAATTTTTGGTTAATGTTAATGGGAAAATTTAGGCCACAACTTTATTGGTTACAGAATGTGAGCGGTATTGGCATAGGCACTGGCATCCACAGACTATATCTGACTCCTGCCCGCCTTGCAGGGAGTCTTGTAAGGGTAAACCACCAGTAGGGGGAGCTCCACCGATGTGGATCAACTCGAGCATCGCCAGGGTTCCCGCTGGGGTCATGGCATGGCCCTAGCCCCTCCCTGGGCTTTGGACAAGATCCACACCCCCAGATTCCTTTAACAGAATTAGGGTTGCCAGGTCTGCTTCCAAAAAATAGCGGACAAGCAGGGGGGGGGGGGTTAAATTAAATTAAATAAAATATTTTCTTACAAACATTTTAACACATATTAAAACAATCACTTCAAAACTTTACTTAAAATTCAAAACATCAAATATATTATAATAATATGTAAAATATTAAATTACATTTTACTTTGCTACCCAAGTTCCCAACAGGGGTTCCTTCTTACCGTTCCTGTATTAGGGAGGCGATCCTTGGGGCAAGGATCTCGCTCCCTCAGGTCGTCGGGCAAGTCTCCACCAAGCCTGCCCTCCCCCCCCCCCCGTGCCTCTACTGGTAGCTGGTTTGCTGCTGCTCCTGCGCGTCAGGAACAGGAAGAGGCGTCTTTTTCTTTCGCGCCTCTCCCTTTTGTTCTCCCCGCGAGTCAGGAACAGGCGGGGCAGAACTCCGGCAAGAGGCGCCTCCCCCCCCCCCATTTTTTAAATGTCTTGTGAAACAATTGAGTATGATTCATAATCTTTTTGGAGAATCGAGTTCAATGGATATTCGATCTTTGTCTCATTCTTACTTATGAAAAAAAAGACAAAACGCGATTCTCCTATCCTTATTCTCTTAGACTGTACAGCTTTAGATTACGTACCATTTCATCATAAAACTTTTGAATAAAAAAAATGTCCACTATTTTGTGGGGGTGGGGAATAGTGAACATAATGTGAAAAAAAGTGGACTGTCCGCTCAAATAGTGGACACCTGGCAACCCTAAACAGAATACCTTTAAGCATGGAGGGGCAGGTGATGGCCGCCCCTCCCCCCCCACCGCTATTCCAATGCCTAACCACCAAAGCTTACAAAGTTGTGGTGATTGCTACGAGGTAGGCGAAAACCAAGTGGCCGGTGCCAATTTGCCAAATGGAAAAAGTCCTACCAGGCCCCTCAACGTCGACCAACCGAAGTCCATAGCAAGGCCAATGATGAAACCTAAACAAAGAGTGGGGGGATCCACGGTGCGAGGCTGAAAAGGGGCGATTCTGCGTCGCGACGTGGTTTAAATTGGCCATGGCCACGCCCCCAAGCCACCTGATTGGTCGCTTGGCTAACTGGCATGGCTGGGCCTCCCCAGCGTGAGGCGGGACGCAGTCCCGTAACCCACGCTGAGGAGGGGGGAGGCTTGGTGACTCGCCCACAACAAGTCCCCACAAAGAGGTGGAACCAATTTATCATGACCTACTTGATCACTTAACGTTATGAGAAGGGTTCAACTAACAAGCCCCATTGGTGAAATCCCTGTGCAGTGGGGCTTTACCCTGCTGCTTCTCCCATGTGCCCCCATTCATCCAAAATTTGTTTAGGAGTGGGGTCTGGAGAACAGGAGCAGGGGGTCATCTGGCAAGATGAAATCCTTGCATCTGGCAAGATGAAATCCTTGTGCAGGCAGAATGCTCATAAAAATGTGATGTTCAATTCCTCCCCCTGTGCCTAAGAAGAAGAAGAAGAGTAGTTTGGATTTGATATCCTGCTTTATCACTACCCGAAGGAGTCTCAAAGCGGCTAACATTCTCCTTTCCCTTCCTCCCCCACAACAAACACTCTATGAGGTGAGACTGAGAGACTTCAAAGAAGTGTGACTAGCCCAAGGTCACCCAGCAGCTGCATGTGGAGGAGTGGGGACGCGAACCCAGTTCACCAGATTATGAGTCTACCACTCTTAATCACTACACCACACTGACTCTCTAAGAACTGAGTGTTAGGTTCTACTAAGAACCTCTACATATATTCACCAGCTATCATGTCTTCTGAGTCTCTCTTCCCCAGTCCAACAATATGACCTGTACACCATCAAGGTGAAACCACTATATACCCAAGATAGCATAGGAAGGATTAGCTAACAATCAAATGTACCCTTTTTATATTTCACATTTAAATAACCACTAGCTTCTCTCGACTCATTTCTTCCCCACATATACATTAAGATGTTTCATCCATCACCCCTCCAACAGAGATTAATATCTCACAAATCTCATAAGGTAGTCTTCAAAGTCATATATTCTCTATCTGGGTACCGGAGAATCTCTTTAATTCTCTATAGTCATACTGTACAGAATATTATCTCATTTATTCCTCTTCTCATATGCTGGAGTTATATCCTTACAGTATCAGTTTTGCCAGTATTCCTGAAACATAATTAAAACATCAATGCGATAGTAACTTTTGCTCCTGCAATTATCAGTCTTGATCTTCACCGGTTGCAAAGTGGTTTGTCTTAGCTTAGACAGACATATTTGATTTTGTTTCGGCACCAACAATTAATTAGGAAGAGTCAAGAATGCAGATGGGAAGATGAATGAATAGCAATTGCTAACAGATTGTCTCAGGATTCTAGACTTAGCCACATATGAATATGAATTTAATAACAAAAAGGCAACTCATCTTCACAGTATGAAAATTATACATACAATACCAAGAATCCAAATTAGTACTGAATTGTTGTTGTTCAGTCGTTCAGTCGTGTCCGACTCTTCGTGACCCCATGGACCAAGGCACGCCAGGCACACCTATCCTTCACTGCCTCTTGCAGTTTGGCCAAACTCATGTTAGTAGCTTCGATAACACTGTCCAACCATCTCATCCTCTGTCGTCCCCTTCTCCTTGTGCCCTCAACCTTTCCCAACATCAGGGTCTTTTCTAGGGAGTCTTCTCTTCTCATGAGGTGGCCAAAGTACTGGAGCCTCAACTTCAGGATCTGTCCTTCCAGTGAGCACTCAGGGCTGATTTCTTTAAGAATGGATAGGTTTGATCTTCTTGCAGTCCATGGGACTCTCAAGAGTCTCCTCCAGCACCATAATTCAAAAGCATCAATTCTTCGGCGATCAGCCTTCTTTATGGTCCAGCTCTCACTTCCATACATCACTACTGGGAAAACCATAGCTTTAACTATACGGACCTTTGTTGGCAAGGTGATGTCTTTGCTTTTTAAGATGCTGTCTAGGTTTGTCATTGCTTTTCTCCCAAGAAGCAGGCGTCTTCTAATTTCGTGACTGCTGTCACCATCTACAGTGATCATGGAACCCAAGAAAGTGAAATCTCTCACTGCCTCCATTTACTGAATAGTTTACTGAATAGTCTACAGTACTGAATAGTCTACAGATAATCAGTTCTAACATTAATAGTTATGTTTGTCAGCAAAATTTATATGGTATACATTTGAAATCATCTCAGTGAACAGAATTTTTAATAGCATTTTTAAAAACACCATATGGAGATAATTCCAGTGCTGGAATTCTGATGGGATGTGCAATTAGTATAATTCTTATCTTCTTTCTTTGAAAAGAATGCATAAGATGTATAGGAAACTTTAATATATGTAGAATATTAATAGGGTCATGGGTTCGAGCCCCACGGGTAACATATCCCTGCATTTCAGGGGCTTGGATTAGATGACCCTCACGGTCCCTTCAAATCAAATCAAATTTATTATTACGGTCACAGACCAGTACCAACCCACATACAGTATCAAGAAAATAATAAAACACGATAGGGACAACACAGATATAGCAACAATTAAAAATGTATAAAAATTAAAACTTAGTCACTAAAATGTAACCTAAAATTATCATTTAAGGCCTTAATCATTATGATACCGGTAACACCGCTTGTTCCCTAAGTTTTATGGCAATCGAACAGAATTTGGCTACTCTTAACGTGATCTCTGGATCCTTGTCCTCTACCAGGTATTTTAGACATTGAAGTTCGGATTCATTTGGAGTTTTTTGCATAGTAGGGGTAATGAATACCGAACGTATCTCCCCATAGAAACGGCAGAATAACAAGGCATGAGAGACAGTTTCTACCTCCATCAAGCCGCAGGGGCAGACTCGTTCTGCATATGGTTTACCCTCGAATCTCCCCAATATTTTACATTTATTTGATGCCATTTGCCATTACTTCAGTTTAAGGATGGGTATATCCCACTGAACTCCATCCCATCTCATTTTTGTGCAATTTTTTTAGGAAAGGTTGAAGAACTAAAAAATAAAATAAAAAAAATCTACATGGAAACATTCCTCTTTTCTCCCTTCCCTTATATCAGCTTATATATGAGAGCAGCTAGCACATGGGGCTCCTGCTGTCACCTGCTTTGCTTATAATGCAGCTGGGGGAGAGGCAGCCTATTTGGGAAATATATACTATTTCCCAAAGACCTATGACAAATTAGCAGGTGCTGTTGCTCACAAGGGGAATAACTGCAATATCTTTTAATGCCGTCTCAGCGGGTGGCGCTGTGGGTTAAACCACAGAGCCTAGGGCTTGCCGATCATAATGTCGGCGGTTTGAATCCTCGCGGCGGGGTGAGCTCCCGTTGCTCTGTCTCTGCTCCTGCCAACCTAGCAGTTCGAAAGCACGTCAAAGTGCAAGTAGATAAATAGGTACCACTCTGGCGGGAAGGTAAACGGCGTTTCCGTGCGCTGCTCTGGTTCTCCAGAAGCGGCTTAGTCATGTTGGCCACATGACCTGGAAGCTGTACGCCGGCTCCCTCGGCCAATAATGCGAGATGAGCGCCGCAACCCCAGAGTCGGTCGCAACTGGAACTAATGGTCAGGGGTCCCTTTACCTTTACCATATCTTGCATTCCACTGAAATTTGAAGAAACAAAAATAATCTGTGCAGTTTTGAAAAGCTCAGTTATGCAAAATTGTGTCCAGTTGTGTCCAAGCATTGTTGAAAACCTGCTCCTGGATCTAAGGGATGTGGGTTACACTGTGGTCTAAACCACTGAGCCTCTTGGGCTTGCCGATCAGAAGAGCGGTGGTTCGAATCCACATGACGGGGTGAGCTCCCGTTGCTCTGTCCCAGCTTCTGCTAGCATAGCAGTTTGAAAGCATGCCAGTGCAAGTAGATAGGTACCACTTCTGCAGGAAGGTAAATGGTGTTTCCATGCCCTCTTGCACTCATCGCAGTCCTCCATGTGCCAGTAGCGGTTTAGTCATGCTGGCCTGAAAAGTGAGATGAGTGCCGCCCCCCGTAGTTACCTTTGACTGGACTTAACTATTCAGGGGTCCTGTACTTTTACCTTTTAACCTGGATCTAAGCATCAAGCACTCTCAAGGTTCCAAGGAATTGCCTTCCTCCCCCATGGCAGTAGATAAGCAGAACAAAGGAAACGGAGTCTTCTTACCAGTTAGAAACTTTAATAATCACAGCAAGAGAACAAAGAACACATCTCCTAGAATGGCGGTGCTCCCAATTAAGGATTCCCACCCCCTTCTGTCCCTATTAATCTACGTCACTTCTTTGTCTTGTAATCTGAGTTTGAAACCTCTGCACTTTCTGTTCTGACTCTTTCTGAGCTCTCCGTGACTTTGGGGAAGGGAGGTGGATGCTGTCCAGAGACTGCGAATCTGTTAACTCTCTCTCATTCAGTGTTTCTTCTCTTAGCTGTTCCCCACCCAGTACTTCCCAGCTTCTGCCTTCTGAACTATGTCCCTCTGCAAACCACTGTTCCAAATCTATACTGTCCTCCTTCTCCTGGGAAGATTCAGGATCCGGATCAGAGGGAGGGGGGGCTCCCACCATTCCTCCTCAGTGCAGCCCTCCTCAGCACGGTCCCTGAAAAGCCCCTCACTGGCCTCACCTTGAGCTTTACATATAATGCTCAAAAGTCGGACAAGTGGTCCCTCTCTGCATACGTACTTCATACAATCAGTAGCTGTTTGAGAGCAGGGTTCCCAATGCAAACATTATTGTCTTTATTTTTAAACATTAGAGTTTTCCGACATTTGTGCGGAACAGCTTAGTCGGTGGTCACTCCGTTTCCCCCCAATTTTTTTATTGATTTTAACAATTTTTAAGCACTTAACAATACCGTTAAATTTTCATCCTTCCCCCCTCTCACTGAGGGAAGCAAATTTCCATCCCCCTCTCTCACCGGGAAAACCGTATACATTATACATTTAACGTAGCTAACATATTAAATATCATTGCTTAGGCCTGGCCCATTTCTGTGGGCCAGGTATTCCTCCTTTCCTCAATTTCATATTTCGGTTGACTTCCTCAAGTCCCCCTATGTTGAATTCATTATCTATCCTCTTTATCAGTTTTCCAAATTCATAAACTTCACAATAACATAAAATACCAAAATCATTTTACTTAAGCTAACTCCTTTTTTCCCTACCTCAGCACCTCATTACTTCTGATCCTTTCCTCAAGCCTTATCAAATTCCCTTAATGGTAAAGGTAAAGGGACCCATGACCATTTGGTCCAGTCGTGTCCGACTCTGAGGTTGCGGCGCTCATCTCGCTTTATTGGCCGAGAGCCGGCGTACAGCTTCCGGGTCATGTGGCCAGCATGACTAAGCCGCTTCTGGCGAACCAGAGCAGCGCACGGAAACGCCGTTTACCTTCCCGCCAGAGCAGTTCCTATTTGTCTACTTGGACTTTGACGTGCTTTCGAACTGCTAGGTGGGCAGGAGCTGGGACCGAGCAACGGGAGCTCACCCCGTCGCAGGGATTCGAACCGCCGACCTTCTGATCAGCAAGCCCTAGGTTCTGTGGTTTAACCCACAGCGCCACCTGGGTCTCTATCAAATTCCCTTACTCCAACCTAATTTAAAACTCCTAATTTAGTGGTGGTCACTCCCTTTACGCGACACCAAGTAAACTTCTAGCTCCGAGAGTACAATATCATTGCACACAATTTTCCCGCCGCCGCCCAGCTAATTAAGGCTACATAAATCACTCTGTGAACTAACTGCACCTGTGTTTGTGTAAAGGATAAAAGCAAACCCATACCGCTCTGCCTGTTTCATTAGCCAGCTAGCTATCAGACTAGTTCCCTAAATTGTTCTTCCCACTCTCTTTAGAAAGCTTTGTTCAAGTGGAGGAACGAACAGATGGAAAAGATGAAGTGTGATGACAGCTGCCTTCCATTTTTAATAAGCTTCCGATAATGTATTTGCAAATGCAGCATAACAAATGCATAACTTCTTCCATCAGCTTCCATTTCAGTTACATTTGTTTAATGGCTTAAGAATAAGTATACAAAATCAAAACAGGAAGCAATACAGGAGAGTAATAAACATAGATCAGTGTAAGCAGCTGCCCCCAGAGGGAAAAGCAGGCTGGTTCATTAGGAGCATGGTTGCAGAGAGATGGAGAAATCAGACTGGGGTGGCTTCAGGTTGACTCTGCAAAACAGATGAGTGCCTGGCAAATTAAGGCCAATTTATTGACCGCATGGCAAGAATTCTGGCCGTGTACACATCACTGATTGGATTGGCAAGGTGTGTTAGTGAAAACATGTGCAGAGGTGATTAAGGATAGGGCATAGCTGTCAACAATCCCTTTTTTTGCGGGAAACTCCCTTATTCCAATGCCGTTTCCCGCTGCTATCCCGGATTGTTGATATCCCTTAAATTCCCCGGATTTCAAAGGAAGCAGCTCCTCTCCCTCCCTGCCGGCCAGGGAGGCTCCTCAGCTGCGTTGCTCGGCTGCCAATAAGGAGTCTGAGACCGACTGGGGGCGGAGCTTGCATGCCTTGTGCAGCCAGACCCTCACGCCCAACCAGACAGACAGCCTGCCTGCCGTGCACGCGCTCGCTCTTTCGCTCACCCGTTCGCACGTAGCCTCTGGAGCACAGGGTGGCGAGGCTACTTGGTGCCATTGCACCACCTTCGCGGCATCCCTTATTTTCAAATCTGAAAGTTTGGCAAAATCCCTTATTTTTAAATCCGAAAGTTGAGAGCTATGGGATAGGGTTACCTGTCACCCCCCTCAACTGTTCTAATTAAATCAAGACATCCCATTTTGGGGCTCCATACTCCTGTGCGTC
Organism: Darevskia nairensis; assembly: GCA_034642065.1. Classification (NCBI taxonomy): domain Eukaryota; kingdom Metazoa; phylum Chordata; class Lepidosauria; order Squamata; family Lacertidae; genus Darevskia; species Darevskia nairensis. The sequence continues at coordinate 38,541 of JAWWNI010000961.1, forward strand.
CCAGTTTTTGGCTGCAACATGTTGAAGAGTATGACATATTATTGCACCTCAACCTCAAAATTTTAGAGACCAGAGATGTCTTCTGTTTTGCAACATGAGGCCAGGAAGGTGCTATTTGCATTATGAATGCAAATGTCAAGAAGGGTCGTATCCCCAAAGGAAAACATCCTGAAGATGGAATCAGAATTCAAAATGACCTTAACAAATTAGAGAACTGGGCCCAAGCTATCGAAATTCATTTTGTTAGGGACTAATGTAAGGTTCTGCACATAGACAGGAAGAAGCAGGTGCAGAAATATATGATGGGAGATACCTGGCTTACTAGCAGTACATGTGAAAAGGATCCAGGGGTCTTGGTGGACCACAAGGTTAACCTGAGTCAACAGAGTGATGCTGCAGCAGCAAAAATAATATTAATAAAAATGCTATTCTAGGCTGTATCAACAGAAGTATAGAGTCCAGATCAAGGGAAGTAATAGTTCTGCTCTATTCTGCCTTGGTCAGACCACATCTGGAATGCTGTGTTCAGTTCTAGGTGCCACAATTTAAGAAGGATGTTAACAAGCTGGAATGTATGCAGAAGAGGGCAACCAAAATGGTCAAAGGGTTGGAAACCAAGGTGAGTCAGGTGACTAGCTGTGGGTGGAGCTAGTCAGTGCCTGGAGTGCAGCGACTGAGGAGGGAGCAGAAGGTGAGCTGAGCTTGTAGGTTTTGTGGGTTTGTCTTTTTGGGGCTGTGTGTGATTAAGTTTGTGTGCTTATTTGTTTCCTTATTTGTTTGTGTGTTTCTTTCCTAGGGCTTGTGCTTGTTTTCTAGGGCTTCTGCCTCTTGGATTTGTGTGACTGTCCAGGCGTGTGTGTGTGTGTGTGTGTGTGTGTGTGTGTGTGTGTTTCTGGCCGTGTGCTCTCCCTGGTCTGAGGGGGCGGGGCTTCTGGTGAGTCAGGTGAGTCAGGTGACTAGCTGTGGGCGGAGCTAGTCAGTGCTTAGAGTGCAGCGGCGCGCGCCTAGCAGTGCACGCAGTTTGACCCATCTTTTAGATAGAGGGGAGCTAGTCTCAAACGTTTATTGGGGGAGACCTAGGCTTCTAGGCTTCTTCCCCCCCCCCCTGACTTCAAGCTTTAAGATGGAGGGTGAGGGAACAACTGTAGTCACCTGCAATTCCGGCGCAATGTTTGTCTTCTTGCCAAAGGTTGTAGGCAGCTACACCTGCAGCAACTGCAAGTTGGTTGCCCTACTAGAAGACAAGTTCCAGCAACTTCAGGCCCGTGTATCTACGCTCCAGAAAATTAAAGAGCTGGAGCTTTTCTTGGATGCAGCAGAGCACACTGTCTGCACCAAGCAGGAGACAGGACACATCCTTGAGGAGGAGATCAGTTCCCCAACACAGGAGCCAGATGTATGGAGGAACGTGATATGATAGCCATCTTCAAGTATCTCAAGGACTGTCACATGGAAGATGGAACAAGCTTGTTTTCCCCCGCTTTGGAGGGTAGGTTAGAAGAAAGGAGATTCCGACTAAACACCAGGAAGACCTTTCTGACAGTAAGAGCAGTTTGACAGTGGAATGGTCTCCCTTGGGAGGTTGTGGACTCTCCTTCTTTGGAGGCTTTTAAGCAGAGGTTGGATGGTCATTTGTCATGTATGATTTAATTGAGATTTCTGCATCACAGGGGGTTGGACTAGATGACTAGATGGCCCTTGGTATCCCTTCCAACTCTACTCTGCGAAGCACAGCTGGGAACTTTACAAAAGACAGGAAACCTAGGCATGTTTACAGTTGTTCATGCACAAGTTCTGTTCAGATCTTCTGATGAGCGCATGGAAGTCAACAGAAAGTACATGGGGGCCCATCCATCCCCCCCCTCAATGCGTTCACTCATTGAACGTAGGAACAGGCTGAGGGGTTTTAAAATAGAGCACAGTACTATTTTCAGCTGTGTCTGTAGTAATAAATGAGATGGTGGTGATTGTGGTGTCAGACTTGAAGAGTGGCAATGTGGGGGTGGGGGAAGTGGGGAAGATGCGACATGAAAGGAAAATTTGTGGGAGGGGGCATAGTAGCTGAAAATAGAAGATAGAGAAGAATGACAGAGCAAAGGTTTAATCCTGTTGAGAGCTCCATTAACGAGAAGTGAGCCTGCTTTTGTGAGGCTCAAGCATATAGCACTTAGAAAACAACGTTGGATGTTGCTTTCCCAGACAAGGTGGGAAGAGAGAATGCATTTTCTGCATAAAACACAAAGCACTGCTGTTAAAGAAAGAAGAGTACCAATATATTGAATGAAAATGGGTTGTTTCTACCGCAGTCAGACTTCAAAGGGAACGTATTTTGGAAAAGCACTCCGGGGTGTGTGGCTTAATGGGGACCCACTAATTATTAATAAAGTAGATTTATAGTGTTCAACAATGAAGCGAAGAAATTAATTTTGAATGAAACTCAAACCACTATGCTATTCATTCATTCTAGAAAGGGTACAGTAAATTCACTCTGTAGGGATGCTTCCCCTTGATTTACACAGGTGTCGTTTATATAACAACTCAGGCCTTGTCACTGTAGCAGAAAGAGGGAGGAAGATGCCATCTTGACTGCATGAAATCAATGGCCACCCTCTCATGAAAACATACCTCTCAATGTCCTTTGTAATGAGGAACAGCCCGCACTAGTTTTTTATGTTGAGAGTTACTGGAGAAATTCATAAGGCTTGGAGGATAGAATAGCATTTGCAATGTGCTCTAAACCAGGAGTAGTCAATGTTGTGCCCTACAACTTCCTACAACGTCCACCAGCCCCAGGCAGCGTGACCTATAGTCAGTGGTTGTGGGAACTGCAGTCCACAACACCTGGGCAGTTACACTTTGGTTAACCTTCTCTAAACGATGGGATGTTCCTTGCTGGTTCTGCTAGAATCCCATAAACGATTGATAGTCACGGAGATAGTCACTGAGAGCCAGCGTGGTGTAGTGGTTAAGAGCGGTAGACTCGTAATCTGGTGAACCGGGTTCACATCCCCGCTCCTCCACATGCAGCTGCTGGGTGACCTTGGGCTGGTCACACTTCTCTGAAGTCTCTCAGCCCCACTCACCTCACAGAGTGTTTGTTGTGGGGGAGGAAGGGAAAGGAGAATGTGAGCCGCTTTGAGACTCCTTCGGGTAGTGATAAAGCGGGATATTAAATCCAAACTCCTCCTCCTCCTCCTCCTCCTCCTCCTCTTCTTCCTCTTCTTCTTCTTCTCTTCCTCTCATTTCTCCATCCCCTTCAGCCTAAGCGCAGATTAGTAATTGCACCAGGGCCCATGCCTGCAAAGGCTCTTGGAGTCTGAGCTTTCTTTGAAATAATAATAATAAGTCTTTAGCCCTTCCAGAAGGTGTTATAATGAAAACGTGTAACCGGACTGGAAATGAGCTTTTTCCTGAAGTTGGAAGCACGGAGCAGTTCTGGAAGTGAGAAGGCTCTCTCCCTTCCACTCTGAGGTGCTGTGAAGTGATCTCTGTTTTGCCACTCTGAGAGTTTGTGTGGAAGGTGGTGGCAGCCAAAGGTATGTTAAGTACAGGAATAAGTGTTTAATGTACATTGAAATGGAAAATCGCTCTGTAATGTGCCTGTGTCAAATACTGTGAAGCTGGACTGGAAATTTCCATTGAAGCTGAGGAGAGAGCCTAACAGGTCAATCATCAAGTGGGGATGTATCTTTGTGACTCAATCACAAGCTGTTTAGATTACATGAAATAATAATAATAATAATAATAATAATAATAATAATAATAATAATAATTTATTTGTACTCCCCCCAGCCACTCTGTGAGGCTTCCAACAGATATTAAAATACATTAAAATATCACAGGTTAAAAACTTGCCTAAACAGGGCTGCCTTTAGGTATTTTCTGAATGTCAGATAGTTGTTTATCTCTTTGACCTCTGCTGGGAGGGCGTTCCACAGGGCGGGCGCCACTACCGAGAAGGCCCTCTGCCTGGTTCCCTGTAGCTTTGCTTCTCGCAGTGAGAGAACTGCCAGAAGGCCCTCGGAGCTGGCTCTCAGTGTCCGGGCTGAACGGTGGGGATGGAGACACTCCTTCAGGTATACAGGACTGAGGCCGTTTAGGGCTTTAAAGGTCAGCACCAACACTTTGAATTGTGCTCGGAAACGTACTGGGAGCCAATGTAGATCTCTCAGGACCGGTGTTATGTGGTCCCGGCGGCCACTCCCAGTCACCAGTCTAGCTGCCACATTCTGGATTAATTGCAGTTTCCGGGTCACCTTCAAAGGTAGCCCCACGTAGAGCGCATTGCAGTAGTCCAAGCGGGAGATAACTAGAGCATGCACCACTCTGGCGAGACAGTCTGCGGGCAGGTAGGGTCTCAGCCTGCATACCAGATGAAAGAGATACTGGTACAGGTTTTTGCATATAATAATAATAATAATAATAATAATAATAATAATAATACATTTTTATTTATGCCCCGCCCTCCCCAGCCAAGACCGGGCTCAGGGCGGCTAACAACAAGTATAAAAACAATTGATTAAAATACAGCTTAAAAACAGGATTAAAAACAACATTAAAGTGCAGCCTCATTTCAATAGAACTCAAATCAAAACTATTTGGGGAAGAAACCGTCAACTCTTCACCAAGGCTGGACCACCAGACTGGTCCTACCTGGGCCAGAAAAATGCCAGGGAAGTCCCCAAATAGGAGTTCCATCTCAGGAGGAAAAAAGGAAAGCGGGGGGAGGGGATCAAATTGATTCCAAGCCAAAGGCCAAATGGAACAGCTCTGTCTTACAGGCCCTGCGGAAAGAAATCAGATCCTGCAGGGGTGTAGCGGGGGGGGGCATATCCCCGGGGACACAATTTTGAGGGGGCACGAACCATGCACCCCCCCACACACTTGGATCCCTGTCTTGCCCTGCCAGACGCCAGAGGTCTCTCGGCCCTGGAGTCTGAAGTTGCCTCACAGCCGCATCCTCGGTCCCCTCATGGAATGGCCGCCCCAACCACTTTAATCCCCAGATCCAGCAATCACATCCACTCTAGAGCAATCACATCCACTCATGCACAATTTCCCAGAACCAGTGCTCTTGTGAGAGTAGCAGCAACAGCAGCCAATCGCTCGCGGACCCAGATCTTTGGCGCTGCCTCCCAGGGAGTCTCCAGAATTGTCAATCCTGTTTCATCCACCGTGCTTAAACTGCAGAATGCCCAACTTGGATGTGTTTGGGGACCTAGCAGCAGCTGCTTGTGTGTGCCTTCTCCATCGAGAAGAGATGGAGGGCATTCTATAGGGCTCTGCCTGTTTACCTGTAATATAACATGCGTTTCTGGATTGCCCTTTCTGACCTTCTGAACAGGGTCTCCAGCAATACTGGCAGGATAATCAGATATAAACAGTTGCAGATATATCTGCCGGATGCCTCCATTTCAGATGGGCCTTTTCAGAACTGGAGACCATAGAAACAATGGCTTTGGCAACGAAATCTGACATTGCTTGGAAGACTTCCAAAATCAAGGCCTTTTGTGTGAAAGCCAGCCATCAAAGCAGTGTGAAGTGGGGGCTTCCCTGGGGCTAAATAACTGGGGCCAGTTTACTATGATGGCGCCATTAAACAACAATATTCAGGGACAAATTTGGAAACAAGGGAGATTCTATTTTTCAGATTTTAACCATTCAGCTAAGCATCATAAAACCAATCGACTCCAGCCATGCAGCTGGATTTTTTACTCTTCCCATTGCCCTTTAGGGCTGCTGTCATAATTTTTCCTTGACGGCTGCAGACCTATCTCTGAAAATGTCAGATGGTACTTTTCATTAAGGAATTTTAATTTTGGCTAGAAGTGTGTCCTGTTAAACTGGAAGGAAAAGGTACTGTTGGGGAGTAGTAGTCATGCTATTTTCTGCTTGCTGGCACAGACTTCCATAAGCCCGAAAGTGCAGTACGGATTCATTGCAGATAAGTTACACTGGGTGAGAACTTTATCAATGGGAGATGAGAGTCTTGCCCTTTCACTGCTACACATGCTTCAATCCTGCAGGCATCTTACCTACAGTCTTCAAAGTTCCCATTGATTTCAAGATACCCCTTTGGTATCAGTAGGACTTGATTGTAAGATAAGGAACTCCAAAAGTAACCTCTGTGACTTACACCGCTTGAAGTTGCTTTCGGCTCATTTCTTTGACTGGCATCAGTACAAGTCTTGAAAAATCCTAAGAAGTGTGTTACTGGAATTGCTCTGTGTTGTGTAGATGGTGTAAGATTATTCATGCATCTCTATTAATTATTATTATGTATCTCTATTAATATCTTATTATTGCTATCTATATATATAAAAATGTTCCCATTGCACGTTTGTCCGAAACACCCTTGCTGCGTAACCGCTGGACCAAATCGCATCAAATTAGGACACAGCGTTCCATTACCATGGCAAAAGAATCTGGCATAATAGCAATTCAGAAAAACCACACCTGTCATGCCTAAAATAAAGGAAAAACGGGGGGGAAATTGGCTCCCCTATTACACGTCACCAGCAAAACAGCGCCCTCTAGCGACGGCTATACTGGTACTACAGCTACAAAAGCACAAAAATTGTCGCACCTATTAGACGTCACCAGAAAAACCTCACCCTCTAGCGACGGCTATACTGGTACTGCAGCTACAAAACCTTCCCCCTGCCAGAGCTCTGTCGGCCATTTGCAAGCTCGCAAACCGGTAATAGAAAAGGGGGGGCGAGAAGAGAGTAATTGAAAATGGGGGTGGGGACAGAGAAGGGACAGACGGAAGGTGAACAGGGGAACTTCTTCAATTTCACAAATTCAGTCGCAGCAGGGCGCGGCCGGGTAAGCTAGTTATTTATAAAATTTCTATATCCCGCCTCCCCTTCATCCAAGGATCGCTGGGCAGTTTACAATAGAAAAACTCAAAAATGCATAACTGTAACAATCACACACACAGTCCGCCACAGACACAGTTTAAAAGACTATAGATTGGCTAATTAAACAAAGGCCTGGGAGAAGAGGAATGTTTTTGCCAGACTTTCGGGTGGCGCTGTGGTCTGAACCACTGAGCCTCTTGAGCTTGCCGATCGGAAGGTCGGCAGTTCAAATCCCCATGATGGAGTGAGCCTCCATTGCTCTGTCCCAGCTCCTGCCAACCTAGCAGTTTGAAAGCATACCAGTACAAGTAGATAAAGAGGTACCGCTGTGGTGGGAAGGTAAACAGCATTTCAGTGCGCTCTGGTTTCCGTCACGCTGTTCTGTTGTGCCAGAAGCGGTTTAATTATGCTGGCCACATGACCCAGAAAAGCTGTCTGTGGACAAACGCCATTTTTTTGCGGTTGGCAATGGCAGCAGCGGCGTTTGTGAGTGGCCTGCCTTTCTATTGGCTGGTTGTAGTGACATTCTAACAGGAGTAGGGGGGTTGAGTCGTTTTCAGTGTGTTATGCTGCGTTCCGTCCACTGGAGGGCACTGTGTTTTTTTGCACAAAATCACATTTTTCGGGGGGTTAGGTGTGATATTTTTGCCATCTAACTGCGCAAGATCCTTCCCATATGCCCATGGAATGTTGTGTCCAAATTTTAACGGAATTGGTCAAGCCGGTTGCACAGAAAGGCTGTCACTAAAAAACTACCAACTTGAAGGATTATATATATACTAGTAGACTTTAAGTCCGTTAAATTAACGGGCGCTAGAACATAATGGATTTCCTCAGTTGTTGCCGGGTCGGGACTTCTCCCTCCCCAGGTCTGTGATGGCGTGGCGGCGGCAGAAGGTTGGGGGCGCTGGGGGCAGGAAGGGGTTCCCCCCTCCTCTCCTTACTCTCCGGGGGCGGCTGCAGTGGCAGCGGCAGCAGTGGGTGTGCAGCGACCCTCTTCAGCCTCCGGAGCACCGGCGCTCCGCGAGGCGGGTCAATTCAGGTCGCTGGGGAGTGGAGAGGGGCTCCCTCCCCCTTCTTCTTCTTCTTCTTCTTCTTCTTTTCCGGGGGCGGCTGCAGCGGCGGCGGGGATGGGGCGGCCCTCCTTGGCCTCCGGAGCACCGGCGCTCTGCTGGATGGGCCGTCCCAGGCCGCTAGGCCTCGGAGCCCCCCGTTCTGCCCGGCCCCGGACGGCTCTCTTTGGGCATTGTGGGCCCGCGGGGAGGCCGGTGGCCTCCCGGTCACCTTCCCCGGCGGCCCGCGCTGTTCGCGCAGCGACGGCAGCGGTGGCGGCGCGAAAACCAGTCAGGCAGCTCCGGCAGCACTGGGCGCCCTCAGGAGCTCCGCGGCTTCGTGCCGTCCGCCATTTTGCCTCGCCGGAAGTCGCACATGCGCAGTTTTGCCCGGCCGCCCGAAGTCTCTGCGCTCCAATCCCTGTGTCTGTGGGGCACATGCGCAGTACGACACAGAGACGGACACAGGGACTGGACGCAGAGACACAGGGACTTTATATATATAGATAGATATGCCAGGTGAGCCTCCCTAGGGAGAGCTTTCCTCAAGAGCTGAGGTAAACCCACAAAAGCACGAACACAAGCATGCAAGTTTGAGAGGGCTACATGAAGATTTTTGTCTACAGCTCCTCCTCTGCTTCCATATACCCGACCCTGCCACTTCCTTCTTTTCAAAAACAATGAACACCAGTGTCAACGTTTTTGAAGTCCTACAGGGTATAGCCACACGTTTGTATCTCCTTTTGCATCATTAGCAAATACGGAAAAATGAAAGAAATCGTGTCTCTCAGCCGAAATCCCCTAAGGAAGTTTTTAAACAAAGTTAGGTCAAAAAATGTATTGTAGGTTCAGGCAGCCCGGACATTTTTAGAATACATTTCTTATTTGTTCTCAGTATCTCCCAGCTGCCTCACAGGGCCTTCAGAGCACTCCTTTGATGGTCATTGATCATGATGCCTTGTGTTCCCAAAGCATCCTTCGACTGCTCATTCTGCTTTTACAGAATATTTCAATAATCACTGGAGTTGTCTTACTTCTTTTCCACGGTTTACCCATTTTAAAGGACAAGGCTGCTTAAAAAGGACAACACTTCTGCTATGTATTCCTTTGGCTTTCCATATCTCCCGCTTGCAGCTTCCTTGGAACTTATATGAGACCTGTGTGCCTTGATGAGAGCCAGTGTGGTGTAGTGGTTAAGAGCGGTAGACTCGTCGCTGAGGTTTGGGAAAAGGGGTTGTATTAAGTAAAACGAACTTTTTTATTTTTACTTTTCTTACTGGATTATGAATTTATTGTATATCTTTTTGGATTATTTTAAAGTTAGGAGTATGAAAACTGTTAGAGAGGATAGATAATGAAATCAACAGAGAGGGACTTGAGAAAGTCAATCGAAATATGAAATTGAGAAATGAAGGAAGCCTGGCCCACAGAATTGGGCCAGGCCTAAGCAATGATATTAAATACTGTCAGTAAGGTTAAATGTACAATGATTATGACTACCCTTGTGAGAGAGGGGGATATATGTAGCTTCCCACAGTGAGAGGGGGGAAGTATGGAAATTTAACCGCCATGTTATGTGCTTAAAAAAATGTAAAAAATCAATAATTTTTTTGGAGAAAAAAAAAGAGCGGTAGACTTGTAATCTGGGGAACCGGGTTCGCGTCTCCGCTCCTCCACATGAAGCTGCTGGGTGACCTTGGGCTAGTCATACTTCTTTGAAGTCTCTCAGCCCCACTCACCTCACAGAGTGTTTGTTGTGGGGGAGGAAGGGAAAGGAGAATGTGAGCCGCTTTGAGACTCCTTCGGGTAGTGATAAAGCGGGATATCAAATCCAAACTCTTCTTCTTCTTCTTGATGTGAGGCAGAAGCCAGAAATCTGAGGTCAGGTGATAAGGCTGCAACAGCCATGCACCCTTCGATCTCAGCCCCTTGGGGGTGAGGCTGGGATCAAAGGGCACCTGGCATCCTTCTCAGACCCCCCCCCCCCCCGGAGCTGTTTTGCGAGGCTGGAATCTGTATATGTAACCCTATGATCTGACCTGGAAGTAAGACCATAGGATTACATAGTCCACCAACTGATCCCATGACAAACTATTCACAAACCAAGAATGACCGTTCCCCACATCAAATGGGGTGCGCATTTTGCGTGGTCGCGAGCAGCCCTCTGAGATCACGTTGCAGCTCCTGGCAGTTGGGTCTGGCACCGCCTCCTCAGGTTGGATACCTGTGGTCTCCACCTACTCCAGCAGCCGCCCAATCCCGGCTGGGGAGGTGTTGCCGGGGGGATTGGCCAGGTAGAAGGAGGGAACAGACAGTACAGGAGTCAGTCATTACCTGGGAAGCGGCCGTTGGATCCAGAGCTTCCCCACCCTCCACTCCCTCAATTAATGCTTGTTATGCAGATTAACCTTTATTTTCCACAGCCACACAGGCACGCAGACGCTGCTATGACAAGGTCGCTGTTGAAGGGCCGGAAAAGACTTTCCCTGCATTGGCAGGTTTCGCCTTTCCCGTAGCAATTCGTCACAATTTTGGCGGTTGCAGGCCTTGGGCGGAATCCTTTAGTCATCTACCTAAAATGGGGGGGCGTGGGGTGGTGACCCCCGCCCCCATTGCGGCGGCGATACCAGGGTTCCCGATAAAGGGGTCTTAGGGGGAGGCATTGACCATACGCCCAGAGGTCGTCATTGCCCCCCCCTCCAGTGGTGGCGAACAGGGGGGCATGCTATCTGCTTGAACATATGTTCTCCAGAGCTAGCCCACTCCCCACACATGCTGGATAACCCTGGAAATTACCCAGAACCCCGGCTGGGGGGCTGGGAAGGATAAAAGCCCAATGCCTGAGCCAAGGTCTCCCTACATCTGAATATTAATAAAGTTGTGGCCAATTTAATCCCATAGAACGTTGTCACGTGTCGTTATTTCCCTCAGGAGCTGCCCGGGGTTTGGGGGGACTCCGCCTGACCACGCAAACATGATCTGAATGAAAAACACAACTGCTTCAGGAAACATGGGTGTGAATAAATCATCTGAGGTTCAGTTGTGGCTTGCATGAAACTGTTCTGTTGCTTACATACTTTTGCAGTGCTTGTACCTTTAAAGAAGCTACTTTAAAAAAATGAATTTCTGCAATAATGCACTTGAGAGTAAAGTGTAAAGTGCAATATGCTTCGTTAATGTAGTCACCCTTACTTCTGACATACTTCCCTTTAATTACATTATAACAAAACAAAGGCAACAGCAGAATGACAGATCTCTTTTATCCCGCATACTTTCATTCTTGTTGGAAGGCATGGCATGCTTCTTTTAAATGTTTAAAGACGAAGCCATTCCATCTGATGAACATTTGTCGCAAAGTATGGATGGAAAAATCAAAGTAGCAATGTATCTTTGTCCAAATTCTGTTGTCATAACCACAAAGCAATAATTAAAGAACATGTTAACTAAAGATGACAGCATAGAGAAATATCCACGGTCTTTGAAGTGTTGCATTGAAACTGTCAAACAAAACTAGTTGAGACGATGTGGATTCTTGTATCGCTTCCAAGTTTCGCAATTAACTTATGATAGAAGTAAGAGTCAGGCAGCGGAATGGCTGAATGAAGTTTGGGGAAGTATAAGATCAAATTAGCTCATTAGCCGCAATCTAGATATCCTCCCTTGCTGACACTGACTCAGTATATATGTTAAAGGCAATATAACTAGATCAATTAATGTACATAACAACCCACCATTGTGCTCATTCACCAAGCCTTCTAGAGTCTGGGTGGACAATCTATCCATGAAGACACAATTGTGCACATTTCCCAGTCAATGTACATGATTTACAACAGAGGAATGTGCATATAACAACTACATTTTCAGGTGAGATACGCACATTCTTCCAAGACCATGAGAAATTATGTATATTGATTAGGGAATGAGCACAATTTTCATTATATGTTCAGATTCATGGGGGCCTGGTGAATATACACAATGGCCAGTTATCACTCAACTTACATTACCCCAAATATATGCACCAGATGCCCCCAAACCTTTCCCTTGCCTGCTGCTGTCAGTAAAGATTTGGCCTGATTTTATCCCACCACCATTGTACAGTCTGGTTATTTTGCTGCACTCATTGGTCAAAAAATGCGCCTGCCTGGGCAATTGGATACCAGGTACTAGAGATGAATTGAGGCCTCACAGAGAGGCCTCCACATCCCTAGGGTTTGCCTCACTTTGAACCACTTTGGACAGACCCACAGCACTTTGGATCTGAGGTAGAATAGTTTTCTGAAGCTTCAGATAGCTATAGATTCTCTTTTTTTTTTGCAGAATTGGATGAAATTTGCAAACATAGAAGCACCTGTAACCTTTTTATTACTTACCAGAATATTAATAAAGAACTCATACTATTACTCAGAAGTGCACAGACCTATAGATATTTAACATGGGACTCAAACAAAATGCAACTAATGCCAGAATGGGGGTGGAGAGACAGGAAGTGACTGACCAAATAATTAACAAACAAAATGCAATAGAGACATAAGCAAGAGCAAATAAATGTAGGAATGATTAAATATTATCCTTCCTTCACTCACACTACTGTGTCATGTAGCAGAGCAGATTCCCCTCAATTCAGCAGGAAGCTAGTTTGTAGATTCGATTGAATCTCTTCAGTTATCCCTCATAAAAGAACACACAAGAGTCTTTCCTTAAAAGTAAGAAGTTTACTCACATTCAGTTCACAGTATGATCCCTGAAGGCAGACTTTAGCTAGTAGCTACAGAACAAAGTGTGAGTTCATCCCTTATGGGGATTGAGCCCATGTGCTGCTGGCTGAGAGCCAGCAGACAGCAAAATACATTAAGAGAACAGCATCAAGAGAACAAAATGGCTGCAGGAGAGCAGCATGGCATCAAGAGGTAGATGGCTGTATGACTCAGCTCTTTTATGGAGTGAGCCAGGGTCATGCCCATCTCCCTAGGAGGGGAGGGGCAGGACGCTCCAGACCAGTGGAACAGGAAGTTATATTGGCTGGAGTAACATCCTCCTGCCTGTGTCCACTCTAGGGAAACAAGGAATGTTGTATTTGACTGCTCCAATGGATTACATCCCACAATAAGAAGGGGGCTGGATTTTAGGAGAGGATTGGAATAAGAAGGGTCCACAAGCAAAAATCTACCAGTACCACAACTCTATCAACATTACCAATTCTAGGGGAGTCAACCACTCCGATGGGAGTCAACTTGAAAAAAGAGCACTGGAATCACTTCCGATTGTCCCTCCTCAATGCACCACGATTGGAGAGCCCATATGAGGTCATCTCTTTAACCAGAGCTACGGCAATCAGTAACAAAACTACATATTTACATACAAATTTATCCTGCCTCAACCCAGTTTTTAGGGCATTTTCTCTTCTCCCTCACCCGCCCTGCCCGGATCACCACCTTCAGTGAAAGGTCAAAAACCGCTTAGCGGAAAAGATCAGTTTCGTGCTTTATGCAACATATCTCATCTGAAATTATATGCATAGCCCTAACTGATCGGATTTCCCCTCCATCATTCATTATACCAATACTGCTCTTCAAAGTGTAATGCATATTTCAAATATTTTATATGGATTTTTATCCTTTCCTTTCTCAGCTGTTCACATAAACTGGTAGCAACACAATAGTTGCAGCATCTGAATGAAATGTACTTCTAGGAATAGCAAGCACTAGGCAATCTCTTGCTATTCTTAATAACCGTCCTTAAGTGACATTTTTAAAGAGTGCTCTCATCTGAGTGCTTTGCCGTTTATTACCATCAAATTGCTCCTCTTTATATAGTATTATTCTACATGAGCCACTAAAATGTGAGATGGTGATATAAACACTAATACACATATTTTCAGATATAGTATGGCATTGGGTTGAAAAAAAATGAGTTAAATATACCCTTTGGGCATTTGGCAAGGCTAATTAAATGCCAATTGCCTTGTAAAATACTCTGAGGATCATTCCAGGTTTAGAGCTTTTTAGAGGTCTCAGAGTGACACTCAATGGGAAATTGTACATGCTGGAGCACAATTGTGCTTTGTTCAGTTCATACTGTGCTGAAACCCCCTTGTAGTTTGGAATATATGCGAGAGCAAGTGTCCGTTTTGAACACAACCTGCAGCTGTCTAGATTTAATTGGCAAGTTTTATTAAGAGAAGTGTTACATAAGAGGGGAAGTGATAGCATCAAGACTAGAGGTGATCTGAAAGAGACACAACTCCACCCACAGACAGTGTGACTGCGTGTCCTGCTTCACAAATGAGAGTCCTCTATTTGAAGAGCTGCCCAGTCTAAGTCTAATTAAAGGATACACTGCTGGAAAGAGAGATTCCTTACTCTCTCATAGCAGAGTTATGAACCCATTTAAATTTGATTAGATTTAATTTTGCCCTCACCCATCTTTAAGCAAATATTCCCTATAAAATACTTAGGCTAGAATAAATCACAGATACTTAGCTTTATTCAACCATTGAATATTTTACTTACAGAATTTCCAGAAGCTACTGCACATCAAACCAGTCTCCATCTACTCCATCTATCAGCATCTCCCCAAACTGCAAACATTATCCTTTAGTGGGCATATAGTTTTGATCAGAAAAAAAGTTGAATTATGCTATGGAGAAGGAGAAGCATAGATGAATATCAACAGTGTACTGATTACACCTCACTCCAAATGGGATTATATCATGGTTTTATGGCAGAGTTGGGGAGCCTCTGGCCTGCAGACCAAACTTGGCCCACCAGACCATTTCTCCCAAGCCCCATCCACTTTTCCCATGCCTGATGACATATGGAATGTCTGGTGTGGAGTAGATAAGGACACAGCTGCAGAAAGTAGGATTAAACTCCCCGCACATCAGCTGAAAAGAGGACTGAAACGCAGGTGTTTGGGTAATATCTTCCCCAACCCTGCAGGCCAACTTTGACAGGTAGACAGGACAACCCACCTGCCAAAGTTGGCCCATGGGGGTGGCAAAGGTAAAGATCTGGTCCCAGCCTGTTTCATGCAAATATCGTATTTTTCGCTCCATAAGACACACTTTTTTCCTCCTAAAAAGTAAGGGGAAATGTCTGTGTGTCTTATGGAGCGAATGCATGGTCCCTGGAGCCAAATTGCCTAGGTGCCAAAAGCAGATTGTGCTCTTTTTTTTTTTACAAAGAAAGAAGAGGGTGTTGAAAGGAAGCCGCTGAACAGCTGTTTAGCAAGCGATCGGGGAGAGAGATAAGGCTCCCTTTCCAGCCCCACCCCCTTGCCCAGGCCTCCGTTGTTGAATGCAGAGGAAGGCTGTTTGTTTCCCCAGCGACATGTGACTGGCTGATTAGATTATCTGTCTGGAAACTGTAGAAATGGCTCCCTTTCCTGTAGGACTAGAAGCTGCAGAACTGTGAGTTGAACCCCATAAAAACGGGGCTTTTCCTCTTTGAAAAAGAAGCTGCACCACTTTCAGCTGATCCTCAAAAAAACACAGGTCTTTTCCCTTTGCAAAAGAAGCTGCACCACTTTGAGCTGATCCTCAAAAAAACAGTGCTTTCCCCCTTTCCTCCTCTAAAAACTAGGTGCGTCTTATGTTCAGGTGCATCTTATGGAGTGAAAAATACGGTATTTAAAATCATTGTAGAAAGGATAGAACCCTCCTAACATAGATACTACAAGGCCAAACCTTAGTCTCTCAGCACAGTCTCTTGGAATCGCGACCCTAGCAGGAATGGATTCACTGAAACGCAATAGGCCCAACCACTAAAGGATACAATGGTTGAGAGGTCTAAGAGAATTAACAGGGTTGCCCTTCTCCTACCCTTCTCCCAGAATTGGTCACCCTGAGGCTGACCAAGGCAGTCTCGGTGCCCACATGAAGCTGGCAATCAGATCGAAATGGGCTTTGATCCAATCCACCGAGTCAACAAAGGCTGCCACTGTTCATACACTCCACTTAATGGACCACTGCAATTATACTTCTCTTTAGGATCCGTGTGTCAGTTTAAAAAGAAGCTAAATAGTGTTTCACTGAAGCTGGGCAAAAACTTTGTAAGAGAGCTAATAAGGCAGTCAGATGCTAAATAGATAAGAGCTATGCATCACAAATTCCCTCTGGAATTCCTAGCCTTTTATAAGTGCTTTCATTTTACAGTATATTAATGAGATATCACTGATCAAATTCAATATTGCATTCTTAATTACATTAGAAATACAGCTTTCAGATTTTTAATTATACAAATTATCCAAGGCATATTAAATGCACGTCTCCCATATAAGAATGATGTTCCACAGCCTATTGACTTACAATCAGTGTTGCATCCTTGTTTAACATTCTGTTTCTTTATTAGGTTAAAATATCATGCAAATTTGATTTGTTTCCTACTAAACCTATGTTCTTGGTACACTGGCCTTAATCAAATCTGAAATGGCATAGTAGTAGAGTCCTAACTACCACTGAATAATGCGCCGAAAGCTTTCTGGACTTGTTTGTTTTGTCTCTGTTGATGAATTCATCTCCTTTCACCAAGAACCATCATGTCATGCAATTCAGGTCCAGTAGTTCGCAGAGACGCAGATGGATTCCTGGCCTCCTTCAGCAATCCCTTTTTTCCCAATCTTAAGGAAAACAACAGACCTGGAAACTTAAAAACAGGCAGTGGGGCAGGATTGGCTCTCAAATGCCATCAGGCCCCTAGATCTAGGGCAATGCGCCAAGGGCCGTCTGGCGGTTCCCTCACTGCGAGAAGTGAAGTTACAGGGAACCAGGCAGAGGGCCTTCTCAGTAGTGGCGCCCACCCTGCGGAACACCCTCCCATCAGATGTCAAGGAAATAAGCAACTATCTGACTTTTAAAAGACATCTGAAGGCTGTTTAGGGATGTTTTTAATGTTTAATGCTGTATTGTGTTTTGAATATTTGATTGGGAGCCACCCAGAGTGACTGGGGAAACCCAGCCAGATGGACGAGGTATAAATAAATTATTATTATTATTATTATTATTATTATTATTATTATTTGCTTTCTCCAAAGAATGGACCTAATCATACAGGGCCAGTTCCTGACTCACAGCCGTCCAGTTCAAGGAACATAACCCCTGACATGAAGCTTATGGGTGAAGAAGAAGAAGAAGAAGAAGAGTTTGGATTTGATATCCCGCTTTATCACTACCCGAAGAAGTCTCAAAGCGGCTAACATTCTCCTTTCCCTTCCTCCCCCACAGCAAACACTCTGTGAGGTGAGTGGGGCTGAGAGACTTCAAAGAAGTGTGACTAGCCCAAGGTCACCCAGCAGCTGCATGTGGAGGAGCAGAGACGCGAACCTGGTTCCCCAGATTACGAGACTACCGCTCTTAACCACTACACCACACTGGCTCCCACACTGGATATAGATCTCCAGCAGCAAGCCCAGAGACCCAAACCTTGTCTGACTCCTTAGCTGGTGGCTCTGCAACCTCCAACTCTGTGTCTTGATCACTGCTGGACTAAGTGGTCATGACATTCTGGGAGGCACCAAATTAACTAAAGTCTGAGATCAAGGGAAATTGACAACCTCATACTAAGGGCCCTTAAGGTGAACCCAGGAGAAGTCCTACTGGGGAATAGAGCATTACTACATTATGTGTAAGGGACGCGGGTGGCGCTGTGGTCTAAACCACTGAGCCTCTTGGGCGTGCCGATCAGAAGGTCGGCTTTTCGAATCCCCGCAACGGGGTGAGCTCCGGTTGCTCAGTCCCAGCTCCTGCCAACCTAGCAGTTTGAAAGCTCGCCAGTGCAAGTAGATAAGTAGGCACCGCTCCAGAGGGAAGGTAAATGGCGTTTCCGTGCGCTGCTCTGGTTTCGGGGTTCCGTTGCACCAGAAGCGACTTAGTCATGCTGGCCACATGACCCAGAGAAACTGTCTGTGGACAAACGCCGGCTCCCTCGGCCTGTAAAGTGAGATGAGCGCCACAACCCCAGCGACTGGACTTAACGGTAAGGGGTCCTTTTTACATTATGTGTGCCATTAAAGGTCCAGTCGCGGACGACTCTGGGGTTGTGCGCTCATCTTGCTCTATAGGCTGAGGGAGCCGGCGTTTGACCACAGACAGCTTCCGGGTCATGTGACCTGACTAAGCCACTTCTGGCGAACCAGAGCAGCGCACGGAAACGCCGTTTACCTTCCTGCCGGAGCGGTACCTATATATCTAATTGCACTTTGACGTGCTTTCAAACTGCTAGGTAGGCTAGAGCTGGGACTGAACAACGGGAGCTCACCCCACCACGAGGATTCAAACCGCCGACCTTCTGATCGGCAAGCCCTAGGCTCTGTGGTTTAGACCACAGCACCACCTGCATCCCTATGTGTGCCATTACTCAGGTTGTATTTTCCCTCCTACAGTAATAATTCCCCAGGTTGAAAGAAGAGTGAGCCAAGAATGGTTCTGCCCATAGGGCCTTTTTTTCGCCCAGAGCAGTTGTCTGTTAACTAGCTGTACTTAGGAAGTCCTTCCCTGAGGTAATGCTACTGGGACATGTGCTAATGAGTTAGTAATTAGTGACTTACATAAGGTTTTTCTCCAGCCCCTTTTCTGTTTTGCTGCTACTGTACATTCAGTCAAGGGAACCAAAGCAGGCCCACCCATTTTTGAAGACCAAAGCTTGTTCATTTTTAACTCCTTCATTAAGACTGCACAGGTGGGGATAGACACACACCTAGGAGGTTACACATGGACAATTAATTTGATTTACTGTTCTATTAATTTTGTATTTAATGGGTTGCTTCACACTAATTGATCTTGTTTTCGGCAAGACACATACCATTTTCCTTTGTAATTAATAGCAATTGCTCTAACGATTTTATAAATCTTTTCATCCTTTAAATGACTTTCAGAGCTTGACTGATCGCCTCATGCTCCCAGCATGCCTCAGGAGGTGGGGGGAAACGTTGCTTGCTGTGGAGCTGTTTCAACCTCAGATGTTTCAAAGCAGCGACCTAACTTTCAACCTTCACCATGGTCTCCTTTTCAGAAAAAAAAAATGTTTCTTTTCTAAATATAAGGCCACCCCCAATGCAGAGCTTCATGGCACACATGCATAAGACTTGACAAAGGCCAGTGTTGTACAGTGGATGCGTATGTCATGGTTATCAGGTTGGAGACACTGGAGAGTCAGTGTGGTGTAGTGGTTAAGAGTGGGAGACTCGTAATCTGGGGAACCGGGTTCGCGTCTCCGCTCCTCCACATGCAGCTGCTGGGTGACCTTGGGCTAGTCACACTTCTCTGAAGTCTCTCAGCCCCACTCACCTCACAGAGTGTTTGTTGTGGGGGAGGAAGGGAACGGAGATTATTAGCGGCTTTGAGACTCCTTCGGGTGGTGATAAAACGGGATATCAAATCCAAACTCTTCTATCAGATACACAGGCTCAGTGATCTCCTGATCTCCATGCCCTCCGAGTGCCCCTATTTTCCATGGACAGTCCCGGAGTTACAGAAGCCATCCTGGCCTCTGATTTGGTCCTGAAAAGTCTGTTTCCCCCACCAATGCCTCCATTGCCAAACTCAAGGAGCAGGATGAGCTGGCACTTGTCCCAAGCAGTGATGGCTGCGAAAGAACATCCCATTGCCTTTCCATGGCCTCTCCGTGGCTGCTCTACTGGCCTCATTCCTTGGGCAGAATGTGCCATGAGCCAGGAGTTGACTTCACCTGCTGAGGAGCAGCCTGAAGGAGCAGAAGGTGAAGCTAGTCCACCCGCTGCTGATCAGCCTTCTTGCTCCTGATGAGAACCAGCTGGCTCCAGATTTCTTAAGCAGGGTTTCCAGCCTCAGTCGGTTGCTGGAAACAACATTTGTTGTTCCTGGCCAGACCTTGCGGCCTCTTGCTTTTTGTGACCTTGGACTCTCAGCTTTCTTGACCCCCAGATGGTCTGACTATGGTGTAGTGGTTAAGAGCAGTAGACTCGTAATCTGGGGAACCAAATTCGCTTCCCCGCTCCTCCACATGCAGCTGCTGGGTGACCTTGGGCTAGTCACAGTCTCTCAGCCCCACTCACCTCACAGAGTGTTTGTTGTGGGGGAGGAAGGGAAAGGAGAATGTGAGCCGCTTTGAGACTCCTTCAGGTAGTGATAGAGCGGGATATCAAATCCAAACTCTTCTTCTTCTTCTTCTGACTGAACTGAGATGCTCCTGATCTTAGGACTGGACTGAGCCTTGCATTCGGACTCTGCACCCAGGCAAGTAGCCCCCTGAGGCTTGGCTGGCCTCACCCGCCACTCAGGTGTGCCATGGCTGTGCTCAGGGACTACAACAGCTTGTAGCGGCTGCTGGAGAGTGCGGGAGGAGGAGGAGGAGGAGGAGAGGCCCAGCCCTGTGTGACCCACTGACTCTAAGGGACAGGAAGAAGGTAGGGCCACCCTGTGCAAAAAGAAATTGGGAGCTGAGTGCAATGAGTCTTGATTGTTCATAAGCCCCTGGGCTGGTAAGATTCACGCCAAACTTTTGCTTTTTGGAATTTCGCCATTAGAAATGCTGAATCTAAATACAGCAAAAAAGACCATCTCTCAAAGATTGGATGATATTGAGTTGCAACGCAATGTTATGCTGGGCGGGGGGACATGCTCACCGAGATCCCTGGGCATTGTACCCCCACTTCAAGTACCAGCCTATCTATCAACTCTTTCTATTGCTAGTCATCGTTTCGCTTTTATTAAAGCACGGTTTAATGTCTTACCCTCAAACGTCCTTTTTCATAGATTTTCTAGGGGCCAAGTTTTGGTCTTATGTGCCTGTGATAACCGTTCGATTGAATCTCTTCATCACATAGTGTTTGTCTGCCTCTTGTATTCTGCCGCCCGAAAGACTCTATTACTTCCATTAACTCAAAAATTACCGGGGTATTTGGAAGAGTCTTACCTTGCTCTTCTGTTGCAAGATTCAGACTCGATTATAACCCTACATATGGCAAAATTTCTGACATCAGTTCTGACACTTAAGAAACACAATGGATTGTTATATACAGCTTGAAATTTTAATTTAATTTTTATCATATTTTATTCAATTGAGTATCCCTTTTAATCTATTTTACTGTTAGCAATTGTAAACCAGACTGTGCTGTTTCTGTTTTTGGTTGTTATGTCTATGGGCTTAAAGCCAAAATAAAAGTGAGTTGAGTTGAATTGAGTCTTGATTTTTTTTAATGCTTTGTGCATCTGTATCTTTTCGTGCCCCTTTCTAAAATTTATTTATAGATGTGTGTTTTTCATTTTATAAATGAAAAAGAATAGAATAAAGAAAAAAATAGTCAGGATTAAAGGGTTTTGTCAGGGCTGTGGAGGACAGGTGTGCTGTGTCCCGTTGGTGTCGTGATGGTGATACTGTTGTGATTTGTCCAGGGAAACGGGAACAACGTGCATGCTCCCTGCTGGCTCAAACACCCCGAGCCGAACTGCCGGTCTTACTTCAGACCACTGGAACAGCAGCAGAAAACCAGAGACCTATCTTCAGGAAGCTAAGCACTCTTTTCAGTCCATTCAGCAGCAGAAGATGCACCACAGAGGCTGGCATGAGCGTTATATACAAGCGTTTATTAGGCAAACATGAGGACAAAAGAATGCACACGTGCAGTCACCTCCATGTTCGGAAAACGAAAAAGAAAGCACAGACTGAAGAACGGAAGTTCCCAGCAGCACACTGGAACACTATACAGACATGTGACAAGCTTCCATCCTCAGTCTGTTATTAAGGTGGAATGGGAATTACAACAGATACCTGCCCTTCTTCTGATAGGAAATGCTTCTATGGGAGAGGAGGGGAGACGACAAAAAATGAAGTCGAGGAGGGTCAGTTGGGGGAGTAATAAATGTCCCCAATTTCATAGGAGGAATGTTGGAGAATATGCCACTGTGTGTTTGTTGGGGATGATCCTAGAACCTTTGTCATATGCACAGCTGGCCTATAAAGGGGACAGCTTTAATTCATGCCTTGGTGAGATCAGGAAACTAACCAGTTGGTGGTCCCAGTGTCAAAGTGGCCTGAGAAGGTTTGGGGAAACCAGGTTTCAGCTCACGGGCCAAATCCAGTCCCTTCCCCACACCCGACCCAGAGTAATTGTCCTGAGCTGTGGAATGATGTTAGATTTTATATCTCTAACTGTTGTACTAGGTAAAGGTAAAGGACCCCTGCCAGTTAAGACCAGTTGCAGACGACTCTGGGGTTGCAGCGCTCATCTCGCTTTACAGGCCGAGGGAGTCGGTGTTTGTCCGCAGACAGTTTTTCCGGGTCATGTGGCGAGCATGACTAAGCCGCTTCTGGCGAACCAGAGCAGAGCACGGGAACGCCGTTTACCTTCCCGCCGGAGCGGTACCTATTTATCTATTTGCACTTTTTGGCGTGCTTTCGAACTGGTAGGTTGGCAGGAGCTGGGACTGAGCAATGGGCGCTCACCCTTGTGAGGTTTTGAGTTTAACAAGCTCAGTCTGTCGCCCTGTCCACAGGGATGACATCACACATCCGGGGCTTATCTATGTACGTAGGTCTCTGAAAATGTGATGTTTTTCTTGAAATGTGATACTGGTGCATCGGACTGCTGTGGTCAGTCCGTCTTCTGCGATCAGCCAGGATGGGGGTAACTTCTCCTGGCTTGGAGCCCTTAAACAATAAATCTTCTTAATGAAGCTGGAGTTGCTGTGATTTATTGTCAGAACTAACTACAGATGCAACTGTCTCTTAGAACTTTTCCGCTGTGAAATTCTCTGCTTTGTAGAAGAAAGGAAAAGGTTTTAAAAAAGCAAAGATGCGCAGAGGAAGCTTGTGGACATCGTGACGCAGCTGGTAAATAGCTGTGGGTATAAGTGGACTCTGCATTATAGCTCAGCTGCTGCGTTTGAATAACTAGAGAGTTATTACGTCAACCCTGTCGCAGAGATTTGAACCAGCGACCTTCTGATCGGCAAGCCCAAGAGGCTCAGGGGTTTAGACCACAGTGTCACCCGCGTCCCTAACTGTTGTACTGCCCTACTCCAAAATGGTCATATGTATCAGCAAAAGTTATGAATTGGCTACAATGTGCAACTATAACCCAGGAATGAAGTATCCATGGGTTAAATGAGGTCAAACAAATAGGGAAGCAATTGAGCAATGGAAAAAGAGAGAGAATGACTCACACTATGAAATTGTGATGTGATAATATTTCAGAACAACATTTGACATTTCAGTGTACAACGTTTTTTTAAAAAAGAAGCATATAGTTAATTACATGCACAGTGCTCTGTATAATGAGCCAGAAAGTTCAATTCCTTATAGTTGCCCTTTTGATACCTTAGAAGCATATTTTCTTGCAACTAATTTTCCAGTTTTCATTTTCTCACATCCCATCTTAAATCAGATTAGTCTTTTTTGAAACAGCAGATGCCATTAATTATGCAGTTGTAAAAATTTGACAGAACCTTTATGATGTGCTACCAGATCTGTTTTGTGTGTGTGTGTTTGGGGTGGTGTCATTTTGCTGCATTTTTATTAGGTAATTTCACTAGGCAAACTTGTTAAAGATTCAGCGAGGAAAAGAGATGCAGGGTCCTTCCAGAGCTTTGGAAAAATCTTTTATACTTTTAGGTAGCATTGTCCCTTGCAAGGCCTTTTGTCAGCCTTCACTTTTCAAAATACCCTACAACTCAAATATTATAGGAAAGAGGAAGAGTATTGAGCTTAGGCATGTGTTTCTTTTGGAAATTCATAATATTGGTTCCAGAACCTGTATACCATGTGCTATGCATGTATGTGAAATAATGAACTGCTACTTCTGTATGCCACTGTCTTGTAGATTTACCTTGGGACCTCATTAGTATATGACTTTTTTTGCAGTCAATGAAAGCACATCTTAGAAAGTTACAACTCTCTGAAGAATTTACTAAGTTAAAGTAAGAGCTTAATACTTTCCCTTTCATTTTTTCTCGTTTGTGCCAACTGCAGCGGGGCTAAATGCAAATTGGTGTTTTAGATCCCCAGTCGATACAAAAGAAGCACCTAAAAATAGCTTCGTACAACATAAGGGGTGCAGGCCTGAAATGCGAAATGAGTTACACCGCAGATGGAGCAAAAAAGGGCTCGGTGCACTTTGTGAGCGTTCACAGCTGTATCAAAAGAGTACCCCAACTTTTGCTGTGTTTTTCTTTCTGTTAGTTGCTTTGAAAGGGTTTTCAAGAAACACTGGGTTGTAGCCAATGCTAGTCCTACTCAGAGTAGACCTTTTGAAGCTATTGGCAATGACTAACTTGGACTCATTCAAGTGTGTGTATTGTATGCAACCTATTTTCCTGTATCTCAGAAACAGTGTCATTATTTTGTGATTTTTACTTCACTTTTCTGGCACAACAGGAAGAACTTTCTGACAGTCCGATCTGTTCAACCATGGAACAGACTCCCATGAAAGGTGCCGGACTCTCCTTCCTTGGAGGTTGTAAGCAGAGGCTGAATGGTCATCTGTCATGTACAATATAAATAACTTTCATCACCACTGACCACTGGTCTTGCTAGCTAGGGATGATGGGAGTTGTAGTTCAATAACAGCTGGAGACTCAAGGTTGGGAAACACTGATATAGATGACTCTCAGTGTGGTGTAGTAGTTAAGAGCGGTGGACTCGTAATCTGGTGAACCGGGTTCGTGTCTCCGCTCTTCCACATGCAGCTGCTGGGTGACCTTGGGCTAGTCACACTTCTCTGAATTCTCTCAGCCCCACTCGCCTCACAGAGTGTTTGTTGTGGGGGAGGAAGGGAAAAGGAGATTGTTAGCTGCTTTGAGACTCCTTCGGGTAGTGATAAAGCGGGATATCAAATCCAAACTCCTCCTCCTCCTCTTCTTCTTCTTCACAAAGTCTTAGACATGAATTGCTGACATATAAACATACATCTTAGCACCCAACCTACAGAAAAGGAATACTTCATTGGGATAAAGATGCTCAGTCTTTAAATTCCATCGTCTCTTATTTAGCAGAGTAAAGAAACAGTCATGCAATACCTACAGATCTCTAGAGGTTATGCCTCACATCTCATATATTCTTCCCTTGTCTGTGTGCAAATAAATAAATAAAAGCCAGGAAATATAACATGGTATATCTTACTAATACACAAACAACCCACTAACATGCATTATTTTTCATGAAGGCATTTTCCTACCCCCAGAAATCTCTGCCTGATCTGTTTCCTCACTGTTTGACTCCTTCTCTAATTATACTTTCAGAGTGGGTTTTTTTTTTTTTGCCTTGAAAGCTAAATATAAAACTGGTGCACCCAAAAAATTGACAAGCTGTAGTCTCAAAGCCTTTTCCACAAGAAACATTCATTTCCTCACACTCCAGTGATTTTTACAGCCCTTATTAAGAGAACCGAGAATTCAGTCTATTTGATTTATAATTGGAAATCATAAACTATAACATTCACCTGCTGTTCTTATGTGCAGGAAAGAATTACACAGAGCAGTTTCATCCCTCACCATTGTAACAGGCATGAAGCACAGCCTAGATGCATCTCATTCCCAAATAAACACTAACCAGTTGATCCAACAAAATGCAACTGGATAATTAAAAGGTAGACAAAGGGCAGAAGCACGCCATATATTTAAAGCACATCCAACATACATTTAAAGCAATTGACACTCCCCTCCAAGAACCCTGGGAACTGTAGTTTCTCCCTCTTACAGAGCTACAGTTCTCAGTCCCCTTAATGTACTACTGCTCCCAGGATTCTTTGGGGCAAGTCATGTGCTTTAAAATAAATGCTGGGGTCCTTTAAATGTACAGTGATCCCTTGACTTACGAGTAACCCAACTTCCATATTTTTCAAGTTAGGAGGGATCAAAGTGGCAGCGCGCTTCCAAATTTTTTCGACTTCCGAAAGGAAGTCGCGGCCGTTTTAGATAGGGTTTTCTCGACCTACGAAGTTTAGATAGGGCTTTTTTCGACCTACGAATTTTTTCTCCCCAATGCATTCCTATGGGGACTCGACTTATGATTTTTTTCGACTTCCGACGGTCCCGTCGGAACGGATTACCTTCGTAAGTCGAGGGTCCACTATATGGAGTGGATCTGCCCTTTAAAGGAAGCAAGGGATCTTATGTGTCGATTTGGTCACCTCTAGGTCACCGCTAGTTTGTGGGAGGGATTCAATCTCATACCGGAAATTTTTGGGGTGCACCATTAAACTGGATTAATGTCACAACAAATCCACTTTAATAAATTTAAAAAAAAACCAATCTTTCTGCAGTTAGGAAAGTGATGTGCTCAAGAGATAATAATAATGACTCAGCAATTAGATATTACATCCACACCAGATACACCAATTCCAGGGGGGCTCAGGCACCCACAACATGCTTGCTGTGGGGGCCTGTGGGTACCCGGCCTCTGCCCCCTGTGGCTGCCGCCTGCCGCCTCCACATGTCACACTCAGAGCTGGATTTAGGTTTGATGAGGCCCTAAGCTCCTGAAGGTAATGGGGCCCTTTATATGCCCAACTGCCCTTTGCCAACAACAAATTGTCACTGTTTTTTGCGTTGAATATATGCTATATGGCAATTTATGGACCTAATAGGTATCTAAAGCCATTTGCACATAACAAAATATGTATTTTATCAAAGTAATTATTGAATTTATATTTTGGAAATGTACATCCAGGGGTTTTTTCCTTTAATTTTTTTGGGGCCCCCCAAGAGAGTGGGGCCCTAAGCTATAGCTTGTTTAGCTTATACGTAAATCCAGCACTGGTCACACGCCACCGCTGACACAGAGGACGTTCCTCGTTCAGTCTTGTGCCTGAAACTGCATGGGATTATTCCTTAGATTCCTTGATAAGAATCTAGTTTTCTTCCCATTGCAATCTGATGACCACACACAAACACCTCAGCCTGAAATGTCACCTTTGCATAGCGTGAGGGAAGACTTCTGGATCTATGGCAGGAATTGCTTTGAATAAAATACTTAAATCGTTTGGACTTTGTAAGTTAAACTTAAAGGTAAAGGTAAAGGGACCCCTGACCGTTAGGTCCAGTCGCGGACGACTCTGGGGTTGTGGCGCTCCTCTCGCTTTGTTGGCCGAGGGAGCCGGCGTACAGCTTCCAGGTCATGTGGCCAGCATGACTAAGCCGCTTCTGGCGAACCAGAGCAGCGCACGGAAACACCGTTTACCTTCCCGCTGCAATGGTACCTATTTATCTACTTGCACTTTGACGTGCTTTCGAACTGCTCGGTTGGCAGGAGCTGGGACCGAGCAATGGGAGCTCACCCCGTCGCGGGGATTTGAACCGCTGACCTTCTGATCGGCAAGCCCTAGGCTCTGTGGTTTAACCACAGGCCATAACAATCGTATGCCTAAGGACTTCTAGATGCAAATTGCAATTCTGATTAGTCTCCAATGCTTTTTGACTTGTTCTATTATTATTAGTCATCGTCACGAATGTTTTGGCATTCCCTAGAAAGTGGGAATTTAATTTGCTTTAGAGTGTCAGAAAAATGGGCGCCTTGCTCAGCTTTCCTTGTTTATTTGCCTGTCTCCTGTTATTTTGTATCAAAAGAAACAGGTTTAGAACCACCGTACTTTGTGCAGTTAGGCCCTTGGGGCTGTTTTGATCCAAGCTTAAGAAAGGAAACATGTTGAGCTGAAGAATTTGCCGGAGTGATTCTCTGTCAATTGAGTCGCTGCCGGAATAACTTTGGCCCCTCATCCCTAAACAGCATTGTGGGTAAACAATGCCCATTGCTTTTGATCTCAGCAGGAAGACTAAGAATACATTTAAGGAAAAGATGTGTGGATATCACTGATTCCCCTGTGTGTGAGCACTTGCACTAATGCGTTTGCAATCCTCTTTATCATTCCACGGTCTTGAGGAAATGGCACAACTCCATTAAGAAGCTATCCTACTTTTATAGCATGCTGGTTTTTCTTATTTCTGTTTTATATGTCTATTTTCTCATTGACTGCACTTCTTGCATACCTTAAAATGCAGAAAAAGAGATGGAGTGAATGCAAAACAAATAAGAGATTTTTCACCGATAAAATACTATATATTTTAGTGAGTTTTATTATGAAATTGAGACAAATGCTGCAAATACCAGCAGAAACGTGTGGTGTTCTCTCTCTCTCTCTCTCTCTCTCTCTCTCTCTCTCTCTCTCTCTCTCTCTGTGTGTGTGTGTGTGTGTGTGTGTGTGTTTTAAAAAAACACATGCTTTCATTCTCTCTTGCTGGGAATTTCCATTTAAGACATACTGAGGGGTTTGCATTTGATGTTCCTCTGCTGGTAGAAGGCCTCCATCAGTAGAACAAGAAAGGAGACAATTTGTTAGGGTTCTGCTCAGCGTAGACCTATTAAAAGTAATGACTAAGTTCAATGGGTCTACTCTAAGTAGAACTTAAAGGTAAAGGGACCCCTGACCATTAGGTCCAGTCACGGACGACTCTTTGGTTGTGGCACTCATCTTGCTCTATAGGCCGAGGGAGCCGGCGTACAGCTTCCGGGTCATGTGGCCAGCATGACTAAGCCGCTTCTGGTGAACCAGAGCAGCGCATGGAAACGCTGTTTACCTTCCCGCTGGAGCGGTACCTATTATCTACTTGCACTTTGACGTGCTTTCAAACTGCTAGGTGGGTAGGAGCAGGGACCGAGCAATGGGAGCTCACCCCGTCGCGGGGATTTGAACCGCCGACCTTCTGATCGACAAGCCCTAGGCTCTGTGGTTTAACCCACAGCGCCACCCG
The DNA here is from genome assembly GCA_034642065.1 of Darevskia nairensis. NCBI lineage: Eukaryota > Metazoa > Chordata > Lepidosauria > Squamata > Lacertidae > Darevskia > Darevskia nairensis. The sequence continues at coordinate 67,172 of JAWWNI010000961.1, forward strand.
CGTCCCTAAGTAGAACTTAGTTGAATATAATTATCAGTGATGCCCCTCTCCAAATCTGCTCCAGGGGTCCTCCACTCCTCCAGAACCGATTGGCGTCTGCAAGTGAGAGAAGCAGTTGCTGAAAATTGAGTAAAGCCAAGTTAGCTGCCTATCAGCCGAGAGACGCCAATTGTCCACCCCAGAATGTGCCGCAACCCCAGAATCGGACATGACTTGACCTAATGGTCAGGGGTCCCTTTACCTTTAAACAGGGCTGCCTTCAGATGTCTTCTAAACGTCAGTTGTTTATTTCTTTGACATCTGATGGGAGGGTGTTCTACAGGGCAGGCGCCACTACTGAGAAGGCCCTCTGCCTGGTTCAGGCAAGTCTATGCAGACACATAGTTATTGACATGTTTTAACTTCTCTTTACGGCTGATTTTAATTGTTTTTTGAACTTATCTCGAACCGTTCCATCGATCGTTTTAGTATCTCTTGTAAGCCTCTTGGAAGTTTTGCTACAATCAAGTGGTACAGTATATACATCATACTACATCATACCACTCCATAATCATATGGTGTTTCTGTGCACATCCATCTCTAGGTGCATAGGGGCCCTTTTACATGCAAGAGGCAGGATCCATGGGCAGATTCCCTCCTTCTTCGTTTGGGGTGGGAGGGGAAGAAGGCTATTGTTTTGTTCTTTTTCACAACGGTATTCTGTTGCTCTTGCCGGTCCTTCTTTTAAAAAAACACCATCCATCTTCCAGCCTGCAGTTCAATCAATTGCCCAAAGATTAAGAGCTACTGACTGATAAGCCAGTGGTGCATTTTTAAGTTGATTCGAGTCCTTGCAAACTCTATAGGCCTACAGTCCCATGGTGGGAGCCACTGTGACAGATACATCAGTCCCAGCCACGCCTGGTGCCATCAAATCTACCTTATCTTTTTAAAGAGCAGGATGCCGGGCTGAGTACATGCTAATTCACTTCTGTTACTTTGTATTCCTGTATTCACAGTGGTACTGCATGTTTTCCCCACACACAGAGGAATCATCCAAATTCATTCTGTATCTCCAGCAGGGCAAAACCATTCCTATGCATTTCTAATGCATGGTTGAAGTCTGTCTGGATGTTGTCCTGCTAGCTCTACCAATATCCATAAATACTGGCTGCTGCGGAGAGGAATGGGAACAGTTGGAGGAAGCAATGTGGTGAGTTAGACTCATAGTACGCTGCTGCTAACATTTTATAAAGCAGGCCTCCATTTTTCATTTCATGTGTTGCTTTAGGAATAATGCCATGCTTAGAAAGAGTATATGGGACACGGGTGGTGCTGTGGGTTAAACCACAGAGCCTAGGGCTTGCCAATCAGAAGGTTGGCGGTTCGAATCCCCGCGACGGGGTGAGCTCCTGTTGTTCGGTCTCTGCTCCTGGCAATGTAGCAGTTCGAAATCACGAAGTGCAAGTAGATAAATAGGCACCGCTCCGGCAGGAAGGTAAACGGCATTTCAGTGTGCTGCGCTGGTTCGCCACATGACCTGGAAGCTGTACGCCGGCTCCCTCGGCCAGTAAAGCAAGATGAGCGCCGCAACCCCAGAGTTGTCCGCGACTGGACCTAATGGTCAGGGGTCCCTTTACCTTAACCTTTTAGAAAGAGTATAATCTATGAGGTTGGATTTTCCCTGTTCAAATCTCATCTTTTCAATGCGTTCCCTTGGTCATCTTAAGCAAGCCTCAATCCCCCCTGCAATGTGGTCAGAGTTGGTGCCTGTGCCAAAGATGAGCTCACCACAGGGCATGGCCCAGCCTTGCTTTTGTTAGCCACAGTGGCAGCCGCCATATGCTTTCTCTGCCATCACCACTTTGGGTGACAGTGCCACTCACTGCCCGCCATTGGGCCTTCAGACAAAGGTGGCAGTGCTTTTGAAGAAGAGCTGAGCTCAGTTCTCATCTGTGGTGGCTGCACACCAACTTAAGTCACCCACATAGCATGTAGATCTAAGTAGATCTCATAAATCCAGGACTTTCCCCCCAGCCAGAACTCAGTTCCAGCACCTCTCAGGTGGGCACCATAGTCATTCTAAGAGAACAAGGGTGGAGTTCTGACACCTCTTTTTCTAGAAAAGTAGCAATGCATAAATCTATAGACCTACATAGGGACGCTGGTGGCGCTGTGGGGTAAACCACTGGCCCTTGGGCTTGCCGATCGGAAGGTCAGTGGTTCGAATCCCTGCGACGGGGTGAGCTTCCGTTGCTCGGTCCCAGCTCCTGCCCACCTAGCAGTTTGCAAGCATGTCAAAGTGCAAGTAGATAAATAGGTACCGCTCCGGCGGGAAGGTAAACGGCATTTCTGTGCACTGCTCTGGTTTCGCCCAAAGCACATGCTGGGCACATGACCCGGAAAAACTGCCTGCGGACAAACACTGGCTCCCTTGGCCAGTAAAGCCAGATTTGGCCCAATCGCCTCCTAAATCCAGCCCGCGGATGGTCAGGGGATCAGCGTGTTTTTATATGAGTAGAAAATGTCCTTTTATTTAAAATGCATCTCTGGGTTGTTTGTAGTGCCTGCCTGGTGTTTTGACATGAGCAGAATGTGTGCTTTTATTTAAAATGCATCTCTGGGTTATTTGTGGGGCATAGGAATTCGTTCATTATTATTATTATTATTTTCAAAATCTAGTCCGGCCCTCCACAAGGTCTGAGGGACAGTGGACCGGCCCCCTGCTGAAAAAGTTTGCTGACCCCTGATCCAAAGAGCCTGTACCTTTAATACCCGTCTACAATATGCCCTGGAAGTAAAAATAAAATAAAAAACCCATATCCCTTATTTACCTATATACTCGAGTATAAGCCGACCCGAATATAAGCCGAGGCACCCAATTTTACCACAAAAAACCTGGGAAAGCTTCATAGGAGCCACTGCCTGCCTCACTCGAGTATAAGCCGAGGGCGGCTTTTTCAGCACAAAAAATGTGCTGAAAAACTTGGCTTATACTCGAGTATATAGGGTATATCCATTTTGACGTATTTAATGCTCAGAATTGACTGTTAGCAAACATGGAAGAACAGACTCTTTAGGATAAGTAATATCTCTCCAGTCACAAAGTGACATCCTAGCTCATTAACTATATTTTGCTTGGTGCAATTTCTGCTCTTCGTCTAAGTAATTAATAAACATAATGTTGTTGGTGCATTTAGTTGCTATGGAAATGGCTACATCATTTTCAGGTCTCCAGAGAACTTTGAAGAAATCTGCTGTAAGTTTGACCTGACTTTCTCACCTTTTACTGTCTACAATGAAATAAGTTATGACTCCTGGGAGGGATGTTTGAATTTCTCTCCACCAGCAAAGTTCTATAAATCTGCATAGTAATTATCCCTATAGAGTGTTGCCAAATATAGTTCCAAGACCTTATTAATTATATTCCCCAAAGGAATATTATTAAGCTTTCCAGCATTACATAAAAACATTCTGCTTTGGAGAATGAAACATGATTCACTTAAATTTCCTGTTAAGGTAAATTAAAGCATAAGAGATTGGTGACTTAAAATTGATAAAGGGGTATATTTAAATTCATCAGGAATTTACATTGGCCTGGTAAATTAACCTAAACATTTGCATTGGTGTATCACCCTGAAACCATCCCTGGGTTTGTGGAATAGTTGTGGTGCTTTAATTGGTGTGCCCTTGCTTAACCATTTAATAGCTGGCACAGGTGGTCATTGGATCAAGTAATTTGTTCTGTGGAACTTAACAGAGGTAAGCTGATTTAACACCAGTAATTATTTAATCTACTTGAGATAGAATGGTGAATACAAGATTTAAACTGATGGTGATTGCGGCTATTTGTGTGTGTGTCTTACTACTACTGTAGAACAAGCAAAAATGTATCCAACATTATACTCAGGACTCATTGAAATTAATGGTCATGATTAACACAGGTGCATTAATTTCAATGGGTCTAACTTTCAGAATTAACATAGTTGGATACAACCCACTGATAATAAAAACTGCACAAATACCAGGATAATAAATGGACCTAGTGCAAAGATATGCACATCTATAGCTGTCAACCCTCCCTTTTTTTGCAGGAAATTCCCTTATTCCAATGCTGTTTCCCGCTGCTATCCCGGATTGTTGATATCCCTTAAATTTCCCGGATTTCAAAGGAAGCAGCTCCTCTCCCTCCCTGCCGGCCAGGGAGGCTCCTCAGCTGCGTTGCTCGGCTGCCAATAAGGAGTCTGAGACCGACTGGGGGCGGAGCCTGCATGCCTTGTGCAGCCAGATCCTCATGCCACCTGCCTGCTGTCTATGCGCCCGCTCTTTCGCTCACCCGTTTGCGCACAGCCTCTGGAGCGCAGGGTGGCGAGGCTCCTTGGTGCCATTGCGGCATCCCTTGTTTTCAAATCCGAAAGTTTGAAAAAATCTCTTATTTTCAAATCCGAAAGTGACAGCTATGCATCTGGGGTTTACAACAACCAGCCCAAGTTACTGCCTTGTCTCTGTACTTAATTTCAAATCCATTTGAAAGACGATTCTTGATAGGTTTATGCCAAGGAAAAATATTGTGCTTGAGAAACGCACAATGAAGTTTTACTCAAAGTACAACCCTTGAAATGAATGAACTTGTGTTGGGTCCATGAATTTCAATGGGTCTACCTTGACTAAAACTTAGTTGAATGCCACCTAGTATAACTTTTGGCGAATTTTCAGAGATAGGGATTTAGAGCAGGGTGGAAAAGTCTGCATATTCAGAGTAAGGGCAGGAAGGATTTCGCTCATTTGGATTTGGCTTCAGTTGGTACAACAATAAGCCTGTCAAGAGTGAGGTCAGTGTTGCTTGCCCTTACTGGTACTTTTTTGGGACATTGTCCTGTGGCTATGAGAGGGGCCAACCCGAGGCTATCACATTTGAAGATCTCAAAATAAGCCCTGGTTATCTTAGGCAGGGGGGTTGATATTTTAAGCCCCAAACTGTGCCCAATAAGCACAGGACGCCTTTGCCAAGTGCTGCTGTGGCCCACAGATTGCAGCAAAATACTGGGCAAGGTTTTGTCCCGTATCTTCTCTGTGTGATGGGCTCATGGGGAAAAGCTGTCCCATGAACCCCTGTTGAAGAAGGGAAGGGAAAGCCTATATAAGGCTGCTTCCCCTGGAGCTTACAGCCATTTTGCTTTGAGAGCTTCCCACCCGCCCATCCTCGGGTTAGAGCCTTCACTGAGTAATTTTGGTTGCAGGTTAACAGGACCGGAAATGATTATTTTCTCTCTCTCAACCTGATTGGCACTTGGTTGGGGTTGTTTTTTGTTTTTTGTTTTTTTGTTTTTTTGCCTTTCCCTCAGTGAAATTATGGCTTTCCTTTGTTAGGCAGAAGAACATTGTTTGTATGAGGGCAGAAATGGCATTGATCAGGATCAACATAGTATAGTGGGGGGGGCATAAATGGTGAAATATACCCGGAGTCTAATGTGAATTTCATGCTCTTTATTCAGCTCATAGTAGCAAGGAATGAATCTATCCCCAAAACGTCTGCTATATATACATTATTTACACAATGGGCCCCACATGATTGGCTAATTCCGGGCTACTCCTGTAGGCCAATCAGGTTGCGGATTCACTTCATCCAGGAGTCTGATTGGCTGCTCTTGCAGGCCAATCAGGTCGCTGATTCACTTCCACCTGGAGCTGATTGTGTGGCTCCTGTGGACGAATCAGACTGCTGCATTCTGGATCCTACTGTTCTAGGACCAACCAGACTGCTGCATTTTGAATCCTATTCTAGGATTCAGCTCAGTACATAACAAGGGGCCTGAGGGGAGGATTGACCAAGGCAAAAGACAAGCATGGGTTCAGTAGTGTATCTGCCTGGTTGGAATCTGCACCCTGGTCCCCCAGGGAGACCTTCCTTGCTTGGCTTGCAGCACGGCAAGGTTCAACATTGGCCGACTCCTGACGTACAAGCTTGGAGCGATCCAAACCCAGCGGATCCATTCCATCAACATGGGGCTTGTGGAATGATGAACTGATCCTGGGACCCAATCCCATGCCAACCTTTGCCCTGCCTGCTGCTGTCAATAAAGATTTGGCCTGATTCTATCCCATCACCATTGTACAGTCTGGTTATTTCGCTGCTCTCATGGGTCACATAAAGCCTGGGCAAAAAATGGCGCTGAAGCTGAAGATCAAAGTGCTGGTTTTGACCTTTAAAGCCCTTTGCCAGGAGTCGGCAAGGTTATCTGGCCATGGGCCGGACCAAGCCCACGGAGAGCGTCCATGGGCCGGACATGCGCAGCGCGATGGCGGAAATCACGTCTGCGCATGTCCGTGGCGCCAGAAATCGCTTCTGCGCATGCCCAGATGCCGGAAATCGAGCCTGCGCAGATGTGAATTTCGGCGTTTGGACATGCGCAGACGCGATTTCCAGTATCTGCGCGTGGTTTAGCGCTGCGCATGGGGGGCTTGCGGCTCGGTTGGTGGGCAGCTCGTGGGCCGTTAAAATGGCCTTTGTGGGCACATCCGGCCCATGGGACGGAGGTTGCCGACCTCTTAAGTGCTGTCTTAAGTGATGTTACACTCTTCTTCCCCCTCTCCTTCCACTAGTACTGTTAATTTGCTAAAGAAAGAAAGAAACTTTCTGCAGTTAGAAACTTTATAGAATAATTGATGTTGTTTCAGTCGATGAGTCCATTGACAAGTACTTTATTCACGTGCATTTTTCAAAAGATGTTGTTCCTATTTCTATCTTTCATATTTCTGCCAACTGAGGATTTGTTCAGGTCTCTCTGTATTACAGAGCAATTATCAGAGCATATAATGAAGTTCCTCCTCCTCCATCTCCCTATTAGTTTCGTCCTTTTCTTGGTTGAAGGAAGGCTTGGCTCTTCTGCCCCCATGATCTTTTATAGAATAATAGGTGATCTTTCCTCTCATTGTTTTATTTGTTTAAATGGGGGACGAGTATGACTGATTAGGCATACCCTCCAAATAGACCCAAAATGTCATTAGATCTGATGCTCTTGGCATCAGAGGCATGGTGTCATTTGAAACCAATAAATGAATAGTATATAGAAGGGCTTACATTAGATGGCACAAAACATTGTGAGGACGAGAAGGTTATTTTCATCTTTCCAAACAATGATTGAAATTACTGCTGGGGTCACAGGGTCAATTTTACATTGTTATTTCAGAGTTCATCATATTGAAGAATCTCTGCAGGAAGAACTTAGGAGATACATATATTAGATCTGGCAAAACTGGTTATTGTTCAGCATAAAAATAAGACAATAATATAACCTTTCCAATTTCCTTCTAAATGCTATTACTATATCTCCTGTTGTGATACTAAAGAATGAGATCACCTTCTGCGCTGTCAGGATTCTTCAAGGAGCCCAGTGAAATTCACCAGTCGAGCCATCAAACAGGACAAACTCAAAATCAAGGAATTTGATGGTAACTACTATGCAGTAATTATCTCCCAGTATGTTATTTTATACTTGCCATGGTACATATTCTGCCAGAGGAAGATAAATGAAAATGCAGGAGTTAAATTTCTATGAGAAGAAATTTAACCAAGAAAAATTTGGCTGAACTTGACTTAACTGTTGGCACCAAACTCTTGACATACCAGGTGGGATGCCAGATTTATTTATTTGAAGGAGATGCCCTATCTTGGAGTTTGTGAAATAACCCAGGCTTGAGGCTTCTAGGCCTGTTGTATTGGATGATGTGGCAAATTAACCCAAACCTTAAGGCTTCAAGGATTGTTGTGTCACCAGTTATGTCATTTTCTGGCGTTTGGGTGATGGTCCCAAAGAACCCAAGCCATAAGGCTTTTAGGCAGTGCTCTTTTTCTAGAAAAAAGAGGTGCCAGAACTCATCATGAATGCCTCCCTTGGAAAATCTTTAAAGAATATTTGGAAAAGTACTATAATAATAAATAGTTCCTGGCAGAAATAGAAAAGAAATATAATTGTGTTTTGTGTTTTGTGTGTGTGTGTGTGTGTGTGTGTGGTTGTTGTTGTTTTTTGCTATCTGAGGAAAACAAAGAAAGTAAATATAATAATATGGAACTGTGTGTTAAAAAATAGTAGAAACGAGAATACAATGAGTCTAAGCGGAAGTCAAATGTGTTCATTTTGTTTTGCTTTTGTCTTTTCTTTTCCTTTTTCCTTTCATTTTCTTCTCCCTCTCCTTTTCATTTTCTTTCTATTTTCTCTTTTTTCCTTTCTCTCTTTCTTTGGTCCTTTTCTTTTTGACCTGCTAAGAGAGAGATAAAAGTCAAACATGAATATTTGAGTAAATTAAAATGATGTTTAGCAATTTTTTAATTATTGTTTAATAAGTGTTAAATATGGTCAATTGGAATAAATTGATGTAGTAATTACTGTGGCTTTTCTTTGTTATTGTCGAATCTTCTTTGTTATTGTCGAATTTCAAATAAAGCATTTTAATATATATATATTAAAGTTCCAGCTGGAAAAAAACACCGCTTCTTGACTGGCTATGTCACCAGTGATGTCATAAAACATGGGAAGAAGCCTAGAGCCCAGGACTATAATCGATTTGGGCCCACAGTTGGATGAACTCAACTCTCAACTGATTTTATTTCGGCTTTAAGCCCATAGACATAACAACCAAAAGCAGAAACAGCACAGTCTGGTTTACAGTTGCTAACAGTAAAATAGATTAAAAGGGATACTCAATTGAATAAAATATGATAAAAATTAAATTAATTTTTCAAGCTGTATATAACAATCCATTGTGTTTCTTAAGTGTCAGAACTGATGTCAGAAATTTTGCCATATGTAGGGTTATAATTGAGTCTGAATCTTGCAACAGAAGAGCAAGGTAAGACTCTTCCAAATACCCCGGTAATTTTTGAGTTAATGGAAGTAATAGAGTCTTTCGGGCGGCAGAATACAAGGGGCAGACAAACACTATGTGATGAAGAGATTCAATTGAGCGGTTATCACAGGCACATAAGATCGAAACTTGGCCCCTAAAAAATCCATGAAAAAGGACGTTTGAGGGGAAGACATTAAACCGTGCTTTAATAAAAGCGAAACGATGACTAGCAATAGAAAGAGTTGATAGATAGGCTGGTACTTGAAGTGGGGGTACAAGGCCCAGGGATCTCGGTGAGCATGTCCCCCCCCCCCCCGCCCAGCATAACATTGCGTTGCAACTCAATATCATCCAATCTTTGAGAGATGGTCTTTTTTTTTTGGCTGTATTTAGATCTTGATCCAGCATTTCTAAGGGCGAAATTCCAATAAGCAAAAGTTTGGCGTGAATCTTAACAGCCCAGGGGCTTATGAACTCATCGCGCCATAAGCATTGGGCCAGATAATATTCAGGTAATCTGTGCCAGAGTGTTAGTTGGATGAATTTATACCTTCATGTGGAGGATCTCCACCATGACTGCACAGCTGTAGCAATTTGATCAGATTCATTATAGTGCCTCCAGATACTATGAGCCCAGCAATGATCCAGAACTAGTTTCATGCAATACTAGAACTGGAACTTGCTTTATTGAACTTTGCTTCTTCGGCTAGTAAGCTCTTTATTCGCATGGTACTGTAGCTGCTCATTTCTCTCTTTTTGTAATTAGAAGTGGCTTGTTTTAATAACCCATTTTATTAATTTCATTTTTTTATCATTCTAATGATGGGATATTCACGTCGTTCCACAATGTAGTGGAATAAATAATGCAAAAGCAGATGAGAAATTAACTAAATGGGGGAAGGAAGGACGACGGAAAATCATAAGCCTGCCAGCTTGGCGCCAAATGAAAGTGTTTGGGGTCAGGTCGCCCACAGTAGGAGGTCTGAGCCAGTGATATACCTAACTCTGCAGGGGTATCCTGGCGTTGTCTTGGGCTGCACTTAATGAAGGAGTCGAGCTGTGTGATTTAGTGGAAGAGAAGATCGAGGATTTGCAAACACAAAAGTCTTCCTCAAAGTTTTCTCCCCTCATACACACACTTTCTCATCTCTGAGATGGTACTGTGATGGAAGTTCTAACCAAGCCTTGTAGATCAATTAGAATCCTGTGTGTTTTGCCCTTAAGAATGGGGCTCCATTGTTAAGAGAAAAGGGGCCAAAAAGTAGGTCAAGGATTATTCTGTACCTATGTATGAAAAAAGGCATCAATCCAATGAATTCTAAGATATGAACAAGAAGGAACGTTAGAAATAAGATACTATATATAAGCACTATATATTTCTAGAAGTTGCCTGCTGGGGGGGGGGGAATGACCCTGGCCCTGTAATGCTAGTAACCCTATCATCATCATCATTTTTAATTTGTATTCTGTCTTTCTATTTTACAATACTCAAGGTGGTTTACAAGCTGAAGAAACATAAGACGCACTTTTTTCCTCCTAAAAAGTAAGGGGAAATGTCTTGCAAAGGGAGGCGGTTTCCCCAGCGACATATGACTGGCTGATTATCTGTCTGGAAACTGTAGAAATGGCTCCCTTTCCTGAAGCTGCAGAACTGTGAGTTAAACCATAAGACACACTTTTTTCCTCCTAAAAAGTAAGGGGAAATGTCTTGCAAAGGGAGGCGGTTTCCCCAGCGACATATGACTGGCTGATTATCTGTCTGGAAACTGTAGAAATGGCTCCCTTTCCTGAAGCTGCAGAACTGTGAGTTAAACCATAAGACACACTTTTTTCCTCCTAAAAAGTAAGGGGAAATGTCTGTGCTTCTTATGGAGCGAATGTGTGGTCCCTGGAGCTGAACTGCCATGGGGCAAAAGCAGATCGTGCTTTTTAAAAAAAAAGAGAGAGAAGGGGGTGTTGAAAGGAAGCCCCCTGAGCAGCTGGGGAGAGAGATAAGGGAGAGAGATTCCAGCCCTGCCCCCTTGCAGAGGGAGGCTGTTTCCCCAGCGACATGTGACTGGCTGATTAGATTTGTCTGGAAACTGTAGAAATTGCTCCCTTTCCTGAAGCTGCAAACTGTGAGTTAAACCCCATAAAACAGGGTTTTTTCCCTTTGCAAAGTAAGCTCAACAACTTTGAGCTGATCCTCAAAAAATGGGGCTTTTCTCCTTTGCAAAATAAGCTGCCGAAATATGCACCAACAGTTCACAAAACTATTTCGCCTGGGATAGCTCAGTTGGTAGAGCATGAGACTCTTAATCTCAGGGTCATGGATTTGAGCCCCACATCGGGAAAAGATTTCTGCATTGCTGGGGGTTGGACTAGAGGACCCTTTTGGTCCCTTCCGACTCTATAATTATATGATCTATTCTACTCAGAGCTCACCAAATCCCTTACCTGTCCTGTTATCTCCAGACCAGAAAAGTGCCACTTGTTAAATTTCCACTGCTGTCAAAGGCACAAGATGTGGATCAGTTAAAAAATAAGGGACCTTGACAACAAACACTTCAGTCCGTCCTAATCATTTATCACCCTCTCCACCTAGTTTCCTGAATTCTATCTGTGGAGGCCTTGCTGCTGTTGCTGATGTGCTGGTTCATCTTTAAATGTCAGATCATGTCCTTGACTTCATCCATGCTTGTATCTCAATAGCAGAAGCACAAGCAAATGGCTGGGATTCATTTCAGGGGGAAACTAAGTGACTCGCTTGTCTACCACATGCCTGTTGCTTTTGTATTTTGTATTTAAATTCACCAGCGAGTTTCCAAAAGGAAGCATCTCAAAATTGACCGGCATCCCCCTAGTTTGCATCTGGTTAGCTAGTTAGTCAGTGTGCATGGTACTGACTTCACAAACATGGCATTTTCCATGGTATTGTAGTGCACATGGCTGTGTTGGACTAGTGGTGATTTTTATTGATGCTTGTGATCTGTTTTACCTGATAGAGGTTTGTCAAGGACGGCCAACACTGTTGCTACTGTTAATTTTTAGCATATATGGCTGAGCGCTAGGTCTGTGAGGGACTACATCCCTTGGCTTCTACCATACTGGTCCATTGGTTAGGAAGCTGACCAGCCCTGGACATAAAACAGCCTATCTGGCCCATCGCCTTTTTCTCCACAGTGGCCAACCAGATGCCTATGGGAAGCCCAGGAACAGGGGCGTAGGAAGTGGAAGGTGGGGGGCGGTTCACCCCAGGTTCCATCATGGAGGGGGTGACAAATTATCAAGGAACAATTACTGCCCTACTAGGGCGGTTCATAAAAAACGTTTTTTGTTTTTTTAAAAAATGCCTGCTCCAAAGGTCTTATCTTACTACACTAGGGAGTATATAGCTATATATGAAATTTCATGCATATCAGTTAATATCTTGACCCTCCTCCAGGAAAATAGCTGTTTACTTGGCCGTTTTCCTATGTCGTGAAGGCTGAAATTTCAATTCAGTGGAGCACTTACTGTTCCCAACCCTAACCCTGCGGAAAGCCATCTAATTAGACTTTAATTTGATTTTGACATGTTTTTAGGAAGCAATTGAATTATTGTTTGATTTTATACCAATGTTATGTATCTGATGATAGCCGCCCTGAGCGCGACTTTGGCCGGGGAGAGCAGGATATAAATAAAAGTTTTTTATTATTATTATTATTACTTATTATTATTCCTTTGTAAGAAAATATGAAATAACGTAAAACCATTTTTGCAGGCAAAAAATTAAATAAAAAATAATCAATGTGGGGGGGGGGGGTGACAAGAAATTTTCCGCACCGGGTACCACCTGACCTTCCTACGCCTCTGCCCAGGAGCAGGACATGAGGGCACTCTCCCTACTGGAGTTCTCCAGCAACTAGAATTCAACGGTGTGTTCCCTCTGACCCTGAAGGTAGCATTGTCATCATGACTAGTCCTTATTGAAAAATTTTCCTGCATTGTGGTGGTGACTGACTTCTTCGATTTTTGGTCCTTAAGATCTTCTTTGGTGCTTCCACTATTTCCTCCTCCATCTCAAAAGTCTTCGGGGACCACTGCACTTACGGTTTAGGGAAATTGGCCACTTCCCTTGCATCTGCCAAATTACTCCCGTACTGTTGCTTCAGGCTTCTGCATTTGAAAAGGTGCTGAAAGAACTCGCTAAGAAAGGAGAGAATAATCCCATTAGTTACAAGGTCATCTCTGTTTTCTCAGATAATTGGAAAGGTTCTGAAGCTCATGGGACATTGCAAGCAGCCATGCTAAAAATGTTCTCCCTTTAAATCCTGAGCTGTACACTTTTGTTCTGAGAACTTGGCATCTTTCTTTAGTCAAAACTTTTTCACATGTCGCAGAGTGCCACAACATCGTTTAGCTGAGTGGAGGAGCATTTTATTTTGAAGTTATTGGATAGATATATTGAAATGAGTGTGGGGAGGGGCTGGACATAAATTGCCCCTCATAAAATATGACTACCCTGTGGTCTGCTTGGTGAGATATATTGAAGTGGCAACACCTTCTAGATTAAATTTTTAATGCTGTCTCTCCTCATATTCTACCATTCAGACCACCTGCAACTTAGGAAAATTCATGACATCAGACGTCCTTGGTCCATTGGAAGAAGGTATCATATTGACCAAATGGTTTTATTCGTTCGTTCGTTCGTTTGTTCGTTCGTTCATTTAATTTGTATACCACCCTTCATCCAAATATCCCTGGGTAAAAAAGGTAAAGGGATCCCTGACCATTAGGTCCAGTTGTGGACGACTCTGGGGTTGTGGCACTCATCTCGCTTTATTGGCTGAGGGAACCGGCGTACAGCTTCTGGGTCATGTGGCCAGCATGACTAAGCTGCTTCTGGCGAACCAGAGCAGCACATGGAAACGCCGTTTACCTTCCCACCAGAGCGGTACCTATTTCTCTACTTGCACTTTGACGTGCTTTCAAACTGCTAGGTTAGCAGGAGCTGGGACTGAGCAATGGGAGCTCACCCCGTTGTGGGGATTCGAACCACCGACCTTCCAATCGGCAAGCCCAAGGCCCAGTGGTCACAAGGCCCAAGCCCGAGGGCACAGCGTCACCCGCGCCCCTATGTAGGTCTATAGATTTATGCATTGCTACTTTTCTAGAAAAAGAGGTGTCAGAACTCCACCCTTGTTCTCTTAGAATGATGATGGCACCCACCTGAGAGGTGCTGGAACTGAGTTCTGGCTGGGGGAAAAGTCCTGGATTTATGAGATCTACATAGATCTACAGTCGCAGACGACTTAGGGGTTGCGGCGCTCATCTTGCTATACTGGCCGAGGGAGCCGGTTTACAGCTTCCGGGTCATGTGGCCAGCATGACTAAGCCGCTTCTGGCGAAACCAGAGCAGCGCACGGAAACGCCGTTTACCTTCCCGCCGGAGCGGTACTTGCACTTGGTGTGCTATCGAACTGCTAGGTTAGCAGGAGCTGGGACCGAGCAACAGGAGCTCACCCCGTCACGGGGATTCAAACCGCCGACCTTCTGATCGGCAAGCCCTAGGCTCTGTGGTTTAGACCACAGCGCCACCCATGTCCCTCATATGAAGCATACCCTCCACCATTTCTCCGATGAAAATAGGAACATTCTGTTCCATAATGATAATTTTACTATTATACCCTGCACATCTTACTGGGTTGTCCCAGCTATTCTGGGTTACTTTCAACATATATAAAAGCATAATAAAACATTAAACATTAAAAAAAAAAGCTTCCCTATACAGGGCTGGCTTCAGATGACTCGGGGGTCAGATAATTCCATACCCTCCAACATTTCTCCAATGAAAATAGGGGCGTCCTAAGGAAAAGCGGACCCAGGTGGCGCTATGGGTTAAACCACAGAGCCTAGGGCTTGCTGATCAGAAGGTTGGTGGTTTGAATCCCTGCGACGGGGTGAGCTCCCGTTGCTTGGTCCCAGCTCCTGCCAACCTAGCAGTTCGAAAGCACGTCAAAGTGCAAGTAGATAAATAGGTACCACTCTGGTGGGAAGGTAAACGGCGTTTCCGTGCGCTGCTCTGGTTTGCCAGAAGTGGCTTTGTCATGCTGGCCATATGACCCGGAAGCTGTACGCCGGTTCTCGGCCAATAAAGCAAGATGAGCGCCGCAACCCCAGAGTTGGACACGACTGGACCTAGTGGTCAGGGGTCCCTTTACCTTTTTAAGGAACAGCGGCACATTCCGGGATCAAATCAGAAACCAGGATGGCTTCTCTAAATCAGGGATATCTCTGGAAAATAGGGAGATTTGGAGGGTCTCTGTGAAGATGTGGTCACACATTCCTCCCTCACCTTATCCTGTCTTATCACCCTGGTTTGTTAAACAGCATCAAGCCAGAGATTTGAACTGGGGAATGTATGGCTTAATGAAAGATAGGAGCAAAGCACTGAAGCTGTTTCGAATAATGGAAGCAGGAAAAAGGAAACTAGGGCAGTGGTGGCTAACCTTGGCACTCCAGATGTTTTGGAACTACAACTCCCATCATCCCTGACCACTGGTCCTGTTAGCTAGGGATGGTGGGAGTTGTAGTTCCAAAACATCTGGAGTGTCAAGGTTAGCCACCACTGAACTAGGGAGACACATGTGGCCAAGGGGCTCATCTGTGACCCACAAACCGCGGTTGATGCTGCTGTAGATGAATGCGTGGACCCAGCCCTCCTTATCAGAACAGCCTAATGCAAAATATTGGCTTCTGTGAATGTCAAATGCTGCTCCTTTCTGCCTCTGTGAAACCACTGCCTTTGGAATCAAATATATGCTAAATCATTTGGATTTGAGGAGCCTGAATTTTGCGCTTTGATGTCTAACCTGTTCCCTGCTTCCTCCTTACACCCCTTGCCTTTGCAGAAGGAATATTTCCCCCCCCCCATCACTTGAGAAATTACAAATGCAATGTCTGCCGTATGTGGCAAGGACATTTAACGCATGGGGGCGGGGAATCAGCAATATCTGTACAACCGCTAATGAAATCAATCTGGCAGTGTTCCTGTTAGGCGTGCGATGAATTAGCGCTAAACCGACATGACATACTTTTCAGCATTGGCTGAGGTAACACATTTATCTCTTAGGTGAAGACAATCTACACCTCTTTGACTGAATGTGGTTTTTTTTAGTACTGCACTCTCAAATTCATGATTGCTCCGGGTGTAACTTACCAATCCCTTCTCTTTCCTATTAGTAGGACTGAAGTTTTAATATAGCTCGCTGCCCTCTGGTCAATTGAAATTCCCAGTGGTTATCCATCGTTGTGACTCAGTGATGGACTTCTCCTTTAAAGAGAGGTGGGGGAGGGAAAGTGCATCCTCCCTTTATGGACCAGTGGCATGCCATTCACAAACTGGGATCCTGTCGTTTAGGAGTGCTCATGGAAGGGGGTCATTTATGTTACAGCAAGCAGCAGAGAACTCTCGCTTTCCCTAGCACCTTCACAAAAGCACGGTTTGAAGCTTATCAACCCACAGCACTGCTCAACTTAAAATGGAGTAGCTACTGCCAACAGATTTTCAAAGCCAGCAACGGATGAAGGTCTCTAGCTATGAATTTAACATTTCATTGCAGTGTCTTTTTTTTTTCTTTTAAGAATAAATGTGAAGCCACCCTGCTGGCCTGGTACTGCAACTTCAAATTGATTATTTTTCTTTAATGTGCTGCCTGATATTCATGGTTATTGTGAGCCATCTATCTGAAGCAGCGTGTTTAAAAAAAAAAAAAAAAAGTTAGTCAGCATGTCTGGTGAGCTCTGAAACATTCCCTCTTTACTTTGATTTTTTTTTTTTTTCAAATAATTTTTATTGATTTTACAATTTAGGCCTGGCTCTTTTTCAGGCCAGGTCACATTAAACATCTCACATTGTCATATGACTTCCTCACATCCTCCCCATTGATTTCAATTTTTCCTAATCCCAGTTCTATACAGTTTGATAACTTTTAAACTTACAAATCTCTCCTTAGCATACTTTAATCCTTACTTCAATTTTGTTCCCCTTCCGCCTCCCCTCAGTCCCTAGGTTTATAGCTTTAATATTGTCCTGAGATTGGTTCTTTGTAATATAATGTCTTAATAATTCCTCCTAACCATGGTATTCATTATAGTCTTAATAGTTCTTATCATTCCGTAATCATTCCTTTGCCGTGTCCATTGATCTTAACCTAAAATCCAAAAAAGAGCAGTTTTGTATCCTTTCAGCCTATACCAGCCGGGAATGATGTCCAGTACCATTGTTCCTCTTGTAAAGAATTCTCCCAAGTCCAAAGCCAAACCTTTGTCTGCTCAGCCAGGCATACTGTTTCTCCTTTCTGCTGCAGTCTGTTGTGCTGGGTTTTGCTGGTTTTCCTCCTTGTTCTTATCTTATTACGTCGCTTAGCAACCCCATTCTTGAAAGATTTCTTCTTGCAGTCAGTTGTTTTAAGTTTCTTTTCTTTAGCCTTGGCATGACATTTCCGCTCCTCTGACAGCTGGGTATCCAGTTTGGCATTGACTTTGTTTAATCTTTGAACAACTTTGTTTAGACTTTGGCTCATCCTGTTTGCATGCTCTTGGGCTTCAGCTCTGCATTCCTTCATCAGTTGTAAAATTTTCCACAGTGTTATATCCTGGTTATCCGCCATATTCAGAACACAGCTTCACAGTCGAAATGAAAGTCACTTTAAAATATTTCTTTCAGATTTTGAGTCCAATAAATCCAACAGTCCAATCGATCCAGAATATTTATTGCTCTTCAGCTACCCCCAAGACCAGGGGTTGCAAATGGGTTAAGTCTCTGTTACAGGGTAAAACTTATGTTGCAGTTCAAATGCTTCGGTAACAATCTCCTGTTACAATGTCTCAGTGGCAGGGGACGGACCTCCGTAATTTAGGTCCCAAGCCAGTCTCTAATTGGATCCAAATTAAAGTCTTGGTACTTACATCTCCAGTCCGAATTTAATGCATTCTTGGAGGAATCAGCGCGCTCGGAAAAGGACGGTCTCGCAGCTTCTCCCGACGGGGGGATGGGTCCGTGGAGCTCCGCCGCCCGCTCTCTCTCGGGAGTCCTTTTTCCAGGTCTCCCGGGGTGCAGGATCGGCGCCGCGAGCTCAGCCGGACCGTAGGACCCTGGGACACCTTTTCCCAGGGGTTTTGGGGGCCGCGGCGCTGGCGCAGGCACCCCTTTTCCCGGTCGGGTTGGGGAATGTCACGAGCGACATGTCCCCCCGACCGTCCTCTCCGGCGCGCCGACCGGAAGCCCTTTTCCCTCTTTACTTTGAACAACTAGGCTAAGTCATTTGGGGGAGGGAGTGTGTTTCAGCACATGTCTTTTGATCCGACCAAACAACTCCCTCACCTGCGTGAAATAAAAGGATATCAACATGCATTGTTCTTTATAGAGAAGCCAGGTAAGAGTAATTTAAATTCCACCAAAAAAGAAAATGAATTATTTCATGGTATATTATTGTTCAAGGGGCTCCAAGCCTTATTGGTCTTTAATTGTGAGAGAAATGTTGCTTTTTCTCTGGAATTGTCTCCCCATCCAGCATGGTGCCTTCATTATATACTTTCAGATAAGACGCAAAAATGTCCTTCTTCAACCAGGTCTTGGGCTGAGTAATATTCTTTTGTTGTTGTTTAGTCGTGTCCGACTCTTCGTGACCCCATGAACCAGAGTACGCCAGGTAATCCTGTCTTCCACTGCCTCCCACAGTTTGGTCGAAAACACTGTCCACCCATCTCATCCTCTGTCGTCCCCTTCTCCTTGTGACCTCAACCTTTCCCAACATCAGGGTCTTTTCTAGGGAGTCTTCTCTTCTCATGAGGTGGCCAAAGTATTGGAGCCTCAACTTCCAACCAGACAGACAGCCTGCCTGCCTGCCGTCTATGCTCTCACTCTTTCGCTCTCCCATTCACGCGCAGCCTCTTCAGCGCAGGGTGGTGAGGCTACTTGGTGCCATTGCACTGCTCTCGCGGCATCCCTTATTTTCAAATCCGAAGGTTTGGAAAAATCCCTTATTTTTAAATCCGAAAGTTGACAGCCATGTTCCCAACTGTGTTGGGGCTGATCTGAATTGCTGAACTGGGCCCCCAATGAGATTGAAGGTGGGCATGCACCACCCTAGTAATAATAGCCATAAATTCAGCCCTAGTAATAATAGCCACCTCATGAGAAGAGAAGACTCCCTAGAAAAGACCCTGATGTTGGGAAAGATGGAGGGAACAAGGAGAAGGGGACGACAGAGGATGAGATGGTTGGACAGTGTTCTCGAAGCTACTAACATGAGTTTGGCCAAACTGCGAGAGGCAGTGAAGGATAGGCGTGCCTGGCATGTTCTGGTCCATGGTGTCACGAAGAGTCGGACACGACTGAACGACTGAACAACAACAAGTAATAATAGCCATATATTCCTTCTCCTTGTACAGAAAGCAAAGAAAGAGGGTAGCAGAGATGAATTCTCAAGATAGGCTTATTTCACAAAGCTGGAAGAATGACAAGGGGGGAAAGGGACACACACTCGCCCACCCCCAAATCCTCAGAAGTCATTATCTGACATTGCAATGCAGAACTGATCTTATGCAGTCGGGTCTTGGCAATTGATAGTCAATGAGTCACAGCTACAAGGAGCTTTTTGCATATGAAGCTGAATGTGACAGAATCCTCGCAGGAACTAAATATTTCAAGGAAACATTTGAACCTTGTGTTGTTAAAGTAATGTCAAATGTTTGGCTGGCAAAGGACAAGCAACTCAAAGGGGAGGAGGTAATCCGATAAGCTCTTCTTTTTTTGTCTTCTCCAACAAATGCAGCTTACATGCGCCCATGCTAGCAATATATATATATTTCCATTATGCAGAGGGTCACTATTGATTAAGGGTCGTTTGCACAACAGCTGCTAGGTAAGGGTATGGCATGAACTTTGAAGCTCTCCTTCCCCACGGGAGAATTTATTTAATTGCAGCCATTAAGTTAGAAATCTCTGAAGAGTACTTGAATAAGTTATTTCAATAGAGCTCTCCCATTGATTTCAGTAGAGGATTATCTGCTTAAATTAGTGTGGGGGACCTGTGGCTCTCTAGATCAGGGGTAGGCAACCTAAGGCCCACGGGCCAGATGCGGCCCAATTGCCCTCTAAATCCAGCCCCTGGACGGTCCGGGAATCAGTGTGTTTTTACATGAGTAGAATGTGTCCTTTTATTTAAGATGCATCTCTGGGTTATTTGTGGGCCATAAGAATTCGTTCATTTCCCCCCCCCCCAAAAAAATATAGTCCGGCCCCCCACAAGTTCTGAGGGACAGTGGACTGGCCCCCTGCTGAAAAAGTTTGCTGACCATTCCAAAAAGGCTTCCATTCTTCCACAAAAACAATTGCCATTACCAGTAGGTTCTCTTATTTTAGCTGTTAACTTTGCCAATCCTGCATAGATTCATTCATTCATTCATTCACTTTACTTATCCATTCTCCCTTGGTGAGAACTTCTTCCATCCATTTTGTGTGTGTGTGTGTGTGTGTGTGTGTGTGTGTGTGTGTGTGAGTGTGACCGTGGTCTTTGAGCTGAAAAAGATTCCCGGTGTGAAGTATCGAAGCAGCATTGCATTTCTCCGCCTGCCTTCCTTTTACAAGTGCTTTACCTTGTCATCACATTGACCTTTGCTCTTCTCATGTAAATGCTGTGATTTTATGAACTGGAAGGAGCAGGTTTATTATGCTAGCCCTGTGTCTAATGACACTTGGATAATTGGCTGGCGGATAGCACCTGATCTTGCAAGATCCTGCACACCTCCTCTCTTTCGGAGCTTCCTGGGGCTAGCTCGGCATTAATCTTTTTCAAAAACTGTTACAGTCAACTGCCCTTTCCAAGCTGCAGCCATTAGCCTTAATTCTAAAAGCAAGTCCTCCTGGAAGATGTTTAGTGTGGGATGTTAACTGCATACACAACTTTAAATCCCTTTTCTCCCTGTCTTCACAGCAGGGACACCTCCTATCTAAATTAGTGGACTGGGGTCTAGGGAAGGTCAAAGAACTTTCTGTAATTTTTTCCCCAGGTTTATTGCCTGTCCTGCCCCTGAGGGCTTGGGGCAGGTAATAGAATTTTTAATTGAAGATGACAGATCTTTGTCCCTCCAGGCTTCCCCAGAACAGAAAGAGCCAGCTCATTGCAACCGTTTTGGACTGCCAGGAAATCTAAATTGCTGCTTTGCTCGTGAGGAAGGAGCACACTGCGCTCTTTCTGCTGGGTGTTGCAAATGACAGGCCAAATGATGGAGCCTCAGATTGCTTGGGTAGGAAGCAGTGGAGGAGACTTAGGGAGCTGTGGGAAGATAGGGACCTTCAGTCTTCGCAGCTGCCTCATAGGCAAAGCTGTCAACTTTCGGATTTGAAAAAATTGGATTTTTCCGAACTTTCGGATTTGAAAATAAGGGATGCCGCGAGGGCGGTGCAATGGCACCAAGTAGCCTCGCCACCCTGCACTCCAGAGGCTGCGCGCGAACAGGTGAGTGAAAGAGCGAGCGCATAGACGACAGGCAGGCTGGCTGTCTGGTTGGGCATGAGGGTCTGGCTGCACAAGGCATGCAAGCTCCGCCCCCAGACGGTCTCAGACTCCTTATTGGCAGCCGAGCAACGCAGCTGAGGAGCCTCCCTGGCCGGCAGGGAGAGAGAGGAGCTGCTTCCTTTGAAATCTGGGAAATTTAAGGGATATCAACAATCCAGGATAGCAGCGGGAAACGGCATTGGAATAAGGGAGTTTCCCGCCAAAAAAGGGAGGGTTGTCAGCTATGCTCATAGGGGCAGGGCAAGTTTTGCCAGGAAAGCTGCTGTGTTTTCAAATCAGATGGAAGCTGGTTTGGCGGAAATGCATCAAACAGGAGTATTTCTCAAGAAATTACAAGATAGATATGGACTGTGGCTAACATCATGTGTTCTCGGCTTCAGACACCAGCAGCGGGAATGCACTGGAGCCAGAATAAACTGTAATGTGC
This sequence comes from Darevskia nairensis, assembly GCA_034642065.1. Lineage (NCBI taxonomy): Eukaryota > Metazoa > Chordata > Lepidosauria > Squamata > Lacertidae > Darevskia > Darevskia nairensis. The sequence continues at coordinate 88,970 of JAWWNI010000961.1, forward strand.
ACACAGTCTAAATCAAGCTATTATGGCATTTTTCATAGGTAAACACGAAAGTGTTAATTGAAATTATTGTCTCACAGCTGGTTTTGTTGATATTATTTTGGCCAGAAAGTTCCTTGGAAAGCATCCGTTTCCAGCCATGTCTTCTGAATGCTCCTTTACGCTCTTGACATTTTTTAATGAGGATTTCTGGTTTTATTTTCATGTAATGGAAGAAAAACAACTCAAATGTAGAAAACATGACTTGAATGTTGAGTGGATCCATCATGGTACAATATTATTTCTGGCAAAGGTTTTCTGCCCTAGGGCATTCCTCTTTCAAATCACTTGATGAATCCCCCCAGATCCATTTCCTAGTGGACTACACATCAGTGAAAACTGACAGGACTCCTAAACAGTTGCTCACTTCCACTGCACACAATGGAGAAAGAGAGAAGGTCAATAGTACTGCTTCTCTGGGTAACAAGGACAGAGGTACTGGGCATGTTGGTGCCATGTAAGACAGAGCTATTCCGTCTGGCCTTCAATTTGAATTCGCCTGATCCTCTATTCCCTTCTCCCCTTTCCTCTTCTATGAAGAAACCCTTTATGGGACCCCACATTTAAATTCTTCCCTGGTCTCGTTGCTGGCCCTAGTAGGACCAACTTGGCCAGTTATCCCTGGTGATCATTTGATGTTTACTGACTGGTTCCCCCCCCCAAAAAAAATGATCCCTGAATTTTTGAATTGTATTGATATTGATGCTGCATTTTATGTTGTGTTTTATGCTGTTTTATGCTGCTTTTAAGTCACATTTTAATCGATGTCTTATATTTGCTGTTAGCCACTCTGAGCCCAGTTTTTAAACCGGGAAGGGTGGGGTATAAATAAAATATTATTATTAGTATTATTATTATTATTATTATCCCATAGTTTTTCTAATAAACCCACTACAGGCAACTGGCTAGATTTGTTGTTGTTGTTGTTGTTTTCGTTTTCAAATCAAAGCACGCTGGGATGATTTTGTCTTGCCTAAGAACATCAAACAGTATCACCTCCTACACAATTAGGCAGTAGGAGATCATGCATTGAATATGAAGCTGCAGCTTTCAAAAATAGAGATCTTTTGATATCCACACAATGTATTGGAAGATGATTCAACTTTCTTTTGATTCAGAAGGTTTTTGCATCCTTCGAGCAAGTTATGCTTCATTTGGTTTGCCTTCCTGGATTTCTTTTTTAATTTTCTTTTCTTTTCTTTTTTGTCCTGGCCATGTCTGCTGCTATCCATCATGGGTAAAAAAATTCAGTTTAATTTATGGCATACTCATATTTCCCTTCATAGAAACATAGAATTGTAGAGTTTGATCAAAACTCTGCTGAGTTGCATTTCTCTGTAGTGTTTGCTTTTTGTTTTTGTTTTTTTTAATTAATCTGAATAAGAAAAACTCTATGCATAACCTTGAGGATTGCCACTTTAGGTGGCAAGCATGTTTTGTTACTTAAGAGTAAGCCTAAGAGTAAGCCTCAGTGGAGCTTACCTGAGTAGAAATATATAAGACTACACTGCCAATATTATGAGGCACCTGATGGAAAGCATTATCTCACACCTTTGCTGTTTTGACTACGGCAGACCAACACGGCTACCTACCTATATTAATAATAATAATAATAATAATAATAATAATAATTTTTACCCTGCCCATCTGGCTTGGTCTCCCCAGCCACTCTGGGCAGCCTCCAACAGATATTAAAATACATCAAAATATCACAGGTTAAAAACTTAATTATTAATTATTAACTTATTATTATTATTATTATTATTATTATTATTATTATTATTATTTCCTCTCACATTGCCTTGTGGCTTCCACTCCCACTCCCACCCCCATCCTAATCCGACACAATCCCAATTCATTTTCCTTTGTGTGTTGTTGGGTAGATAATGATAAAGAAACTGTGTTGTCAGAACTGACAAATGCTAATGAAGACTACTTAGCCGGTTTATACAATGTAGCAGGAAGCATTGTTGGAATGCATAGCTCCAAGAATTCAGAGACGTACAATGTAGGCCAGTTGTTTAGTTGCTACCAGCGTGCCTGTGAACAACTCGGCTATTTTTATCCGCCAGCTCAGCCCTAGAAGACTGTAGCAGTTCTAAATGATCAAACCTGTTACAGTTCCAGGGAGATGCCAATTACAAGCAGGCAGGCAATAGGTACACATGCCACAACACAACCACCCCGTCCAAGTACCTGTTTGAACTTCCTGTATAAACACATCCTTTGGCTCTTTTAAAAAATTTATTTTACAAAAGAGAAATTGCAATACGTATCACAATGTTGAGTACTTCCCCATAAAAACTCCATTCCAGCTCTTTTTATATTGTCGTCCATATTGGATCTAGTACAGTGGTACCTCTGGTTAAGAACTTAATTTGTTCCGGAGGTCTGTTCTTAAGCTGAAACTGTTCTTAACCTGAGGTACCACTTTAGCTAATGGGACCTCCTGCTGCCGCCATGCCACCGCCACGCGATTTCTGTTCTCTCTCTCTCTCTCTTTAATAATCTTTATTGATTAAAATTGATTTAAATTTCTGTTCTCATCGTGAAGTAAATTTCTTAACCTGAGGTACTACTTCCGGGTTAGCGGAGTCTGTAACCTGAAGTGTTTGTAGCCCAAGGTACCACTGTACATGGGTAGGCAAACTAAGGCCCGGGGGCCGGATTTGGCCCAATCCCTGTCTAAATCCGGCCTGCGGTTGGTCTGGCGAATCAGTGTGTTTTTATATGAGTAGAATGTGTGTTTTTATTTATGAGTAGAATGTGTGTTTTTATGCATCTCTGGGCTATTTGTGGGGCCTGCCTGGTGTTTTTACATGAATAGAATGTGTGCTTTTATTTAAAATGTATCTCTGGGGTATTTGTGGGGCATAGGAATTTGTTCGTTATTATTTTCACTATATAGTATGGCCCTCCACAAGGTCTGAGGGACAGTGGACCGGCCCCCTGCTGAAAAAGTTTGCTGACCCCTGATCTAGTAGCAAGGTTCATTCCAGGGGCAGCTCCAGGTTTGACTGGGGTGCTGAGCAGTGCTGGGAAAGTTCATGTTAAAAAGGAACTAATTCTAGTTCAAGTTTATCCTGTCCAAAAAAGAACTAGTTAGTTCTTTCCAAGCTCATCAAAAGTTTGTCCTCAGAATTCCCTCCCCCCAGTAATATAAATGTTAGAAACTGCTGTGCTGAAGTACAGGGTCCAAAAATAAATCAAGGAGGTATACACAACTAATAAGATGCCTGACAGACAGAATGTCAATAGGTGAAACTGTCCCCATAATTGTATTTCCATAGTAGGAAAGGCTTACCCTTTTTATTTTGAGCCAGACATATTGCTGTTAAAGGCACAAGGCCTCATCCTTTTTGTTCCTGTGCCCTTACTTCTCCCTGCAAGCTGCTCCTGTTGGAAGAGAGTGGATCAATTCAACAGAGAAGATACAGGAAATGCCTCCCATTCCTCCCTTCTGATTGCTTACTGACTAAGTCTGGATCTAGACAAGTCAAAGAAGTGATTCAATTAAATGTGTTGTAAACTCATACAGGGAAATCCAGTAGGGAAAGATGGGATTCCACAGCGCCATCTGGTGTTGCAGTGTTATATCACATATACAACACATATAAAACACTTTCTTTACCAATCTAGCTGAGTCCTAAGTGACCTTGGCAACAGCAGTGACTCCTTATTTACCTAATAAGCCTTTAAAAATTGCCTCCACATTTTCCTTTCTAACTTTCTTTATAGATTTCCAGTGAAAGAAAGAAAGAAAGAAAGAAAGAAAGAAAGAAAGAAAGAAAGAAAGAAAGAAAGAAAGAAAGAAAGAAAGAAATCTAAGAGTTTGGGTGTCTTGCTTGGGATGTGGGGGCAAGGGAGTTAATGAACATAAACATGAACTAGAAATCGTTCAGTATTCTGCCCCAAAATTAATTTAATTCACCATCAATTCACCCAACAATAATGAAAACTACTTTCAGATGTCATTCAGATATTTTTGAACTAGTTCAGTGAATTTTATTAAACTGGTGGTGCTAGACCCTCTCTTAGGTTAATATGCCTTTTCAGAATTACTTGGTAGTGGCAGTGGCAGGAACTAGGAGGAGATGGTGATGTTGTTGTTGATGATGATGTCATTAGTTCATATGATACTTTGCAGAATATCCTAACCAAAGCAAAACTGAGAGAGTATCTGAAGAAGTGTGCATGCACACGAAAGCTCATACCAAGAACAAACTTAGTTGGTCTCTAAGGTGCTACTGGAAGGAATTTTTTTATTTTATTTTGTTTTATTCTGAGAGAGTATGTATGTGAAGACCACAGACAGCAGGAAAAGATGGCGTTACAGGCAACCAAGGATAAATGTCAGTAAATGCAATTGCATATTTATGTTCTGCTTTTCTGTGAAGGTAGTTTACAGTCATAGAACAATGAAGTCTCGGTACAAAATAAACAGAACAATAAAAACAGTAACACAGTCGTAAAGATGGATTAAAAGAGCAGATACCGTGTTTCCCCTATTTTAAGACACCGTCTTATATATTTTTTCCCTCAAGAAAACGCACTATGGCTTATTTTGAGGGGATGTCATATTTTTATTACGTAAACCCAGCCCTGCGTTTTCCTTGGCGCCTTCCAGAACTGCGCCTATCACTATGGCTTATTTTCGGGGTACGGCTTATATTTCGCAAATGCGACAAAATCCTGCTATGGCTTATTTTATGACTACGTCTTAAAATAGGGGAAACAGGGTAGAAGCAAATCCAGCCAGAAGCAGGAGTAATTAATTCAGAAATAACGTCAAAATGCCGAGAAAGTCCAGTGAAATAAAGTTGCCTTCACTGCCTGATTAAAGTGGGCAACAATTGGGTACTTGAGGTCTGTTTCAGGTAGGAATGAAGACAAAAGAGCCACAGCTCAGTGGTTGAGAATACGTTTTACATGGAGAAGATTTCAACTCCAGGTAAGGCTGGGAACAGCTTTGATACGAAACATCAAAGATTCATTGCCAATAGCTGGACTACCAGTGGGAAACCTCTCTCCCCTGGCCCAATTTTGCTCATTTTCCCCAAACTGTTTATCAGCCCCATACCTGACATCACATTGTAAAAGACTTGGCTGCAAAAGGAACAATCGGGAACATAAGGCATGCCCTGAGTTGGCCTTGCTGGCCTGAGTGGAAGGCAAATCCCTTTGAAGCAGTCCTTTTGCTGGTCTGCAGAGGAAAAAAATCTTGATTTCAGCCACAGTTTAAATCCAAGCTGCACCTGCTAATGAACCAATGGTCTGACTTGGGTAAAAGGCAGCTTCCAAAATTCATAAATGACTACACTGGTACTTTGGTTCTTGAACTTAATCCGTTCCAGAAGTCTGTTCCAAAACATTCCAAAACCAAGGTGCACTTTCCCATAGAAAGTAATGCAAAACGGATCAATCTGTTCCAGACTGTTGAAAACTACCCCTAAAGCGCTTCTCCCCATCGCCCCAATCAGCGCGATTGAAATATACTCGGAGTCTAGTGTGAATTTCATGCTCTTTATTCAGCTCATAGTAGCAAGGAATGAATCTTTCCCCAAAACGTCTGCTATATATACATTATTTACACAATGGGCCCCACGTGATTGGCTAATTCCGGGCTACTCCTGTAGGCCAATCAGGTTGCGGATTCATTTCCTCCAAGAGCCTGATTGGCTGCTCCTGCAGGCCAATCAGGTTGCTGATTCACTTCCACCTGGAGCTGGATTGGGTGGCTCCTGAGGACCAATCAGACTGCTGCATTCTGAATCCTTTTTTTTTTTTTAGTTTTAAAAATAAACTTTATTTATCCATCACATAAAAATTTACACCATCTTCACGTTCCGTACTTACAAATGTGAGCTTAAAAAACATAACAGATACAACAAAAGAAAAGTTAAACATGCAATCAAAAAAAAAAGAAAAAGAAAAAGAAGAAAAGAAAAGACTGAAAGCAAGAAAAGGAAAAAATTACAAATAAAACATGACTTCTTACTGGTTGTGCATCGTTCCTTATTCTCATTGTTTAAGTTTGCTATTTCTAATATTTCCTATATTTTCTTATACATGTTTATATGTTCTTGTTTCAGTTTCTTGTTGTTATTATTAATTTCTAGATCTAGTCTATTTTCCTATGTTTTCATCCCCTCGTTAGTTTCAATCTAAGCAATTCACCAACTCTGTTTTAATACCCTCTTTTTTTGTGGAAGGATATTTTTAAAAAGTGCATTCTGAATCCTATTGTTCTAGGACCAATCAGACTGCTGCATTTTGGATCCTATTGTTCTAGGATTCAGCTCAAGACATAACAGCGATCTTTTGAGATCTCGATCTCTCTCTCATGTCAAAGCAGCTGGGCTTCAGAGCTGCCGGGACATTTTTCCCCTCTGCTCTAATCAGTGCAATCTTTTGAGATACCGTATTTTTTGCTCTATAAGGCGCACCTGACCATAGGACGCACCTAGTTTTTAGAGGGGGAAAGCCCCAATTTTTGAGGATCAGCACAAAGTTGTTGAGCTTACTTTGCAAAGGGAAAACACCCTGTTTTATGGGGTTTAACTCACAGTTCTGCAGCTTCAGGAAGCCATTTCTACAGTTTCCAGACAGATAATCTAATCAGCCAGTCACATGTCGCTGGGGAAACAGCCTCCCTCTGCAAGGGGGCGGGGCTGGAATCTCTCTCCCTTATCTCTCTCCCCGATCGTTTGCTGAGCAGCTGCTCAGCGGGCTTCCTTTCAACACCCCCTTCTCTCTCTTTTTTTAAAAAGCACGATCTGCTTTTGCCCCTGGGCAGTTCAGCTCCAGGGACCACACATTTGCTCCATAAGATGCACAGACATTTCCCCTTACTTTTTAGGAGGAAAAAAGTGCATCTTATGGAGCAAAAAATACGGTATTTTTCTCTCTCTCTCTCTCATGTCAAAGCAACTGGGCTGCAGAGCGTTGCCAGGATGCTTCTCCCCACCCCCTGAATCAGTGCGATCTCTGATATGTAGGACGCCAATTAGCAGCACAACTCAAAACAAAGCACGTTCAACAATTCGAGAACCGGAACGCTCGCTTCTGGGTTTGCGACGTTCGGGTTCCAAGTTGTTCGTGAACGTGGCTGTTCGAGAACCAAGGTACCACTGTAATCCAGGGATGGGAAGCCTGTTGACTACAACTCCCATCATCCCATTGGCTGAGGCTGATGGGGACTGAATTCCAGCATCATCTGCAGGACCACAGATTTCACACTCCTGGGCTAAGCCAAAACTTCCTGGCAGGTTTTAAGGGAGAAGGGAATTTGGCCTCACATAAGTTTTCTAGGAAGAGAGTAACATTTGAAGATTTTAATTTCAAAAACACTTTTGAAGCATGAGGTCCTGTTAGCATATGAGTCGCTAATGAGATAATGAATCCTCTCTTATTGTTCCTTCTGTCTATCTTCACTTTTATTATGGTTCTGGAGGACGTGCGAGGGACCAAATTCTGAAATTTATGGATGGCATATTTATAGCACATGTCAGTGAGCAAGCATCAGGAAACATCAATTTTATAGAGGAATTAAATGAGGTTGTTATAGTCAAATTTATTGTTTAATCTGTGGAAGCACCATAGACCTATCTAAAGGTTAGACCACCGAGTCATAAAGAAAAGAACATCACAATCATCATCTCAATAAGCAGTATAACATGGCTGTAAAATAAGACAGGACAGGAAGTGATGGAAACGTCATAGAAATGCACCAGACACAATTTATACTTTCAAAGGCTTAATCAGGGAATCTAAGATTACTAAATTACAGACAAGCTTGGCTGTTTGTTTGCTTGTTCATTTTCTGAAACACTGCATCAATAGGAGTATAGCATCTAGATCAAGGGAAGTAATAGTACCACTGTATTCCGCTTTTGTCAGACCTCACCTGGAATACTGTGTCCAGTTCTGGGCACCACAGTTTAAGAAGGATACTGACAAGCTGGAACGTGTCCAGAGGAGGGCAACCAAAATGGTCAAAGGCCTGGAAACGATGCCTTATGAGGAACGGCTTAGGGAGCTGGGTATGTTTAGCCTGGAGAAGAGAAGGTTAAGGGGTGATATGATAGCCATGTTCAAATATATAAAAGGATGTCATATAGAGGAGGGAGAAAGGTTGTTTTCTGCTGCTCCAGAGAAGCGGACACGGAGCAATGGATTCAAACTACAAGAAAGAAGATTCCACCTAAACATTAGGAAGAACTTCCTGACAGTAAGAGCTGTTTGACAGTGGAATTTGCTGCCAAGGAGTGTGGTGGAGTCTCCTTCTTTGGAGGTCTTTAAGCAGAGGCTTGACAGCCACCTGTCAGGAATGCTTTGATGGTGTTTCCTGCTTGGCAGGGGGTTGGACTGGATGGCCCTTGTGGTCTCTTCCAACTCGATGATTCTATGATTCTATGTGAAAGTATGCTGTCCTATCCACGGTTTTTATTTTGCAAGAAATGAGAATATGTACACTCTCGGAACAGTTTCTGTTACCTGTAGTGAAATTACAGCTACTGGACAACCTGTCAGATTTTTATTACCCTATATACTCGAGTATAAGCCGACCCGAATATAAGCCAAGGCACCCAATTTTACCACAAAAAACCTGGGAAAGCTTCATAGGAGCCACTGCCTGCCTCACTCGAGTATAAGCCGAGGGCGGCTTTTTCAGCACAAAAAAATGTGCTGAAAAACTAGGCTTATACTCGAGTATATAGGGTATGCTCCAAGCCAGGCAGCATAGAGTGCCCTATAGATCATTATGAACATGATCCTTGGTCACCAATATAAATTATGTCCATTATACGAAATACAAAAAAAAGCAGTTAGACTTTCTTTTAAAATATGACATTTTGAGATATAAGCAAAGATTAAGTTCCTGCCATTCAAACTGCTCAGAACATGTTGAATTAACAAGGTTACTCAGTTACACAGGAAAGCTCTTCAGGAATATACCATTCATTTGGTTATAATATTCCAAATAAATAACCGTGTTAGTCTTGTTAGACATTACGCATCCAGCTACCTGCAATCTGTCTTACCCAAAGTCAAGGCAATGGCATGATCCAGCCATTGATTTCAAAGATAGAAATTTAAGTACATGCTGAACTTGCACCTGGAAGTCAATGGGGCCTAGAAATGTTGATTTTGCCTTGATTTTGCCATTTCCTACCTTTATATTATACACTGCCTACTTTTAAAGGGTAAAGGTAAAGGGACCCCTGACCTTTAGGTCCAGTCGTGTCCGACTCTAGGGTTGCGGTGCTCATCTCGCTTTATTGGCCGAGAGCCGGCATACAGCTTCCGGGTCATGTGGCCAGCATGACAAAGCTGCTTCTGGCGAACCAGAGCAGCGCATGGAAACGCCGTTTACCTTCCCGCCAGAGTGGTTCCTATTTATCTACTTGCACTTTGACGTGCTTTCGAACTGCTAGGTGGGCAGGAGCTGGGACCGAGCAACGGGAGCTCACCCCGTCGCAGGGATTCGAACCGCCGACCTTCTGATCGGCAAGCCCTAGGCTCTGTGGTTTAACCCACAGCGCCACCTGGGTCCCTCTGCCTACTTTTACTTTTACCAAAAAGCAGGGGGCATTGTAGCATTTCTTCCATCAAGAGATGAAAATGAAAAGCACAGTACGTTTCTCTGAAAACTAGGGGGGGGGGAATAAAAATATTGGAGGACTGCTTAAAAGTGGGAAACAATGTAAGAACAATGTGCCTCTAGTCTATGAATATTACAACACCCAAAGGTAAAAAAATAATAAAATGTATAAAACATGGGTATGAGAAAGACTTTCATCTGACTGAATATTTTTGTATGAATTAAGTGCCTACAATTATATAGACTTAAAGGCAACAAATACAAGCCGATATAAATAACCCTATTTATATCGGCTTGTATTTGTTGGGCTTTTAAAATGAATCCCACCTTAGAAATTCATGGCACAGGCAGAGATTTCTAGTTGTAACAACTAAATAATAATAATAGAATAATCTATTTGGTTGGATCCAGTCTAGTCATGCTCAGAGTAGACCCACTGAAAACAAGGGGAGATTTAAGCCTTGTTGATTTGATTTGATTTATTTATTTTTATTTTGCATACATAAAGAAAAATAAACACACAAACAAACATACAAACTAATACACAGACCTACAGACTGAGAATAAAATACGTCATTCTTATAGTTTTCACAATATAATCTTCACACATAAATTTATAATTTCATAGACAAATTAAGATTATTATTAGTAATATATATCCTGATATTATCAAAATTTCATTAACTGTTCCTTTTGGAAAAAGAAACTACCGTATTTTTCGCTCCATAACGCACACTTTTTTCCTCCAAAAAAGGAAGGGGAAAAGTCTGTGCGCGTTATAGAGCGAAGGCACTGGGCGCCGCTTCTGCTGCTGCCCGCCTCTGACGCTCCCCTGAGCTGTTTCCCCTTCCTCCGTGGCCACCGCCAGCGGCAGAAGGGCGGAGGAGGGGAAAGCAGCCAGAAAAAATAATTTAGCACTTCCTCTTTATCCCTGTTTTGTTAATGGAATTTCTTCCCTCCCTCTCTCCTCTCTCTCTTTCACCCCTTCCTTCCTTGTCTCTCTTTCTTTGTCTCTCTCACCCCTTCCTTCCTTCCTTCCTTCCTTCCTTCCTTCCTTCTCCCTCTTTCTTTCACTCTCTCACCCCTTCCTTCCCTCTCTCTCTATCTCTCTCTCTCTCTCTCACACACACACCCCTTTCTTTCCTTCTTTCCTTCCTTCCTTCCTTCCTTCTCTCTCACCCTTTCTTTCTTTCTTTCTTTCTTTCTTTCTTTCTTTCTTTCTTTCTTTCTTTCTTTCTTTCTTTCTTTCCTTCCTTCCTTCCTTCCTTCCTTCCTTCCTTCCTTCCTTCTTTCCTTCCTTTCCTTCCTTCTCTCTCTCTTCCCTCCCAGCCTTTTAGAGGAGGAAAACCAGAAAAAAAAAATTTTTCTTGTTTTCCTCCTCTAAAAACGAGGTGCGCGTTTTGGTCCGGGGCGCATTATGGAGCGAAAAATACGGTAAGTTACAAACATTATATATATGTAGCTAACTTCCCTATTACCACTCTCCACTAGCAATGTACATAATTATGACTAAAGAAAGATAAGTTATAGACATTGACACTTCTTCTAAGAACCCTATATATTCTTATTTTACAAGAGTTAGTCCAACCAATGTTCCATGTAGGTGTAACACCTTCATTTTAGACGACATTCGTTTTAAATAACAGTCCTCCATTCTTCATTAAATTTGTTTTTGTTTTTACCAAAATAAAATAAATTAAGACAATTCCAGGTCAAGTTTTAATCAGATTTATCCTCAACTCCCAGTTCAGCCGTTTCTGTCCCTGAGTGTTTTTTACCTCCAAACTCATTCCGATACATTCTCAGAAATTTTTCCACATCTGCACCGGATTGACAATTTTTCCTCCTGCCTTTGTAATAGAAAGATATTCCCTCAGGATATTCCCATCTATACTTTATACCTCTTGTTGATTTTAATGAACCTAATCTAAACATGGATAACTGTGCAGTCCTACCTGACCATGTCTTCAAGTTACAAGAAAGGAGATTCTGACTAAACATCAGGAAGAACTTTTGTGACAATACCGTATTGACATAAATATAAGCCGCACCTTTAAAATTCATTGGGGGGGAGAGAAAGACAATACTCGAATATAAGTCGTTCCCTTAAAACACCTGTTCCGTTTTACCATATGTCTGTTTCAGCAGCAATATCGTAAAAGCCAATTTTTGTAAGGTCGCGAATTTAAGCTGCACTTTTCACGGTCGGAATTTTTTGGGGGGGGGAGTGAGGCTTATATTCAGGCCAGTATGGTTAGAACTGTTTGACAGTGGAATGGTCTGGAGGCTGTGGACTCTCCTTCCTTGGAGGTTTCTAAGCAGAGGTTGGACGGCCATCTGTCATGGATGCTTTAGCTGAGATTCCTGCATTGCAGGGGGTGGAACTAGATGACGCCTGGGGTCCCTTCCAACTCTACAATTCTATGATTCTATGTTGTCAGATTCTCTTATCGGTTGTTCAATAGTAAGACCGAACCATCTTTTCTTTAAGTCTCTATTTTGTGCAAAGCTATTTACAGTGCAGAGTTCAGTTTATCATGTCTGCTCAGTCACTAGCAGAATCCGGAAGTGCCTCCCTTCTGTTTTGGCTCCAACACCCAAGCCTTGGCATCCTGAATTGCTGCCTTCTCCTCCTACGTGGGATATGCGCCGGAACTGACGCCTCCCCCTCCGAGCGAGTCTGCTGGGTGGTGCCAGGTCTCTCAGCAACTCCCTGCCACTCCCTGGCTCCCAGCCACTAACTGCTCCGCCCCCGAATGTCTATTCAGAAGCCATATTGGATACATTGGGCTTACTTCCAGATAAGTAGGATTGCAGCCTGAGCTTGGATCCACCCCACTGGCTTCTTCTTCTTCTTCTTCTTCTTCTTCTTCTTCTTCTTCTTCTTCTTCTTTAGTCGTTTAGTCGTGTCCAACTCTTCGTGACTCCATGGACCAGAGCACACCAGGCACTCCTGTCTTCCACTGCCTCCCGCAGTTTGGTCAAACTCATGTTGGTAGCTTCCAGAACACTGTCCAAACATCTTGTCCTCTGTCGTCCCCTTCTCCTTGTACCCTCAATCTTTCCCAACATCCAGGTCTTTTCCAGGGAGACGTCTCTTCTCATGAGGTGGCCAAAGTATTGGAGCCTCAGCTTCAGGATCTGTCCTTCCAGTGAGCACTCAGGGCTGATTTCCTTCAGACTGGATAGGTTTGATCTTCTTGCAGTCCATGAGGCTCTCAAGAGTCTCCTCCAGCACCATAATTCAAAAGCTTCTTGTACTAACTCATAACTAACTCCCATATCAAAATGGAATGGAATGTATGGAACTACATATTTCAAAGAAACAAAGAGGCTCTGAACACTATATTTTCTCTCAGGAAGCTTCCCATAAGCATCTGGTTGTCCACCACAGAAAACAAGAAAAGCCCATCAGGGCCTTCTCTTATATTTCTATGGCCTCCAAGCTTATATATATAAATCTTCTAGCTCAAAGTCATGTGGCAAAAAATATCTAGTGTTACCATTTGTGAGCCTTCTGCCTACTACTATAAAACTTTAAAGCATGTAAGGCAGTGACTCTGAAAATGCCGAAGGAAGTAGCATCCACTGTAAACAGGAGTAAAATTCTGCAACACAACTGAATGCATGTAAATTGATTTAATTTGCATATTTAAAGGGGCTGCATAATGCAAAGCATCTCATTTTAGCTTAATGTTCAGATTTCCCTGGCTGCAAAAGACCTCATTAAAACAATGTCTTAAAACTATTACTGGAAACTTACTGCTAAGTTTTGTTATTAAATTTAAGGTTTTTTCTCTCCTGTATTTTGTATTAATTGTAATTTGAGTGTTTTGCCACCTTTTAGAAATGTTTTAAATGTCTTAGGCCAGAGTGGGGGAACTAGTTCCTCTCAAGAGCCACATTGCTTTCTGGGTGATGGGGAGATGGATACTTGTCGGTGGTGGGTGAGTTACAAAAGCAAGCAGGGCATGTGTGCTAGTCCCGTGGGTTACCCGAGAGGCGAGGTCCAAGTCCAGTCCATGGTCAGAGGTACAACGTAAAGGCAGTCCGTAGTCACTGAAGCTGGGTGCAGGGCAGGGAGTCAGGCGAAGTCAGGAACAGGTAGGCAAGCAGGGAACCAGGGCGGGTCAGGAGCTCAGGCAGGAAAGCAGGACAGGTTTCAAGCAGGAACACTGGCAGGAACTGATCACCAACAATGTTGCTTCTGCAACTTGGGGCTGGGGCTGGCCAGCTTTTATCTGCCCCAAGGCATAGGGCAGCCCCGATCCTCTGGGGACTCACCTCTCCTGGCTTGGAGCCGAGCACTCCTCCTGCAGGAACTCAGTTCCCTTCGCCTCTCTGCCCTGAGCCTCTGCAGCTCAGGAGAGGCTGGAGGGTTACCAGACCCAGAGGCAACCTCAGCTTCCCCTGACGGGGCTGGGAGTGGAGCACCTGCAGGCAATGGGTCCTCCATCCCATCAGGAGCCAGAGCAGACTCAGCAGATGCCTGCACCTGAGGATCCAGCACAGGTGAGGACCCTTCAGACTCAGGCCCTAGCCCCGGCTCTGCTGATTCTGGAGGCAGGGAATGCTGTGCAAGCTGGGATCCCTCAGGCTCAGCATCTGAGTCTGAATCCCAGGCCATCACACCATGGCATGGAATTTTTCATATTTTTACAGTAGGCTAGTTTATACACAAACACTAACACACCCCTCTCTGTTCTCCATCCAGACAAGTAAAGGGCATTATCAGAGTTCAAGGACACATCCTGACCAAGCAAAAACACTCAAGGAGGATTTGAAGCTGAGCAGTAGGGAGTTTGTCTGGGAAGGAGGCATAGCCTTGGGAGAATTGCAAGGGCCAAACTGAGAAACTTGGAGGGTTGCCTTTAGTCCCCAGGCCTGACTGTTCACCTCCTTGTCTTAGGTTGTTCTGCTATTAGTGGAGTGGTACATCATATATATATATATTAATAAAACAAATGACTTTGCTTCCTTTGATAGAGGAATGCCAGCGAAAACTGCATTTTTGAGTCCTCACAAATATCTCAAGTGTCTTAGCACACAGCATATACTGAGAACTTGCAGAGTAGCATCTGGTACTATAAATGGAGTAAAGAGCTTCCTCGTTATTCAACCCACCTTTTGCTTTAGTGGAAGGAGCAGGTGTGTTTGTTCATTCCTTTGGGTGCCCAAGTTTGCAGACCATCCAAGTGTCCCAGAAGGTTTCTGATTTGATCCCAGAATGTCCCACTTTCCCTTAAAGGTAAAGGGACCCTTGACCATTAGGTCCAGTTGCGGACGACTCTGAGATTGCGGCGCTCATCTCGCTTTATTGGCTGAGGGAGCCGGTGTACAGCTTCCGGGTCATGTGGCACTAAGCCGCTTCTGGCAAACCAGAGCAGTGCATGGAAACGCCGTTTACCTTCCCACTGCAGCGGTACCTATTTATCTACTTGCACTTTGATGTGCTTTCGAACTGCTAGGTGGGCAGGAGCAGGGACCGAACAGTGGGAGCTCACCCCCTCGCAGGGATTCGAACCACCGACCTTCTGATTGGCAAGCCCTAGGCTCTGTGGTTTAGACCACAGCACCACCCACGTCCCACTTTCCCTTAGGACATCCCTATTTTCATTGGAGAAATGTTGGAGAGTATGGAGCTATGCGACCCTCAAGACAAGTAGATAAGTAACTATACAACCTTTAGAAGACACCTAAAGGCAGCTCTGTATAGGGAAGTTTTTAAATGTTTAATGTTTAATGATTTTTTTTATATATGTTGGAAGCTGCTCAGAGTGGCTGGGGCAACCCAGACAGATGGGCAGGGTATAAATAATAAACTTTTATTTTACTACTACTACTACTACTACTACTGAATAGGACATCCCTATTTTCATCAGAGAAATGTTGAAGTTTGCTTTGTCTCTCTGAAAGTGAGCAGGCAGGCCCTTTAAGAGTGAGTTCTGAGTGTCCACCATCATTATGGATGGGTAAGGTTGCAATGTGCAAATGAGAATAGGATTCTTTACAAGGCAAAAACAGGCAAAGGGTCTTTAACAATTCTGCTCTGCCTTGAATGTCAGCTATCTTAAATCTTAAACAATCCTGTCCTTTTTATGCTAATCGTAGAAGAAGACACACAGAAGAGTTTGAGTGAAAGACAAAGACTGAAGTCAAGAAAAAGACTTACCATAAAGAATGGAGAAAGACCCTCAGACAGGGAATGAATGGAAGAACGCACATCAATCAAAAGTGATAGAAGCAGTAAGACGTTAGAGCAGGAAGACAGGAGATGAAGTCCTCTCCACAGAGGTCAGGCAAAGTCAATCTCTTCCCTTCTAAACAATCACTACACCAAGTAAGCCAATTGAAGGAGAAATTTAGGCCCACAAATGTATTGCTTTTCAACAACACTGGGACTTCTGTCTTATATTTATTTCACACTTACAGCAAAGTGCTGGCTGTCCCAGGAAAGAAAACTATGGTTAGGCTTGTGTGAGAATGGGAAAACAGGAACAAACAGAGCAAGATACAGTATAGAGGCACTCTGCACATGCTTGTGTTCTAAATAGACATGGAACCCAGGCAAGAAGGCGATGTCAACATCTAGGGACAGGCTGGAACATTTGACTCATAGATGGTACATTCATTTGACTTCTGGGGTGTTGGTCAAAATCACATGTGTGATCAAGATTACAGGAGCCAATGGCATTTGAATTAAACCACCTCATATGGGATCCAAAGGTTAAGACCTGTATGAAAGGAGAGCTGGTGAGAACATGAGCTGGATGATCCTTTAGTTTTGTTTTTTTTTAATATAATTTTTATTAAATTTTCTGTTTTACAATTTAGAATATTCATTTTGACAACCTTAAAATATCAATGACTTCCCTTCTCTTTCCATGGTTAATTTTGCATAGCATAAATCCCTGCATATTTTACACAAACTAACCCATTCAGTATTCCATTATTACTTCCATCAAAACTTATTTGCACTGTTGAATTTATCTTAATGCTGCCAACGTTTTCAGGTGTACACAATTTCCCCCCATATATTCAATAAACATTTTTCAATCATCTTTAAACAAATGTTCTTCTTGTTCTCTTATTCTATAAGTTAGAGCCGCAAGCTGCACATATTCCATCAGTTTAAGTTGCCATTCTTCTTTGGTTGGGACCTCACTCGTTTTCCATTTTGGGGCTTACATAACACGGGCCACTGAGTGTGGAAAATCCTTTTGGATGCGGACCACCACCAGTCCTGTGGGCTATGTCTGAAGAGTATGACAAGGTTGTTACTTCAACAATAGGAATGTAGGAATGTAAGAAGTGTCTCTTTTTGGGTATACTTTATGTTATGGCACCAACAGGATGGCGTGCCAAAGCCAGGTATCAGTACCGGGGTCAAGAGAAGCCGAAGCCAGGAGCAGTCCACGTCAGGAACCAGCCGAGGTCAGGTATCAGTACCGGGGGTCAAGAGAAGCCGAAGTCAGGAGCAGTCCGAGTCAGGAACCAGCCGAAGTCAGGTACACAGGAGCAGGATGAGCAGGCACAACCACGTGTTTCAGCACAGCAGTTGCAGGTGCTGGTGAGGGAAGCAGCCGGCCTTCCTTAAGTGGCCAGCTCATCAGCACGCCTTTTACGAGCTGCAACTTCCTCCAATTGCTCCCTCCGTTTCTCAGCTCTACGCTCTACAGCTGAGATGGGAGGAGGGGAGGGGGCCCTCCGGCTCCTCTCCTCACAAGGGCCTGATTCTGGCTCAACTTCTTCCTCCTCCTGTTCTGGCCTCTTCCCCATCTGCTTCTTCCTCTTCTGAGGAGTGTCGCCACCAGTCTTCTTCAGGTAAGAATCCCTCCATTTCTCTGGACTCTTCCGTAGTTGCCTCTTCACCTAGGGGGGCTTGCCACCACTCCTGCTCATCTGGTGCAACCCTGACACTTTACATGCTTTGTGGCTTTATTCTTTTAAATGTTTGTGCAAAGTTGTGCACATGTTATATTCCAATAACACCGCCAAGGACCAAGAAAAAGTGGCAAGGAAGTTTTGTAGGGGGTTCCTGAGCAAACCTCTGGTACCTAACTAAAAGTCTCCAGAAATTAAATTCTTACACGATGCAGAGCCAGCATGTTCCACTGGGTCAAGTTTGGACATCACAGTAAGCCATGGTTTATCATGACAGGAATAAGCTACAGAGAGCCCTGAGCTCTCATACTTCCCCCACCTCTTCCTTCTCTACCATGACTGCAGTGAGGAGATTGAACACTTTTCACTCCATTTTTTAAATCAGTTCCTACCAAGGTAAAGGTAAAGGCACCCCTGACCATTAGGTCCAGTCATGACCGACTCTGGGGTTGCGGCGCTCATCTCACTTTACTGGCCGAGAGCCAGCGTACAGCTGCCAGGTCATGTGGCCAGCATGACAAAGTCGCTTCTGGCGAACCAGAGCAGTGCACGGAAACGCCGTTTACCTTCCCGCTGTAGCGGTACCTATTTATCTACTTGCACTTTGACGTGCTTTCGAACTGCTAGGTTGGCAGGAGGGACCGAGGAATGGGAGCTCACCCAGTCACGGGGATTCGAACCGCCAAACTTCTGATCAGCAAGCCCTAGGCTCTGTGGTTTAACCCACAGCGCCACCCGCATCCCTCCTACCAAGGTAATCAAGATTAAATTATTAAGCATACAAAAATGGAATGGAATATCAGAGGTGAGAAAAGAAATATACTGCAAACAAAAAAAAGCATTCATTTTTTTGCAGTCTTTTGCTTTACTGCAGTGCATCATCAAAGCTTTTCGTTGAATATCTACAGCTGATTATTTCGCCCCTCTTTTTTACATTTCTTTGTAGCAGCTTAGAAGGATTAAACAAGAGCTATTTACACCGTTGCGCCATTGCCGCGTGCTCTCTGAACTAATTAAAGGACCTCAGAAAGCAATCCGAGTCTCCTGATTTTGTAACACAGTTCAGTCAAAAGTTCATCTGTTTTAAGAGACCGCGGTAAGACACCGTTAATATAAATCCATTTTTAAAAATCCACTTTTATTTAGCTTTACAGCTGAGGACAACAGGTCAATGGTGCACGCAGATAAACCTTCCAGGTACCCAAAGACATTGAACGAAGAGAGTCAATGTTGGAAATACTTCATCAGCCCATGGGTAACGGCAGTCATTTCCATGTTTAGAATAAGAAAGAAAGAAAGAAAGAAAGAAAGAAAGAAAGAAAGAAAGAAAGGAGGGAGGGAGGGAGGGAGGGAGGGAGGGAGGGAGGGAGGGAGGGAGGGAGGGAGGAAGGAAGGAAGGAAGGAAGGAAGGAAGGAAGGAAGGAAGGAAGGAAGGAAGGAAGGAAGGATTTAACAATTCTCCCCGGATTAATTTGGGGAAGGGTTGGGTGATCAATGGCTCTCCAATGGCTAATCAATGGGCTCCAATTGCCATCAGCCCCAGGAAGCATGGCAAAGGTCCATGGTGGAAGTTGTAGTCTAGTAACTTCTGGACCAGAAAGCTGCACATTAGCTGCCCAAGATCTAGGGAGGAATTACACCTGGAACATCTTCTGCCTGCATATCCTTAGTTGAATGAGGAACCATTTGTCACCAGCATATGTGATATGTGTGGTTCTAGCCGCATTCATAGAGCTCAGGGTGGGTTCAGCTCTTTGAAATTTGCCCCCTCTCTTCGCTAAACACAGAGAACTTCACTGAACTGATTAGTATGATGCCTGCTTTTATAACAGGCCTCTGAATCTGTGCGATTTCATCAGGGCCTTCTAAGCTGCTGTTTGCCCTGCTTTGTTTGTAATGTATTTGGGGGCAAAATTTGAAATATTCATGTCTCAGTCAAATGCCTCCTAGAAATAGAAACAGAAATATTCATATCTCAATCAAATGCCTTCTAAAACACAGTCGATGGCATGCATACATTAAAGTAGCTGGGCAGGGGGGAAAATCCACATTCAAATATTTTTGAGATGAACATTTGACTTTGGAGGCGTGTGAATTTTTTGAATAGCCACATACATCAATTGGTCTTTCATGGCTTCACTTCAATTTGTATGATTTCTTACTTCTCTGTGATGCAAAGCCAGATTATATGGAATCATGTGGTGGCTGTGATAAGGTCATGGTGCCATATAGCCAATCAGATCTGGCTACGTGACAACATAGAGCTAGGACTAATGAGGACCTTACATTGCTCTCACTTTTCAGTGGGAGATACTATCCTTCTTGCCAAGATGTGTTCTATGATACAATTGCTTCCATTACTCACCTGAACTAAACAGAAAGATTTTCACCTTGATCCAGCTATGCAGATCCAGATATCATAGAATCATAGAATCATAGAGTTGAAAGAGACCACAAGGGCCATCCAGTCCAACCCCCTGCCAAGCAGGAAACGCCATCAAAGCATTCCTGACAGGTGGCTGTCAAGCCTCTGCTTAAAGACCTCCAAAGAAGGAGACTCCACCACACTCCTTGGCAGCAAATTCCACTGTCGAACAGCTCTTACTGTCAGGAAGTTCTTCCTAATGTTTAGGTGGAATCTTCTTTCTTGTCGTTTGAATCCATTGCTCCGTGTCCGCTTCTCTGGAGCAGCAGAAAACAACCTTTCTCCCTCCTCTATATGACATCCTTTTATATATTTGAACATGGCTATCATATCACCCCTTAACCTTTTCTTCTCCAGGCTAAACATACCCAGCTCCCTAAGCCGTTCCTCATAAGGCATCATTTCCAGGCCTTTGACCATTTTGGTTGCCCTCCTCTGGATCTGTTCCAGCTTGTCAGTATCCTTCTTGAACTGTGGTGCCCAGAACTGGACACAGTATTCCAGGTGAGGTCTGACCAGAGTGGAATACAGTGGTACTATTACTTCCCTTGATCTAGATGCTATACTCCTATTGATGCAGTGTTTCAGAAAATGAAAAAGCAAACAAACAGCCAAACTTCTCTGTAATTTAGTAATCTTAGATTCCCTGACTAAGCCTTTG
This sequence comes from Darevskia nairensis, assembly GCA_034642065.1. Taxonomy (NCBI): domain Eukaryota; kingdom Metazoa; phylum Chordata; class Lepidosauria; order Squamata; family Lacertidae; genus Darevskia; species Darevskia nairensis. Next base: position 109,580 of record JAWWNI010000961.1, read on the forward strand.
AAAGTGTTCCAGGTGAGGTCTGACCAGAGCGGAATGCATACATAGCTATGCATTACTAGCTACAGCAATGGACAGGGATGGACATTGGTTGTGCATCTGAATTATCATCCCATTGAAAGATTGCAGATGGGTGACATCTGCACTTGATGTTCATTCAAATGTGGATGTTGTCTTTGTACAGCCTTAATTTCAGAAGGATGATCATTTTGAATATAGCTCTAAATGCACATCCCCAACCATGATCTGCCATAATTGGTTAACTAGCCATGACGACACTCACAATTTCCTTGGGAAAGGTGTATGTGACCTGAACTCTGAATGCACTTGAACCTATTTAATTAACCAATCAGTTAATTAAATAAACAAATTCTTTTTTAACAAAAGAAAAGAAGTGTGTGACTAATAATAATAATAATAATAATAATAATAATTTATTACTTGTACCCCGCCCATCTGGCTGTGTCCCCCCAGCCACTCTCGGCGGCCTCCAACAGATATTAAAATACATTAAAATATCACAGGTTAAAGACTTCCCTAAACAGGGCTGCCTTCAGGTATTTTCTGAATGTCAGATAGTTGTTTATCTCTTTGTCCTCTGCTGGGAGGGCGTTCCACAGGGCGGGCGCCACTACCGAAAAGGCCCTCTGCCTGGTTCCCTGTAGCTTTGCTTCTCGCAGTGAGGGAACCACCAGAAGGCCCTCGGCGCTGGACCTCAGTGTCTGGGCTGAATAATGGGGGTGGAGACGCTCCTTCAGGTATACTGGATCGAGGCCGTTTAGGGCTTTAAAGGTCAGCACCAACACTTTGAATTGTGCTTGGAAATGTACTGGGAGCCAATGTAGATCTCTCAGGACCGGTGTTATGTGGTCCCGGCGGCCACTCCCAGTCACCAATCTAGCTGCCGCATTCTTGATTAATTGCAAACTACCCCAAAAGAGTCTGGCACGTTGCACTGGAGGCCAGTTGGTCTATATGCAATGTACCCCCTTTTAATTTCAGTACTATATTCAATGTTTTGTACGAGTCACAGCTTAAGTACTAATTATAGAGGCTTATCTACTTCCTGGATTCCAATATCAAGCATTGTTTTGTGGTACAAAACGAACAATCCCTTTTCCAAAAGATGAAAGAACACACAGGGGTTTTAATCATTAGATAGTTACATCAAATCATTTAAAACAGTGGGGCGCCTGAGTAAGTAAACAACCTCTCTCCAAGAATAATTTTAAATGGAGCAGCCTTTCTTCAACGGAGAGGTGTATAGATTTTCTTTTTTAATTACAGAAATTGATTACTCATTTTTCATTAGCCCCTGTTCTTTTCAACACAGCTTTTCAAGAGGGAACAATAATGAAGGAGCAATTAATGAGAGATGAGAGAGAAACGAAACACATCACTGTGGGGATAGATATACTGGACAAAAGACACAATAGGTCCAGTGCAACTTTTAAGAAATCGAGTCAATGCTCTCAAAAGCGTTAGGGCGATAGGTTACGTTTGCCACCTTCAGCAGAGGAGCAGACCTTTCGGCTGCAGCTGCAGCACAAAGGAGCTAGTAAAACAGTTGGATGAATTCCTCTGATAAGCAAAGAATTTTTTTGTTCTCACTGAGTGATCCATGGTTCTCTCTGAGGGCATAAGGCTAAACAGAGCAGAACCCTTGGCATTTTATTCCCAAGAAAATGCCCATGGTCCTTCTATCCTGGAGTCTTTCCCCCCCAAAGGTGGCAGCAGCTTCTGCTGCTGTTATATTTTATTATATTAATATCCCACCTATCCTCCAAGGAGCTCAAGGTGGCGTGACTTATTCTCTCCCGCTCCATTTTATCCTCATAAATACTCTATGTGGTAGGTTTGGCTGAGGTAGTGGTTGGCCCAAGGTCACCCAGTGACCTTCGTGGCTTAGTGGGAATTTGAACCCTGGCCTCCCAGTTCCACTTACACCATGTTGGCTTATGAGCACCCATCCATGCTATGCCATATTGTTTCCAGTCAAACCCAAATGAGCCTGAATTAAAACTGGTCTTGAAGTGAATTCAGGATGTACACTTCGCTCCTGAAAGTGACTGAAATATACTCCGAGTCAAGAATACCCTCATTAAAAAATGCTTGGGTGGGAAAAGTAGCCTTTGTCGTTAAAGGGTTGTTTTTTAAAAAAAATATAACAATAACATAGGGAACCTTTTTTATTATATGCATTTTTATAAAGTTTAAATTAGTAGAACTCTACCATAAAGAACACCAGCCCACTTTATGCACTGAGAAATTAATATGGCCTCTTCATATCAGTATATTATTTCTGGAGTTTGGATAGGAAGAAGAGATATTTTCCCTTCATAAAGCTGCAGTTTAGCTGGAGGTGAGGAGAGACTTTAATAAATGGCAGTTTCATAAACATGTCCTAGCTAACTCGCTCAGGCTTCAATCAAAGCCTTAAGGTACGAGTGGATTAGTTCAGATCAAGTTAGGCTTGTGAGGAGCTGTAAGAGTGAGAAATATGAAAAGCGGGAGAACATACAGGGTGGATTAACTATATTGTTCTTGTTTATGAAGAACTTTGTATAGCAGGATTCAGATAGATACACACGTCTTCGGAGTAGCTTTGCCACTTCTATGAGTAGGCATAGGATGCAACTTGAGAATGAAAGCAGGAATAAATGCATGGGTAAAGGTAAAGGGACCCCTGACAATTAAGTCCAGTCGCAAACGACTCTGGGGTTGCGGTGCTCATCTCGCTTTAAAGCCCAAGGAAGCCGGCATTTGTCCGCTTCCACAGACAGTTTTTTCCAGGTCATGTGGCCAGCATGACTAAGCCGCTTCTGGCGAAACCGTTTCCCTTCCCGCCGGAGTGGTACCTATTTATCTACTTGCACTGCATGCTTTCGAACTGCTAGGTTGGCAGGAGCAGGAACCGAGCCACGGGAGCTCACCCCGTCGCAGGGATTCGAACCGCCGACAGTGGTTTAACCCACAGCGCCACCCACGTCCCCTTAAAATGCATGAGCAGCACTCTGTAAACACAGAGAAGTAAACACACTGGTGTTGCTTGTTCTGTAGGCACCATCAAATTTGAAGGATGGTCTGGCTATTGACCAATGAAGTGGAAGTGCATCATCAGAAAAGAGGGAGCACACATTTGCATAAAATGCACATGCTAATTCATATGTATAGGTGCCCATTTAGATATAGCCACTAGAATTACAACACATCTCATCGCAGTGGGGTAAGAATGTGACCCGGTGACCTGTGTACCTGTTCAGTTTGTTGTCCAGCTGAGAACTGATAATGGCAACTACAAGCCTCCTGCTCTTCCATCGTGTTCTTCCTTTATGGTTTCAGAAACTAAAGAGACAAAGATGAGGTATTTCCGAAATTGAGGTCTTGTCCTCTTCACTTCAAACCTATCTCACAAAATACTAGAAGGAACAAACCACATTTCAAAGGATTCAGTGTCATGTTAGTCACTCACTAAGGAAGTCCCCTTCCTTCTTAATAGGAAGAATCAAAGTATACTTAAAGCCCAGGTTTTCAGTGGTTAGTTATCTCCAATGGGACCCCCCTCTTTGCTCCTCAGTGATCTAAAGTATAATCCCTACACACTGGACCATGGACCCAAGGAAAGGGTGAAAGACTCTGTTGCCTTTGGCATAGGATTTTGAAGGGGCAAGCTTAACCCATGCCGATGGCACAGATCTCAAATCCCCGACTTTGCACTCTGCTTACTCTAAGATCAGGCAGATACTCTAAGATAAGATCTTCCCTTATCTTTCTTTCTTTCTTTCTTTTTAGTGTGAATATTGTGACTCATCTTCTCTTGGCCTTGGATGGTTAGAGACTCTTTTACTACAGTGATCCCTCGACTTACGAATGTCCCAACTTCCGTATTTTTCGATTTACGAGGGATCAAAGCGGCCGCCGCTTCCGAATTTTTTTGACTTACGATCGGAAGCCGCAGCCGCTTTAGATAGGGTTTTTTCGACCTAAAAAGATTTTTTTCGAGGTACGAATGCGTTCTCCAGCGCATTCCAATGGGGACTCGACTTACGATTTTTTCGAGTTCCGACGCTCCTATCGGAACGGATTACATTCGTAAGTCAAGGGTCCACTGTATATAGAATTAAAGGGTGTATATTAAGTGAATTATTATTTGCTGCCCGTATATTTGTAAGCTCACTTTCCAAAGCAGCACCCATATCTTCTGTCCCTTTTCATTTCTGTGTAATCTTTTTTCTACTTCCTGGTGTGCCAAGTTCTTTATTGGGCATATGGGTTAAAGGTATACACACATTTTTAATAGACAGATGTCCTGACTCTACAAGAAAGAGGCTGTTCCTCTCAGTTTTGGTTCAAACACAATTGTGGGTAATAGAATTTTTCTACATAGAAAGGAGAGCAAGCATTGAACAAAGGAAATCATATATTTGAAGGCTAGTACTGGAAATACATTTCCCTCTATCAAAGTTTAAGATAGGGAAGGTTTTTGACACATTAGACTGGAGGAAGCAAATGTGTTCTAGGCATTCAAGCTGGGTTCTATGTCTATTAATTATACCTTTATTTTTTCCTGTTATTCTACAGGGGTGGGTGGGTGGGTGTGGGTGTGTGTGTGAGAGAGAGAGAGAGAGAGAGAATGGGTAATAACTGCACTCAGTTAATCCACTAGGGACAGGTCACCCATTGTAGGATTAAAGAAAAACATTTTTGAAATCTGTCAAGCAAAAGCAAAACCTGAGAAACCATGACTGTCGCAAGCGTCTTTGGTGAAGTGCCTTCTGCCTTCTGCTTCCATTGCAGTTCACTTATGTACCGGTATTTTCCATATATGCTGATACTGTATTAACCAACTCCAAAGTCTTTCTTTCCAAACACACAGATTCTGTTTTTGACACAATGCAATTTGCATTTATTTCCAAAAGCCTAAACTGTTTTCTTTGATCATCTCAACGCTCGAGCTATGCAACTGTCAATTATACAAGTGAAACACGGCAAAATTGTGTCGTGCCTGCTCTTCGCAGAAGAATTTGGCACAAAGGAAGAAATGATGGGTGGGGGGATTAGAAAATGCCATTGCAACTATGGGAAGCCCCCCCCCCTCCATTATTACAGAGTAAAAGTTGCAAAGCTTCAGAGCTCCCTCCCCTATTTTATTTAAAAATAAAAATAAAACTAGCAGCAGCTGCAAAGGGATCTGACCTGGATCAGGGCAGTGGTTTAATAATCCCCCCTTGATGTTTTCTGATTTTCAGCAGTTTCCTTGAGGGTTTGATTTTGTGTGGGGAAGTGGTACAAGAATTACACGCCATCTCAGAGATCAGGATTGTCTTCTACATGGCTACTAATAGTTAAAAGACGAAGAAAGGGATCCAAAGATGTGTTTAATTTCACATCTAGTTTAATTCCGACATTGGAGTTAGCACTTAGATCTTGGGAATCAATATATTAGTTTTTATCTCATTTCTGGTTTTCGCCTGTTACCAATTTCACATCCCAGAACAATGAAGGATTTCTCTCCATGTATCTGAAAAGGAGTTACTGGTTATTCAACGCTAATTTTTCTGAAAGATAAACAGTTGCACACTTCAACTGGTTTCTCCCTTCAGCCCTCCCACCCACTCAAAAAAGCCGCAGCTCTAGAATAATAAAAGGAGGGAATTTGGTTTGTACATTTCCATTTGACATCCTATTGATAACAACAAAACGTTGATAGGACCGTAGAGGTCCACCCAGCATGCTTTTCTTCACTTCGGTATATCTCAGAGACTTCATATGCTATGAACATTATGTGACTGTTTACAAGGCTGGACATTTATTAGCTAACTGAATAGCTATGTCAAGGCAGCAGAGGCAGAAAAGCAGAAAATTAAATGCTCCCAGGTTATCTTATTGAAATTTCAGTTCTGACTTTATGCAGAAAGCAATGCTGGAATTTCAGAACAGCATTATGAACCTAGGATTTTTTATTTTTTTTATGGAGTTCCTCCGCCTGACTACTCAAAGCTGAAATTACCACAATAAAACTGCAGGAGGAGATGCCAATATAACACCTTTTGTGCCAATGTCCCAAGATATATTCTAGAAATAAACTCAACTAGACTTGTGCAGATTAATCTGCTTCTACTGTATAATGGAGTCGGAAGCCATCTCAGCAAGTGCAAGATGCCTTCTGTGCTTAAAAAAAAAAAAAACAGAAGTGGGGAACTTGTGGTCTTCCATGCATTGCTGGGATATAACTCTGACGAACCCTAGCCAGGATGGCCAATGGTCAACATTGGTGAAGTGAAACTCCAGGGCTGTAGCTCAATGGGTAGGGTATCTTCTCTGCATATAGAAGATCCCAGGTTTAATCACTGGCTGGCAATGTCTCTTGTCTGAAACCCTGGAGAGGTTGTCAACAATACTGAACTAGATGGATCAATGGTCCAATTCAATGCAAAGCAGCTTCCTATGTTCCTATCTGAGGTCCACAGGCTCCTCCGCTCTGCTTTAACACGTGGACATGTAGTTTGCAAAATGCTATATAGTGGTACCTTGGTTCTCAAATGTAATCCGTTCCTAAAGTCTGTTCCTAAACCAAAGCGTTCTAAAACCAAGGCGGGCTTTCCCATAGAAAGTAATGCAAAATGGATTCATCCGTTCCAGACTTTAAAAAACAACCCCTAAAAGAACAATTTAACATGAATTTTACTATCTAACGAGGCCATTGATCCATAAAACGAAAGCAATAATCAATGTAAAGGTAAAGGTACCCCTTACCATTGGGTCCAGTCACGGACGACTCTGGGGTTGCGTGCTCATCTCGCTCTATAGGCCAAGGGAGCCGGCGTTTGTCCGCAGACAGCTTCCAGGTCATGTGGCCAGCATGACTAAGCTGCTTCTGGAAAACCAGAGCAGCGCACGGAAACGCCCTTTACCTTCCCATTGGAGTGGTACCTATTTATCTTCTTGCACTTTGAAGTGCTTTCAAACTGCTACTGTGTTTCCCCTAAAATAAGACACCGTATTATATTTCCCTCCCCCCTAAAAAAAACCACAGTATGGCTTATTATCGGGGGATGTCTTATTTTAACCGCTCCGTGTCGGTACACTACATAGCCATGCCTATCCAGGCCGTCTTAAGGGAGAGGCGCCGCATCACTATGTCTTATTTTCAGGGTATGGCTTATTTTCAGGGTATGGCTTATATTTCACGAATGAGTAGAAATCCTGCTACGGCTTATTTTATGTCTACGTCTTATTTTAGGGGAAACAGGGTAGGCGGGCAGGAACTGGGACCGAACAACGGGAGCTAACCCCATCGCGGGGATTCAAACCGCCGACCTTCTGATTGGCAAGCCCAAGGCTCTGTGGTTTAGACCACAGCTACATCCACGCCCCTACTGTACTATAAAATAAATAAGACAGTATTATAGATGATAAAAAGTTTTTTAAAAAAAATCTTACGTGCACTGATGATAGTCATTGTTTGGATGGGGGGGCTTTTATCCATTTCTGCAGTCACACAATCAACCAGTAGCTGAACAGGGTTCCACACAGTCGCAAAAACAAGTCACAAAAATGAAGTCACAAGCCACAGTCACAAAAATGAAGTCACAAGCCACAGTCACAAAAATGAAGTCACAAGCCACAGTCACAAGTCAGTCCCATGAAACAAAGTCACAGTAAAAAAAACCGAAAAAGCCACACAAACAAAAATGCCAAAAAATTAGCAAAAAACAAAGCTCCAAATATCACCCCTGTGTTGCATGGGTACTCGGGACTCAACCACCGACAGACTCAACAGGAAGCCTCTGATTAGCAGCGGGGGACTCAATTTACAAACAGAACACACTCAACAGGAAGCAGAACATGTTCAGCTTCCAAGACAAAGTTCACAAAGCAAAACATGTTTGCAGCATTCTATTTCCAAGTTGTTCATAAACTAAGCTGTTCTAAAACCAACGTACCACTGTACCTTTAAAGCACATTCAACACACAGTTTTCTCCTCACATAGTTCTGGGCACTGAAGTTTGTTAAGGGTACCTGTGAACCGTAACTTTGTGAAGTGTCCAGAATTTTTCGAGGGAAAGAAAGTGCTTCAGGTGTGCTTTAAAAATTGTGTGCAGCCATAGAAAAGCTTGGGCTGTTTTCTAGAAATAATTACAATTATCAAATTAGTATCACCCACAACATTTTTTTTCTGTAGAAGCCACATAAATATGTATTTACAAAAAAAAAGGAAATTAGATATTAATAAATTCTTTAATCAGAATATTGAAGTGGTTTAATAACATCCACAAATTACAGCTGATTGGGAAATTAAAAGAGGGGGGACACTTCACAATTTAAAATGGGGGGGGTATTATTTAATGCCAATCAAATTAAGGATAAATCCAAAGTAGAAAGAATACCACATTTTGAAATATCTGTAAGGGGTTTGGCTTCTATTCTTTTGGAAAAATGGAATGCAAAAGGACAAACAATGACATCAAAGCTCAAAGGCATATAAAATAATTATAGTGACCATCCACAAAGCACTCTAGATGGACCCTGGGATTGGTGTGCTAATTAACCCCTGGAGTGGCAGAAAAAAACCCAGAAAAACCCACAACCCACCCCATTATTTCAATTCAGGCCACAGGCAATAGAGCTAAACTTCTTAAGTTATAATTCATCAGTTTCATGCTGGAGCTTTTCTTTGAAGTTCTTTTGTTCAAACTCTCTACTTTAAGGTCAGCAGGAGTGTCTCCTGGGAGGTTGAAATGTTCTCCCGCTGGTTTCTGAATATCGCCCTTTCTGCCCATTTATTCTTGGGTATAGAGGCTGGCTTGTTTCTCCTATGTGGAATGTGGAAGGGCATTGGTGTATATCACCTTGGGAAATGAGCAGGTGAAGGAACCCGTGATGTTGCGGCTGACATCATTAGGTCCTGTAATCGTGCTGCCTGAGGACATAGGAGGGCAGAACTGGTAACTGCGTTTGTTGCAAGGTCTAGTCCCTGTGTTGGTATTTTACACATCACTTGGGAAGACAGGTGAACTAATATCAGTGTACTGGAAGAAGCAAAGATCACCAGTGTTGAAGCAATGATTCTTCAACATCAACTTTGTTGGACTGGTCGTGTTGTGCGGATGCCTGATGATCGTCTTCCAAAGCAACTACTCTATTCCGAACTTAAAAATGGAAAGCGTAATGCTGGTGGTCAACAAAAGAGGCTTAAAGGCTATTTCAAGGCAAATCCAAAAATATATAGTACTAGTTGACTGTAGGCCCGTTAAATTAACGGGCGCTAGAAGTTTGGGGTACTGGGGGCGGGAAGGGGTTCCCCCCTCCTCTCCTTACTCCCTGGGGGGTGGCTGCAGCGGCGACGGCGGCGGGTGTGCGGCGACCCTCTTCGGCCTCCGGAGCACCGGCGCTCTGCGAGGCGGGTCGATTCAGGCCGCTGGGGGATGGAGAGGGGCTCCCTCCCCCTTCTTCTTCTTCTTTTTTCCCGGGGGGGCTGCAGCGGTGGCGGGGATGGGGCGGCCCTCCTTGGCCTCCGGAGCACCGGCGCTCCACTGGATGGGCCGTCCCAGGCCGCTAGGCCTCGGAGCCCCCCGTTCTGCCCGGCCCCGGACGGCTCTCTGCAACGGCCGCCGCTCGCTCACTCGTGCACCCTCTGGCCAATCAGCACCCCGCACCCGCGCTCAGGGAACATCGGCGGGAGGAGCAGCAGCAGCAAGCAGCTTAACTGCCTGCTTGCCTGCTTCGTGCGCGCCCAGCGTTCGGCCAGCCCTGATTGGTGCGCGTGTCTCTGCGCTCCAATCCCTGTGTCCATGGGGCACATGCGCAGTAGCGCAAACCCAGGGACACTGGACGCAGAGACACAGGGACTTTATTATATAGGATAAACACTGACAACTGGGAAACACTGGCCTGCGAGCGCTCCGGTTGAAGAACAGCCTTGACCAAAGGTGTCATGGGCTTTGAAGACACTCGAACTCAGGACGCAAGGGAGAAACGTGCTAAGAAGAAGGCAAGCTTGGCAAATCCACACCGTGATCAACTCCCATCCGGAAACCAATGTCCCCATTGTGGAAGGATGTGTGGATCCAGAATTGGCCTCCACAGTCACTTACGGACTCACTGTTAAAACCGTGTTTATGGAAGACAATCTTACTCGGCAACGAGTGATCGCCAAAGAAAGAGATTTTCCTGGTGGGTAGCATGCAATGAAAATATTAGCATTCAAGTTCTGTGGGAGGGAATTCTCATTGCTGAGGATGGGCTGCAGATCCTTATTTATTTCCAGTTATTGATTGCTTAATTGTTTAAATGCCACCCTTCCTTCATAAGGAGGTTGGGGCAATTTACAACTCAGTGAAAATACCACTACAGTCGTACCTTGGCTCCCGAATGTCTGGGGAGTTGAACGTTCTAGCTCCCGAATGATCAAAAATCGGAAGTGAGTGTTCCGGTTTCCAAACTTTTTTTGGAAGCCGAACATCCGACACGACTTTCACTATTGTTTCCGGCGCGCCTGCGCAATCGGAAACCAATTGGAAGCTACACCTCAGTTTCAGAACATTTCAGAAGTCGAACGGATTTCTGGAACAGATTCCATTCGACTTCCGAGGTATATTCACAATAATAATTGAACACTGGAAAACTGCAATAAGCAATATAGCACAAGAACCACTAAATTCAGATCCGATCTATCTGGGAGCTATAGGTGATGACAAGTGGTGTTCTGTCACTTTCTGATTCTATCCTGTAGTAGATTATTCCTGGATACGAATCTGGGCTTACTAATATACTTTTTCACTAAATTGGATTGGTATTGTAAACTAAGACATGTTTGGTGCAAATCCTTAAGTAATCCTGGTGCCCTGTTGCAGCTGGAACAGTTGCAATGCATCATAAGGCTTTTCTGTAGACAATTGATTTTGTAGTGTATTCTGGGTGGAAGCCTTCGGATATCAGTAGTGGTCAATAAGCTTTCAATGTAAGGTGGTGCTTATATCTCTATTGTCTAGTTGCAGAGTAATGTCCAGAAATGAGCCTGCTCTGTGGATTGGTCTAGGCTCAACTTGATGATGGAGTGTTTACCTGGTTGAATTTCTCAGTGGCCTCCTTCCCATGCTAAAGATTTTATCAGTATATTTCAAGTAGAGGAGAGGCTGTTGGGGAGAGGGGCTGGATAATTTATTCATGAAATTTGGAAGAATTTGTACAAAAAGATACTGCTAGATAGGCTTGCCAGCTTAAAAGCAGAGACTGAGGATTCATATTCTGATTCATAGCCGATCCTTAGACATCATATAGATCAGGGGTAGGCAACCTACCATGGGCCAGATGCGGCCCAATCACCTTCTCAATCCGGCCCACGGACGGTCCGGGAATCAGCGTGTTTTTACATGAGTAGAATGTGTCCTTTTATTTAAAATGCATCTCTGGGTTATTTGTGGGGCCTGCCTGGTATTTTTACATGAGTAGAATGTGTGATTTTATTTAAAATGCATCTCTGGGCTATATGTGGGGCATAGGAATTCGTTCATTTCCCCTCCCCAAAATATAGTACGGCCCACCAAATGGTATGAGGGATGGTAGACCAGCCCACTGTTGGAAAAGGTTGCTTATCCCTGATATAGATACCGTATATACTCGAGTATAAGTCGACCCGAATATAAGCCGAGGCACCCAATTTTACCACAAAAATCCTGGGAAAGCTTCATAGGAGCCACTGCCTGCCCCACTCAAGTATAAGCCGAGAGTGGCTTTTTCAGCACAAAAAATGTGCTGAAAAACTAGGCTTATACTCGAGTATATAGGGTATTCAGATGTAATGCTTAGCTGCAGTACAAGAAAACAAACCATGGTTTAGTGTTAGATCTGCACAATCAAATTTGCCCTAGAAGGAGATGATTTCACAGAGGTGGTAAGTTACTTTAGAAATGTGTGCCGCACTTTTCTTTCAAAACAGAAATTCAAATCAGGTTACAAATTAATTGTGGGTCTTGTATTACTCAATCTTTGTAATACTTTTGAGACCAGGTATTTAAAAATAGTCGAATCCTTGATGTAGAAGAAGCTACCCATCCATCTTGTCTTTACTCCCTTGAGTATTTCACAATTACAAGCACTGTTGATTTTGGGGGACAGCAGCAGTGGCACACAGTAGGGATCAAATATTTTGCCCCATAAAATAAATAGCACGTATCCGGTAGCTGAGTTCTGCAAAGAAAAACACCGAGGCCAGGACTCTCTGCAAGATATGTCTCCTGAACTAGAAGTCCTGCTTTTCTAATCCAAATATAGGTCAGACTTTGTGGTGGGTTGTGTTGCCCATGAAGAAAATGTTCTTTCCTGAAAATTAAAGGATTACAGCGGCTCATACTAGTAAATTGTTTCCTAGCAGATCTCTCCTCCTTATTCCTGCTAATATTTTGCTGTCCTTTATTACTTCTTCGCTTCCCATTTAATGTCCCAGTACAAATGTTTATGTTACAGTAGCTCCTTTATTGGGTGACGGGCAATTGCCCTATTAACCGAACCACAAAGCCTTTATGCGACCCTCTTTCTTTGAGTCATATGAAGTTCTCCCTTGAAAATGAACAAACTGGCCCACTTCTTAGCAATCATGGAAGTTGTCCATCTTCAGTCCAACTTTGCAAGGGCTTCGGACTCTCAGGGAAAGTGATAGCAAGTATCAGAGCCTCTCTCAGTCAGAGCATGTCAGGTCAAATCCAGGAAAGAAAAGACTCTGGGTCTTGCTGGCTGAACTATGAAAGATGTTGCCTCAGCAAAGGACTGGAGACATCTGAAAGCTTAATATAACTGGCAGGATCTTCCCTTCCAGTGGCTCCAATTCCCTCAAAGAGCTGTCTGCAATCCTTAAAAAGGGCCCACAGCTAATTTTGAAGTTGAACGTTCCTACTTGGCTGTGGGGCAGGAGAAACTACAGAGGAGTCTTCCCCAGAGTCTGAAGACGGGTGCTCGGGTCGGACAGTGTAGAAGAAGGTGCTCAGGGGCGTCCCGCCCCCCAATCTTCTGCAAATGGGATGACTTATGAGTCATCAAAGTCTGTGTCCTGGACCTGAATGTAGGGCAAATGGCATCATTTTGTATATGAAGCTATTTTGTTATCATCAGACCATTGGTTCATCTGGCCTGTGTGTGTACTCCAACCAGTGGTAGTTCTCATGGTCCTCGAAAGATGGGCTGAATCCTGCAATCTGAAATCATTTTAAGCTGTATGTTCCGGAAACAAAGCCTGGAACCTCCTGCATGCAATTGTTTGTGTTTCACCACTGACACCTGCCCTGACCATGCTGGTCATTGGACTTGGATGGATCGCAGTTTTTCTCCCATTTTTATCCCCTTCTAGTTTTAACCAGTGAGAGCCAGTGTGGTGTAGTGGTTAAGAGCGGTAGACTCGTAATCTGGTGAACCGGGTTCGTGCCTCCGCTCTTCCACATGCAGCTGCTGGGTGACCTTGGGCTAGTCACACTTCTCTGAAGTCTCTCAGCCCCACTCACCTCACAGAGTGTTTGTTGTGGGAGAGGAAGGGAAAGGAGAATGTTAGCCGCTTTGAGACTCCTTCGGGTAGTGATAAAGCGGGATATCAAATCCAAACTCTTCTTTTTCTTCTTCTTCTTCTTCTTCTTCTTCACCACCAGGCTTGTTGTGAAATGTTGACCTTTGAATAGTTTTGAGTCCCAGCAGGTTCCAAATGTCACAAATAGAAAGTGTGGGAACTGGAACCATCCAAACTTCTATGGCAAGCCAAGTTCAATCCTAATTGGGCCACATCAGTACAAGAGTATACCGAGGATCAGTTTGAAAAGTGATCTGAACAACAAGCACACGCAATGTCAATGTAGTCTCAGCAGTAGGAGCCAATCTCCCTTAGAAATCGTCACCTTAGATTAGGTACTCAGATATAGCTTGTTATGCTGGTTGTAGCTTTCCAGTGTAGCAATGGAAAGGATTCCGTCTTTAGGGGATATCTTCAAATACCATAGCTACTCAATCCTTGCCCCCTTGTGTTATGTAACATCCATTTCAGAAATGGTGACATCTGCTACTAATTCAGCATATGTTGCACTGAGAATACTTGAAGAGAGATTATATTAGCACCATAATGTTTACTGATTAGCAGCAATACATTATGCCTCCTCTCCTGTCATGCTCCAACTAGGCAGCCTAATTAGCAGTTGCTACAATATTACTACGGGCATGGCTGCATTTCTGCAGGTCGAACAATGGAGACTTCCTTGCTGATGCTATTCCAGGAATTCAGTTTGATGAATCCGGAAACCTGTAGATCATAAAGGTCTGATTGATGGGGAGCAGAGTGCTGGTTGGAAATTGGTTTGACAATCTCCATGAGGCAGGCTGTCATCTCCTGACATCCAACATTTGAGGCGGTTTCCAGTAAGCCAGGATCTCAATGTGTGTCCCTGAAGTGTCAAAGTTTACATGCAAACAGACAGTGTGACAAAATGTGAAGCAGGGGGGCAAATAGTGTGTCTTTGAGAAGAGTAATGAAATATCAGTTTGCCTGGGCGTTGGAACTCACAGAAGATCTGATTAGCACTATGCTTTGATGACCACTTGGCAGAAGGAGAGGGAGCAAATTGAGGAGCTGAAGGAAGATATGTAGGACTGCTGAAGGAGGATATGTAGGGGCATCAAAAAGAGCCTAGGAACTGGGAAGCATTGGTGATATACTTGGAAGGGTGGACTTGACCAGCAAGCAGTTTAAAGGCTGGCAACTGTGATCATGTATCAGGTTGGTTTGTCTCGGCCAAAGGGATGGACTAAACTGAAATTCCTGTAGTATATTGTTGAAGAGGAATCAAGAAAATTCAGGCCATTGCACATTTCTGTGGTGACATCACTAAGAACAAACAAAGACAAATCAGGGTGTGGTCAATAGGTCTTTGTAGACTTTTGAAGCATTGTCAAAGCATTTGCTGAACAGGGCAACTGAAGGGTCATAACATGTGCCAGATCTCTTGCAGAACGAACAAGGACGAGTTATGCCAGTTGAAAGAGGATCTATTTCCCTTAGTTTGATCGGAGCATCAACACTGGGCTTGGCACAGCACCACGGACAGCAACACTATGATTATTCAACCAAATGCACCCATCTGCCGTGCAGATCATGCAAATGAGCGGAACACTTGAAATTCTGCAGAAGTGCAGATGAGATCAGAGAAGGGCAAAGTAATGGTGAGAGAGAGAGAGAGAGAGAGAGAGAGAGAGAGAGAGAGAGAGAGAGAGAGAGAGAGAGAGAGAATAATTGAAAAGCCATAGCTCAGTCATACAGCACATGTTTAGAGACATGGGGCATGATTCACCTAACCAGCCCCATAAGCTGAAGCCCTGTGCAAGAAATTTCACTTGCAAAATGAGGCTCCTCCCCCCCCCCCGCCAGCCATCCTCTGGGTATAAGCAATCCTTCATGTTCCCAGTTAATAGAAGGCAGGCTTGAGACTAAAGGATAGTTAGGGGGAAATACCAGATGGGCCGGATATAAGTAATAATTTATTTTTATTATTATTATTATTATTATTATTATTATTATTATTACTACTACTACTACTATTATAAATGTGTTGCCTAAAAAAGGTTCCAGGTTCAGTCCCCAAGAACTCAGGAAAGCCTTGGGAACAGTCTTATCTAAAATTTTGGGAGCTCTTGCCAGTGTAGACAATACAGAGCCAAGTGGACTAGTGGTCTCACCTGGTCTTGGTATAAGACAGCTTCCTATAATTTACTGGTGATGTGGAACAGGAGCAGTTGTGGCACCTGACCTGTTGATGACCCTCGTGAGAGATACCCACTAATCCACTTCACCAGAATTTTCAAATATCTGATTTATTTATTTTTCTAATTTTAGACTTGCTTTATTGACTGGTGTTGGTGCCGATATGTTTTATTTGTTGGGTCTGTTGCTTATTGGATTTTATCACTTTGAGTGTTCATTTAACATTTACTGTGGGGCTCGACCCCATATTTGTGAAATTCTGCATATGGCCCCATTAATTCAAGCCTTCAAACAGGCTCTAGGGACACATTTGTTTCATTTTATTTTAGACAGCTATTGGGTGCTTTTGTGTTGAATTGGTTTTACATCAGCTGGCAATATTTTAATTCATTTTTAAGGTTATTATGATGCTTGCTGATAATTTTATTGTTGTTAAACTCTGCTGTTTTATGGGGTTCCATAATATTTGATGTGTTCTGAAGTTAATGATGATTTGTGTTTTAGATATCAGAAGCTGCCCTGTGATTCCTAAGAGGTGAGCCAGAAACCTCTTAAATAAACTACTGTAATTGCTTTAAAAGGTTTTATCCTACTATCAGACACTGAGGAAACCAGTAATGAGGTTACCTAGTAGGATATATATATTTAATAAACAGCACAGCAAAGGGAAATACAGTGAGGGTGCAGAATTGTCGATGCAAGGGGTAAAAATCCTTTACTGGGCTTTGATACAATAATAATAATAATAATAATAATAATAATAATAATAATAATAATAATTATTATTATTATTATTTATACCCCTCCCATCTGGGTGGCTCCCAATAGAATATTAAAAAAATGATAAAACATCAAACATTAAAAACTCCTTCAGATGTTTTCTAAAAGTCAGGTAGTTGTTTATTTCCTTGACATCTGGTGGGAGGGCGTTCCACAGGGCGGGTGCCACCACCGAGAAGGCCCCCTGCCTGGTTCCCTGTAACTTCACTTCTCACAGTGAGGGAACCACCAGAAGGCCCTGGGAGCTGGACCTCAGTGTCTGGGCTGAATGGTGGGGGTGGAGATGCTCCTTCAGGTATACTGGGCTGAGGCCATTTAGGGCTTTAAAGGTCAGCACCAACACTTTGAATTGTGCTCGGAAACGTACTGGGAGCCAATGAAGGTCTTTCAGGACCAGTGTTATATGGAAACCTATGAATCAAAATGTGTTCCATCAGGAACAGGGAATATCAGAATGTGAATCCTAAGATCCGAAGGAGAACCTTTTCTCCAGGCAGATAATACAAACAGTTTTTATTTTATTTATATGTCTTGATTTCCTGTCCTTCTTCTAAGGAATTTGGGGCAACTTCTATATTGATATTATTCATCCATTCGCAATGGAGTGAGTGTCTCAGAACTACCGAGTGAACTTCATTTCATGAGCGTAGATACAGACTCAGGCCTCCCAGGTTCTTGGATGGTCCAGTACACCATATTGGCAAGCAACATCACAGGGCAAAAAAGACTTGTGTAAGTACGGTAAGTGAATATTGAAAAGATGGCGAGCCAGAGCAGAGAACGATTATAATCAACAGAACATGACTAGCATCAATATACTCAGGCTACTATTTTATCTATTTGAGAATGTTAGCAGGGTTATAACATGTGTTATTTGGGCTGTGGACTCCATGCTGTTAGACGGCTGCATAATTATAGCTTTCAAGCTGCTTTATGATGAGTGGCAGACTGTCAAATTTCTCATACTAACAGGTCTAAAGTCACACACAGAGCAGATAAAGACTAACGCACGGTAAAAGGACAGAACTCAGCCTCAGAAGAAATGGACTGTTTTATTCTTATTAGGCTAATTGATTTAATTTGGGGTCAAAGTCCCCAAACATTTTTCAGAGCATTATTTCCTAACAAAGATGTTGTTCTATTGCAGGTCAAGCCTCATCCCATTAAAAGGGGGCAACAGTAGCTATGAAACGATCTAGGCTAACAGAGCATCTTTTGCAGTAGCAGATGAAACGGATTTTCCTTCTCCAGAGCTGCCTGGATACTGAATTAGTATTACTCAGGAACAGCTAGAGCAGGGGTAGGCAACCTAAGGCCATGGGCCGGATGCAAGCCAGCGCCTTCTCAATCCGGCCCGCCGACGGTCCGAGAATCAGCATGTTTTTACATGAGTAGAATGTGTCCTTTTATTTAAAATGCATCTCTGGGTTATTTGTGGGGCCTGCATGGTGTTTTTTACGTGAGTAGAATGTGTGCTTTTATTTAAAATGTGCCTTTGGGTTATTTGTGGGGCATAGGAATTCATTAATTTTTTTTCAAAATATAGCCCGGCCCACCACATGGTCTGAGGGACAGTGGACCGGCCCATGGCTGAAAAAGGTTGCTGACCCCTGAGCTAGAGTGAAGGAAAACTGGACAGCCTTTTGCTGTGGGATAATGATGAATGACACAAGGATAGGAGGGGGGGCCAACCCACTTTCTGGACCATATGTTGAGTACTGGCCCATATTGGTCCAGTTATGGATAAAATTGGGGAATATGCAAGTGAGCAATATCTTGTTTTCAGCAGCCTGCAAGTCGAAGCAGGCCTAATCAATCAGAACCAGGTTCAGTCACGTGTGTTGTGTTGTTGTTAATGTGTTGTTGTTAATCAGATTATACCAAGGCAGGTCAAGAGAGTCAGGTTACAGTAAATCAGTTCCACTCAGCTAGGTCTGGTTGAAGTCAGGTTGGGATAAGTCATAGAATGACAGAATTGAAGAGTTGGAAGGGACATCTTCTCCAACCCCCTGCAATGCAGGAATCCCCCATTCAATCTGAAACCATACCGGAGCCTGCTTAGCTTTGCAAATGTACCAGCAGTTTTATTACTGCACCACTAGGAGGATGCAGAAGTCCAAGATGACATTGCATCACAACTGACTTAGTCCCGTAAGGTTCCTGTTTGCAGCAGTCAGCACCTTGGAAAGCTCCACTAGCTTTCCAATTATATTTGCTCAGTAAGTGACCAGTGGGATGCAGGTGGCGCAGTGGTCTAAACCACAGAGCCTAGGGCTTGCCGATCAGAAGGTCGGTGGTTCGAATCCCCAAGACGGGGTGAGCTCCCGTTGCTTGGTCCCTGCTCCTGCCAACCTAGCAGTTCGAAAGCATGTCAAAAGTGTAAGTAGATAAATAGGTACCGCTGTAGCAGGAAGGTAAATGGCGTTTCCGTGCACTGCTCTGGTTTGCCAGAAGCGGCTTAGTCATGCTGGCCACATGACCCGGAAGCTGTCTGTGGACAAATGCCAGCTTCCTCGGCCTATAGAGCGAGATGAGCGCCGCAACCCCAGAGTCATCCAAGACTGGACCTCTAATGGTCAGGTGTACCTTTGTTGTTGTTCAGTCGTTTCAGTCGCTTTGTTGTTGTTCAGTAGCTTCGAGAACACTGTCCAACCACCTCGTCCTCTGTTGTCCCCTTCTCCTTGTGCCCTCAATCTTTCCCAACATCAGGGTCTTTTCTAGGGAGTCTTCTCTTCTCATGAGGTGGCCAAAGTACTGGAGCCTCAACTTCAGGATCTGTCCTTTACCTTTAAGTGACCAGAGGCATTTGAGGCCTCAAAAGGGCTTCAGTGCCTTCCAGTGGCAGACAAAAATTTCAGCAGCACTCTGTGTGACACCAAAATTTTGCGTGGCCCCCCATCTCTCAGAACCTTCTGTTGTTTGTCATTGTTGTAACACGTCCTGAAGTGCCCAGTGCAGGTGAACCAGTCACACTCCCCTAATCCACCTCTGCTCCCACTCCATCAGAAGAACTCTACCATCTTAAAGAGTCTGCAAAAAAATCTGCAGTTGTGTTCTTTTATGTGGCTTTGGAGCAGGAGAAGCTACAGCGGAGGCATTCCTGGAGTCTGTGGATGATGGAAGAGCCACGTCCTCAGACTAGGAAGGTGTGAAGAGTGGCTCCCAGGGCTTCCTCATGACTGTGGTGATTTATCTGATTCTGAATCCTCCTTGGGGTGATGCTGTGGCTCAGATGTAGGAGACATGGCAATCAATAATAGGACCGAGAACCTCTGGGGACTCTTGCAGAGAGCCTGGGGAAATCATTCCAGAGATGTAAGGGGTCAAAGGTCCATCAATTTCTATCATGTCTTGAAGCAAATAGACATCTGCATTCAAATTGACCTATTCAAACCCACAGAGTGACGTGACACAACTTAAAGGTGTCAGTTTGTAGAATACATTAGCAAAAGCTTATTCCAACTTCCTAGAGTTGAGGAGCAACTGCTATTAGCTCCAGTTCTGCCAGCCTTTGTGAAGAACATACAAGTCTAGGGCTAGCTACTTCAGTGAAAAAACTGCTGCATAAAATCCTCCATTCTTCTAAGCTCAAGCTCTTACCTCTGCTTTTTACTAGTGTGGGTAGGGAGAGGGAGAAGGAGAGTCCTGCTTTACTTACTCCAAAGCAAAAATAAAGATTCTTTCATACACCTTTATATGTTCAAGAACCTTCCATCTTTAAAATTGAAGGAAGGCCCTTTTTGGGGGTAATACAAAACTCACAACGATGCAATTACGTGACAAGGAACTTTGTTCATGTTAGGAAGAATGAAATCAGCCGCAGGGATAAAAGGCCTTTGGTGACCTGGCGAAAAAGATGACACTGCCACCAGCCACATTAAGCCGTGACATTGTCAGATTCTACAAGCCCAGCAGAGTTAGGGGAATCAGTACCTGAAGAAAGCGACTTTGGAGAAAACCCAAGGGAGCAGTGGAACATAAGATGTATTGCTAATGAGCAACAGGCAGAGGCTTTCTCTCTTTATTGAAGGGCATCATGTTGCCACTTTGGGGATGAGACATTAAATCAAGGTCTTCAGCACTGTGCTCATTAAATACAAAATCTCCTCCAGAAGTATTTGCAAAGGGGTATCTTGGCCAGGATCCAATTTGTGGACCTAAATTATACCAACCTAGATTCCTTTGCAGCTGTAAAAAAGGAAGTATGCAGGAGGAAATAAAGCATTGATATATATCTAGACCAAGGTTATTTATTCACCCGAACAGCCTCTGTTCTACAGTTCCTCAGATACTTTATCTTGTATAATCATGTTGCACACTTTGGCAAGTCGCTTTGTCCAATTCCTTCAGCTGAATTCTGGACTTGCCACCCTCTGCAGTTCTCTTTGACGAAGCACACAGAGAATATTCTCGGAATGTTTGACAGCATTTGACTGTGGCCAAACAAAAGATGATCAACCAGCCATCTATTTGCAATAGTTCGCTTGCTCATTGGCCAGGAACTTCATCAGCCAATTGACAATGTGACCTGTCAATTGGCCAACATGCTGTGACGGACAGCAGAGCCAGACCAGAGTCTGGTGATTCCACCTTTCGTTGATTTGTCATGGAGCCAGCTTGCCACAGAGGGGAAAGGACAGCACTTTGGGGGGAATAATAAAAGGAGCAGTTTCTGAGGGAGAGAGTTAGATACGGCTAGATTTAAGATGAGAGATCGGGTTTGGTTTTGAGATAGGGCTAAGGTCCAGGTTAAGAGTTATGTTTTGATTGGAGTTGGGCGTTAGGGAACAAGATAAGGAGAACTGGTTCTGAGTGAAGTTAAACATATACAATGTGGAGAGTATCCATAGTGAGAGGACAGTGCCTCGCAGCTTCGATAGGGAGATGGGGTTGAGGGTCTGGGAAAGGTATACAGACAGGAGTGTTCTGGAAGGGCTGTGATTGAACCAGGAGAAGTAGATCTTGTGGGAATACAGGCTACCTGGGTCTCAGTATAGCCAGGAGGGGAGAGTTCTTCTAGGTACTGAAGACTCCCAAACCAGTAACAAGGGGTGAGGTGACCCCCTGGGTCTGTTATACCATTTAGAATACCTCAGGTATGGGATTGTTAAGAGGGAACTGAGGAGAATTGCCCCTTGCTCATAAACCAAAGTATTAAGCTGTGAGGGAAACCGTATGGTGTTGAAAGTATTTAACTGTAATAACTAAGTGACAGAAACTGAGTTGAGCATTCTTTCACCTGTTTTAGAAAGCCAAACATCTAACACCTGAAGTTGTAACAACTGATTTTTAGTAACGGAAGTTTAAGAAGAGCTGTACCTATAGTGTTGTGTTTACTTTTAAACATGAGGTGTGTCAGGTCCTCTTATCGGTTGCTCAATAGTAACACCAAGTCGTCTTGTCTTTAAGTCTCTATATTGCAGTGCAAAGCTATTTGCAGCACAGAGTTCAGTTTATCATGTCTGCTCAGTCACTAGCATAATCCAGAAGTGCCTCCCTTCTGTTTTGGCGCCAACACCAAAGCCTTGGCATTCTGAATTGCCGCCTTCTCCGGGATATGCGCCGGAACTGACGCCTCCCCCTCCGAACGAGTCTGCTGGGTGGTGCCAGGTCTCTCAGCAACTCCCTGGACACCTGGCACTCCCTGGCTCCCAGCCACTAACTGCTCCTCCCCCAAAAAGGGGCTGCCCGATTCACTCGAAGATGAATCTGTCGTTAACACAGGCTGTGGCTCCCTGTAAGCACTCAGAGCTGGACTGGCAGGGGTGGGCAGATCCCTGACAAGGTGGGTGCACCATTTTTAATTGGGGACAGTTAGTGAGAGTGGATCCACCGCATTATTAATTGGGTGGTATAAAGTGGTGAGTCCGCTACACATGCCAGTCCTATTTTCCACCATTTTATGCACATGTTGCTACTATCTTTCTATTTTAAAAAAAGCCACAAAATAACTAACCCATTTTTTTTCCTACTGAAGGGAACATGTAGCTGTCATTTTCCAAAAAGGCCCCTCAAATTACAAACACTAAGTTGCAATGTATGTTAATACCTCAGCTTATTGCTACACACATTACCCTAATCACACATTTACGAAGTTATTCCTCTGTATAGGTTTTACCTTTAAATCCTTCATTTTATGTTAGCATCTCTTTTGCTGTATCCTCCTCAGAGTAGAGCTGTCTTTATTTATTTTGTTCCATTTGTTATCAAATGCATAGCCGCCACTTAAGAGACTTGCATATACTTTGATTAATAATTGTGATTGAGTTACAAGTGTCGAAAACAAATGAACAAAGCGCTTTTAAAAGATGACTCAGCCTCTGCTTCATTCATTTGATGGTTGGCAAAAGCCATTTATTTCCCAGGGGCTCTCATCTTTAATGCAAATGAACCAGTGCCTGATGTACAAAACTTGATCTTCATCCATGGCATACTGGCTATGTGGAAGATTTTCTCTTGATATTTCTCTTTAAATCTTAATTTAACCAACTTTTTCTCCCCAATCTCAGGATGCAAAAAAGAGAGATCTGATTCCTATTTTAGTGTTTGTTATAAATGTGTATTCTTTTTGGGGGGGTGTTGTATAGGTGCTTAAAACATAGCTGTCAACCCTCCCTTTTTTGGCGGGAAACTCCCTTATTCCAATGCCGTTTCCCGCTGCTATCCCGGATTGTTGATATCCCTTAAATTTCCCGGATTTCAAAGGAAGCAGCTCCTCTCCCTCCCTGCCGGCCAGGGAGGCTCCTCAGCTGCATTGCTCGGCTGCCAATAAGGAGTCTGAGACCGACTGGGGGTGGAGCTTACATTCCTTGGGCAGCCAGACCCTCACGCCCAACCAGACAGACAGCCTGCCTGCCGTCTATGCGCTCGCTCTTTCGCTCACCCGTTCGTGCGCAGCCTCTGAAGCGCAGGGTGGCAAGGCTACTTGGTGCCATTGCACTGCCCTCGTGGCATCCCTTATTTTCAAATCCGAAAGTTTTGGAAAATCCCTTATTTTCAAATCCAAAAGTTGACAGCTAAGGCTTAAGATGTGTTTGCCTAGATACCTCAGTTGGTTAGAGCATGGTGCTGATAATGTCAAGGTTGCAGGTAGCAGGTTTGATCCGTGCATGGGACTGCTGCATATTCCTGCATTGCAGGTCTAAATGATCCTCATGGTCCAGCTGTACAATTCCATGATCCCTTATGACCTATGATCTCTATGATCTGGGCCTATCAAGCCAGGGTTGGCAGGAGCAGTGACCGAGCAATGGGAGCTCACTCCATCACGGGGATTTGAACCGCTGACCTTCCGATCAGCAAGTCCAAGAAGCTCAGTGGTTTTACACCATCATTTGCTCAATTTCCAGGAACAATAATACTGCTGTGGGAAGGGGCTATATCACCATGATCTCATAAGGTTTCTGATATTTCAAGAGCAACACAGGCAGGACTCAGCACTGCAGAGGGTCATTTGAGCAGCGCTCCTTAGAATGCAAGTAAAGGAGGAGGAAAAGCATTTGTGCCAGAATATTGGCACTGTCAGGGAATGTTTTGTGTTATTCACTTGAAATCAATGAGCAGACCTGCCTTTACCATTTTTTTACTTTTTTTTTACTTTTCTTTTTTGCCATTTAACACATTTTGTTCTGACTCTGCCAGCCTGGCTGTGATGGCCTGGGATTCAGACTCAGATGCTGAACCTGAGGGATCCCAGCCTGCACAGGATTCCCCGCCTCCAGAACATAGCTGTCAACTTTCGGATTTGAAAATAAGGGATCAGCAGCCTCACCTGTCCTGGGGACAGTCTACGGCAGTGTTTTTCAACCTTTTTTGGGCAAAGGCACACTTGTTTCATGAAAAAAATCACGAGGCACACCACCATTAGAAAATGTTAAAAAATTTAACTCTGTGCCTATATTGACTATATATAAAGTAATTCTCTTGAATAGGAATCAAATAAACACAAAGAAAGTATTTTATAATAATTTTTTTATGAAATAGTAAGTAAACAGAAATATGAAAAATTATAAAATACTTTATTCAGTGCACAACCTGGGCCTGTTTTGTCTGGAAATTGTCTGGAAATTTGGAAATTGTGTTGTCTGAGAGAGGGACTTTGGCTATTTCCATAGCTGCTTCAGGTCCTTCCCCCTTCCTTCCTTCCTTCCTTCCTTCCTTCCTTCCTTCCTCCCTCCCTCCCTCCCTCCCTCCCTCCCTCCCTTCCTCCCTCTGTTCTTCCTCCCTCCCTCCCTCCCTCCCTCCCTCCCTCCCTCCCTCCCTCCCTCCCTACATTTTTCCATACTTCCTTCCCTGTTTATTTCCTTCTTTCCTTCCTTCTTTTCTCCCTCCCTCCCTCATTCTCTTCACCCTCCGCAGCCCCTACTTTACCCCATGGGGGCTCCTCCTCTTCTTCTTCTTCTCCTCCTCCCCCAAGGGAGCTTCTCCTTTCGGGGCGACACAGCTCCCCACAGCGCTGGCCGCCCCCACCCTCTCCGCCTGTCAACCCCTTTCTCCCACCTCCGCCTGTCAACGCAGCTTCCGTCACCTCAGCCCGACCGCGGGCAAAGGGGATGCAGGGGGAGAGGAGGAGGCACTGTGGAGGGACGGGCCTCACTCGCCGGCCGCGCTGTGGGGCAGCCGGAGCCGCATGCTCCTCGAGGCGCCTCCCGCTTCTCCCCTCCCCGGGGGTCGGCCTGGCCCGGGCTCCTCGTCCTCCTTGGCGCTGCTGCCTCCAGGCCGGGCCGGCCGTCCTCCTCCTCCTCCTAGGGGCTCCTCCGTCGAGGTGGCAGCGGCAGCAGCAGCGGAGGAGGAGGAGGAGGCCAAGCTGGAGAGGGATAGAGCGAGAGCTGCGCGGGAGGCGCCCCGGCCCAGGTAGCGGAGCCGGGCCCGGGGCGCGCCAAGACGCGCACAGGCGGCGAGCGGAGCACGGGGCGAGGACGGGGGACGGAACAAAGGGCGGAGCTGGAGCCGGGACTCCTGGGTCCCTTCGGGGAGGAGGGGGTCTTGCAGGAAGTGGGAGCCGGGATTCCCTTTCGCAGGTCCCAGGGCTTTAGCGGCACCAGGACGCCTGGGTCCTCCCCGGGGAAGGAGGTCAGAGATCTTTCGAATTTTTCCCACGGCACACCAGGCAACATCTCGCGGCACACTGGTGTGCCGCGGAACAGTGGTTGAAAAACACTGGTCTACGGTTCTCGGGGACAGTCCACGCCACGCTAAGTCCACGCCAGGCTACAAATTAATTTACACCAGGCTACACACCATCATCTTTCCCCACCTCAGGGTCTCTTTTCCAGGGAGTCTTCTCTTCTCATGCGATGCTTCAGGATCTGTCCTTCTGGTGAGCAGCCAGGACCGATGTCCTTCAGAATGGATCGGTTTGATCTTCTTGCAGTCCACGGGACTCCAGCACCACAATTCAAAAGCGTCAATTCTTCAGGGGGGGATTGATCAGGTTCACTCTTTTGGCTCTCTGGCATCCATTAATGACTTATTATACAAACGTGTTGCAGACTTTGCATCCTTTAACACTCTTTTGGAAGGAGTGTATTTGTGGGCTGGGCCAGAGTGGTTGATTTTACATGCAAGCAAAGCACAAACAGTGCTGTTGTCTACTGACATCCTATTCTCTGAAACTATTGGTGAGCAACACAGCCGAGCAACGCAGCTGAGGAGCCTCCCTGGCCAGCAGGGAGGGAGAGGAGCTGCTTCCTTTGAAATCCGGGAAATTTACGGGATATCTAACAATCCGGGATAGCAGCGGGAAACGGTGCTGGAATAAGGGAATTTCCCACAAAAAAGGGAAACAGCTAAAAACGGCGCTGGAATAAGGGGATTTCCCGCCAAAAAAGGGAAGGTTGACAGCTATGCTCCAGAACCAGCAGAGCCGGGGCTGGGGCTTGAGTCTGAAGGATCCTCACCTGTGCTGGATCCTCAGGTGCAGGCATCTGCTGAGTCTGCCCTGGCTCCTGATGGGATGGAGGACCCATTGCCTGCAGGTGCTCCACTCCCAGCCCCATCAGGGGAAGCCGAGGTTGCCTCTGGGTCCGGTAACCCTCCAGCCTCTCCTGAACTGCAGAGGCGAAGGGCAGAGAGGCGAAGGGAACTAAGTTCCTGCAGGAGGAGTGCTCGCCTCCAAGCCAGGAGAGGCGAGTCACCAGAGGATCGGGGCCACCCTATGCCTTGGGGCAGATAAGAGCCGGCCAGCCCCAGCCCCAAGTTGTGGGAGCAACATTGTTGGTTGCTAGATCCTGCTAGTGTCCCTGCCTTCGACCTGCCTTGCTTCCCTGCCTGCATTCTTGACCTCACCTGATGCCCTGCCCTGCTCCCAGCTTTGGCTACTTTGGACTATTTGTACCCTGAACCTACGAACCACGGACCGGACTAGGACTTCATTTCTTGGGTAACCCTCAGGACCAGCACACTGGCCAAAGTGACCTCTCCTCTTCACTTTAGCACTTGGAGTCTTTGCAGAAGCAAAATTTGATTTAGTCTAATTTCCTTCCCAGCTTGGCACTTTCTTCTACCGTACTACCATGCCTCTGTCCCATTAATTTAACTTTCCCCACCTCCCCTGCAGGAGTTTCATTTAAGCCTTAGATTTGAACGGGCAAATCAATACGAGCACATATTCCATTTCTACCAGTTTTTAACAAGAGCTGTCTGCGAAAGTTAAACATCCTAGCAAATTGCTCCAACAAGCTCTTAAAAGGTTAAACACTGCTCTGAAATCTCTCTCCACCCCCCCCCCATCCTCTTATTAAGCCAAGTTGTCATCAGCTTTCAGAATAAGCCCACAAAGAGGGAGATGGGCTTAAATTTAGCAATCTATTACAATTAGTAGTTCAGTTACTATGGCTGTGATGGCAAGTTGCGAACCAAACATCCATCATCCTATTTATTAGCAGCCACCATTATATTGCTTGCATCACATACATACACTTACTACAGATGGAGCCTCTCATTTCTAAAATGTGGCTATATTCCTCTATTGATTTTTTTTTAAAAAAAAAAATCCTGCAAAAATATCTTCACAGACGTTTTGTTTGCAGATGCTCTATTCCCATCTCCTGCAAACTGTTCAACATATATCAATCTGTGCATTATCATCTTCATTGCTTATAAGCCAGCCAGGTGGGCAGGATATAAATCATTAAAGAATCATATAGTTGGAAGTCCCATCACCTCCTGGCAAATAGAAGGGGAAGAAATGGAGGCAGTGAGAGATTTCACTTTCTTGGGTTCCATGATCACTGTAGATGGTGACAGCAGTCACGAAATTAGAAGACGCCTGCTTCTTGGGAGAAAAGCAATGACAAACCTAGACAGCATCTTAAAAAGCAAAGACATCACCTTGCCAACAAAGGTCCATATAGTTAAAGCTATGGTTTTCCCAGTAGTAATGTACAGAAGTGAGAGCTGGACCATAAAGAAGGCTGATCGCCGAAGAATTGATGCTTTTGAATTATGGTGCTGGAGGAGACTCTTGAGAGTCCCATGGACTGCAAGAAAATCAAACCTATCCATTCTTAAAGAAATCAGCCCTGAGTGCTCACTAGAAGGACAGATCCTGAAGTTGAGGCTCCAGTACTTTGGCCACCTCATGAGAAGAGAAGACTCCCTAGAAAAGACCCTGATGTTGGGAAAGATGGAGGGCACAAGGAGAAGGGGATGACAGAAGATGAGATGGTTGGACAGTGTTCTCGAAGCTACTAACATGAGTTTGGCCAAACTGCGAGAGGCAGTGAAGGATAGATGTGCCTGGCGTGCTCTGGTCCATGGGGTCACGAAGAGTCGGACACGACTGAACGACTGAACAACAAATATGGGAAGGGACCACAATGGTCATCCAGTCCAACCCCCTGCAATGCAGGAATCTCAGCTAAAGCATCCATGACAGATGCAACCTCTTCTTAAAAACCTCCAAGGGAGGAGAGTCCACAACCTCCAGAGGGAGACTGGTTCACTGTCCAGCAGCTCTTCCTGTCAAAAAATTCTTCCTGATGTTTAGTCGGAATCTCCTTTCTTTGTAACAAAAAAGGAAAGGGCAAGAGTCTTGAGAGGAGGAGTCCGAGACACTACATTGGGGACCCCAGCTCTAGGGCATACAACTTAATGTATTTTGTAGTCTTTTTCTCAACTGTAGAAACAAAATAAAATAATTCCTTCCAGTAGCACCTTAAAGGTAAAGGTAAAGGGACCCCTGACCATTAGGCCCAGACTCTGGGGTTGCGGCACTCATCTTACTTTATTGGCCAAGAGCCGGTGTACAGCTTCCAGGTCATGTGGCTAACATGACGAAGCCGCTTCTGGTGAACTAGAGCAGCATACGGAAACGCCGTTTACCTTCCCGCTGCAGCGGTTCCTATTTATCTACTTGCACTTTGATGTGCTTTCGAACTGCTAGGTGGGCAGGAGCTGAGACCGAGCAACGGGAGCTCACCCCGTCGTGGGGATTCGAACCGCCGACCTTCTGATCAGCAACTTCTTCAGATAACTGTATAAACACTTGATATTTGTTGCACAAGTTCATTTTAACCAGGATCACACAAAAAGGCTCAAAGTATTACAAGAATACAAGTATCACAAGGAAACACAACTCCTATTCATGAATGCAGGACCGTAATACAACTTCCTGGACCAGGTTCTATGTGCAGTAGTCTTGTCAAGAAATAGCAGGATTCAATAAGGACACTAGGATGCAGAACGGTTGGGTAAATGGATTTTGCTAGAAAGGTTGAATCCATTCTGCAAAAGAACACAACATTTTTTTTTCATTCCATTGTATAACTAGCATTTTTAAAATTATTATTAAACCCAGTATGATCCCACGATGCTGCAAACAGAAAGCATGAGTTTTCTTTTATTAAGTCAACATTCAATTCCATCTTCCACTTACAATCTACCCTAGGATAGCAAAAACTCTTGGTTTCACATTGCGCATTATGATGCTCCCCACGTAGGTGGCAATAAAACAGTGGATGCACAACCTGGTGTGGCTCATTCCTTAATTATGGACTTTAATCAGTGCTTCACTGAGAAATAAGTAATTCTACCGTTCTTCCATGCAAATAATCTAAGAAGCAAAAGCATTCCATTCAATCTGGCGTGAGTGAAAAGAAACCAAATAAATACTCCAGAAGAAGAAAAATAAAATTTAATTAAAATTTTGATTTTAAGTAGAAGAATTGTGGAGGAGGCAAAAAAAGAAAAAGTTTTAAGCACAGCATGTAATAAACAATTAAGCATGTAATAAACAACCCTCTGTGTTGGGAGTTAAAAGCACACTGAAGTTATATGCATATATAAAGTCTAATCCTGTACCAAGAAAAAGTAAATTTGGTAATCTGAATAATTTCAGATTATATAGTATGCAAATGCAATGCAAGATCTTATTCATAGAATCATAGAGTTGGAAGAGACCACAAGGGCCATCCAGTCCAAACCCCTGCCAAGCAGGAAACACCATCAAAGCATTCCTGAGAGGTGGCTGTCAAGCCTCTGCTTAAAGACCTCCAAAGAAGGAGACTCCACCACACTCCTTGGCAGCAAATTCCACTGTCGAACAGCTCTTACTATCAGGAAGTTCTTCCTAATGTTTAGGTGGAATCTTCTTTCTTGTAGTTTTGAATCCATTGCTCCATGTCCTCTTCTCAGGAGCAGCAGAAAACAACCTTTCTCCCTCCTCTATATGACATCCTTTTATATATTTGAACATGGCTATCATATCACCCCTTAACCTTCTCTTCTCCAGGCTAAACATACCCAGCTCCCTAAGCCATTCCTCATAAGGCATCGTTTCCAGGTCTTTGACCATTTTGGTTGCCCTCCTCTGGACATGTTCCAGCTTGTCAGTATCCTTCTTGAACTGTGGTGCCCAGAACGGGACACAGTATTCCAGGTGAGGTCTGACCAGAGCGGATACAGTGGTACTATTATTTCCCTTGATCTAGATGCTATACTCCTATTGATGCAGCCCAGAATTGCATTGGCTTTTTTAGCTGCTACATCACACTGTTGACTCATGTCAAGTTTGTGGTCTACCAAGACTCCTAGATCCTCCAGGTGAGGTCTGACCAGAGTGGAATACAGTGATACTATTACTGATTATTGATGAAGAAGGGCAGCTTCACACATTACATTGCATAAAATCAAGTATCCCTTTGATAGCAAAAAATAATAACAACAAAAACAGAATAAGTGGAAATGAAGAATGGGGATACCATGCCTTTTTTTTCCTGTGTAGTACAATGCTTACGATGACCAGAATCTCCTTATGTCATGCAAGATGAGTAAAAGCTCTCTTTGCTTTTATTAAGGCCACAGGCCTTAAAGCAAAGATGAAACATCTGACCTTGGTGCTAAAGAAAAGAAGAAGGAAATTGACGATCCAAAGGAGAAATAAAATGGCTGTCGCCGTTAAAGACAAGAGGGCCTTAAAAGGAATTTAACACCCCAGGCACATTGAAAATAAGTCCACAGTGTTTGGAGGAAGCAGGTGTTTGTTTTGCAAGCTGAATTTGCCAGTATGAATTTGCCTGTATTTGAATCCCGCAGAAAATAGTGATAGTCTGGAAGTGTCCTGCTCGTTTCCATTGTGCTTTTTGCCTTGCCAAGAGCTGTGCATAGAAATCCTCTCAAATTCCGCCTCCCAATTGTGGGCAGTGCGAATATGGGGAAGGGGATAATTTTGCCACATTTCTCCAAGGAGAAGAGAAACTATTCAGCAAATCCTCAGGGCTGGGGAGTCACCATTATCGGAGTCAGTAGCTCATTCCAACCCCAGATATTTGTTGTTTATTCTTTTGTTCTCCCACCATAAGTTGCAACAGCAGCAACAGTAGTGTGACTTCAATTCTGCCAAAATGCTCCATCCCTAGCCTTGTTCCGGGGCATTGTGAGAGCGGAAATGGCAGCCCCACCACCACAAAATGCCAGACAGTTGTAACTCTGCAAAGGGACCTTTTTCCCAAAGAGGTGAGGTGAAGAAGATCAGATCAGAAGAATCTTTATTTGCATCAGCCACTAACCTGTTACACCAGCTAGTTAAAGACCAATTAGTTTGCTACCTGTAATTAGCAAATTACAGGCAGTGAGAGATTTTACTTTCTTGGGTTCCATTATCACTGCAGATGGTGACAGTGAAATTAAAAGACGCCTGCTTCTTGGGAGAAAAGTGATGACAAACCTAGATAGCATCTTAAAAAGCAGAGACATCACCTTACCGACAAAGGTCTGTATAGATAAAGCTATGGTTTTCCCAGTAGTGATGGAAGGAAGTGAGAGCTGGACCATAAAGAAGGCTGATCGCCGAAGAATTGATGCTTTTGAATTATAGTTCTGGATGCTTTTGAATTATGGATGCTTTTGAATTATGGTGCTGGAGGAGACTCTTGAGAGTCCCATGGACTGCAAGAAGATCAAACCTATCCATTCTTAAAGAAATCAGCACAGAGTGCTCACTGGAAGGACAAATCCTGAAGTTGAGGCTCCAGTACTTTGGCCACCTCATGAGAAGAGAAGACTCCCTAAAAAAGACCCTGATGTTGGGAAAGATTGAGGGCACAAGGAGAAGGGGACGGCAGAGGATGAGATGGTTGGATTCTCGAAGCTACTAACATGAGTCTGACCAAACTGCGGGAGGCAGTGGAAGACAAGAGTGCCTGGTGTGCTCTGGTCCATGGGGTCACGAAGAGTTGGACATGACTAAACGACTAGACGACTAGAGAGCCAGTGTGTCGGACATGACTAAATGACTAAACGACTAGAGAGCCAGTGTGGTGTAGTGGTTAAGAGCGGTAGACTCGTAATCTGGGGAACCGGGTTCGCGTCTCTGCTCCTCCACATGCAGCTGCTGGGTGACCTTGGGCTAGTCACACTTCTCTGAAGTCTCTCAGCCCCACTCACCTCACAGAGTGTTTGTTGTGGGGGAGGAAGGAAAGGAGATTGTTAGCCGCTTTGAGACTCCTTCGGGTAGTGAGAAAGCGGGCTATCAAATCCAAACTCTTCTTCTAAACAACAACAGTTAGCAAATTATACGCAAAGCATCTTTACAATAAGCTAGTTGATTGGATAACCGATGAAGCTATTCTTGACGGAGAGCAAGCAGGATTTAGACAAGGCAGATCTACTATAGACCATTGCTTTGTACTAGTCCATTTTATAGATAAGTACCATATTTTTCCGTGTATAACACGCCCCCGTGTATAAGACGACCCCTATTTTTTGGGACTCCAAAATAAGGAAATGGGGGGAGATGGCCCAGAGTTGTTAAGCTTTTTTGGGGGGTGGGAGATACAGCAGCAGCCAATCGTCAGCAGGCCTTGCTACAGCCACCAATCACCCGCCCAATCGCCACTGGCAATCTCCTGCTCGCGGCTGCCACCAATCACCCATCCCCACTCTGCACTATCCATGTATAAGACGGCCCTCAATTTTTAACATTTTTAATAATAAAATTTTTTGTCTTATACACGAAAAATACGGTATATTAAGAAACCAGGTAGTGTGCTATATGATCTGAAAGCTCCATTTGATTCTATCTCTCAAGTAAGACTGTGGGGGTGAGGTGATTTCCTGTCTACTGAGAAATTTCAGCTAGTAGGAATTTTAATATCTGTTGGAGGCTGCCCAGAGTGGCTGGGGAGACCCAGCCAGATGGGCGGGGTACAAATAAAAAAATATTAATTATTATTATTATTATTACTAATAGGAACAGGCTATTATTATTATTATTATTTATTATCTGATGACAAGCAAAGTACTGAAGGGTACCATCTTAGCTGTTGCTCCTCAAATAACTGTTTGTGCTACAGCAACAATGCCAGATTTACAGGAATGGGAAAGTAGTACCTTGTATTTATAACATAAATTTTTTTAAATAGGAATAGGATTCCAGTTACTCTCTCTTGCAT
This sequence comes from Darevskia nairensis, assembly GCA_034642065.1. Lineage (NCBI taxonomy): Eukaryota > Metazoa > Chordata > Lepidosauria > Squamata > Lacertidae > Darevskia > Darevskia nairensis. The sequence continues at coordinate 142,983 of JAWWNI010000961.1, forward strand.
CTGTTGGATGGTGTAAAGAAGTGTTCGCATTTATAACTACACCAGTTAAACTTACTTTTAACATTCTCATTGTCTGTTTCAATCCAATAATTTTATATTCCAGTTTATTAGCCTAATCATCAGCCGACCTGATCTTTCCTTCAAGGTTAGAAATGTTTCAGTTTTATGAGCCCAGTCATGCTGAGCCAAGGCCAGGGCCAGTTTAGGATATTAAAAGAAAAATAGAAGTAATTTTAATAAAAATTGACACCGTCCTGGGATCTTTTGATAAAGAGTGGTATAAAAATCAAATAAATAATAATGATAATGTGATCCTGCAGCATATAGCTCTAATGTGCAGCCAATTAAGAATGAGGATTCAATGTGAGCTATGAGTGCTTAATTTCTGAAATGAAAGATCCTGCGGGTGCCACTTGCCTTCAAATCGTGGTGAGATGCATGTGGAGAACATAAGCCCTGCTTGGCTGCATAAAACTACAGGATCTCTTCACGTCCATCATCCTATTTGGCTAGCCAGATAACTCTGGGAAACCAATCAGCAGACTATTAAAGCAAATCATTATTTTTTATTATTTATTGAATTTATATACCGCCCTATACTCGGAGTAATAGTAGTAGTAATAATAATAGTAATAATAATTTATACCCAGCCCATCTGGCTTGGTTTCCCCAGCCACTCTGGGTGGCTCCAACAGTATATTAAAAACACGATAAAACATCAAACATTAAAAACTTCCCTAAACACAGATGTCTTCAAAAAGTCAGATAGTTGTTTATTCCCTTGACATCTGATGGCAGGGCATTCCACAGAGTGGGTGCCACTACCGAGAAGGCCCTCTGCCTGGTTCCCTGCAACCTCACTTCTTGCAGTGAGGGAACCTCCAGAAGGCCCTCGGAGTTGGACCTCAGTGTCCAAGCAGAACAATGGGGTGGAGACGCTCCTTCAGGTATACTGAGCCGAGGCCGTTTAAGGCTTTTAAAGGTCAGCACCAACACTTTGCTTTGTGCTCAGAAACGTACTGGGAGCCAATGTAGGTCTTTCAGGACCGTGTTATGTGGTCTCAGTGGCCACTCCCGGTCGCCAGTCTAGCTGACGCATTCTGGATTAATTTTAGTTTTCAGGTCACCTTCAAAGGTAGCCCCATGTAGAGCTCATTGTCCAAGTGGGAGACAACCAGAGCATGCACCACTCTGACGAGACAGTCTGTGGGCAGGGAGGGTCTCAGCCTGTGTACCAGATGGAGCTGGTAGACAGCTGCCCTGGACACACAATTGACCTGCGTCTCCATGGATGGCTGTGAGCCCAAATTGAATCCCAGGCTGCGCACCTGGTCCTTAAGGGGCACAGTCACCCCGTTCAGGACCACCCCCTGTCCGCCCCCTGTCTCAGGGTAGTACACAGAACAAAATCAAAATATAAAACCACAAAATATATAATTATAAACAGCAACCCAATAATCCCCCCCCAAAAAACCCTTTCCTATTTCTTTGCCCTATTTGTACTGTATTCCAAAATCCACATTATGGCCAAGGCCATTATTGGGAAAACCACAATGTCACAAAACTCCAATCAAGCATGTGAGTTCTCTGGAACTTTTAATGGGTTGTGGTGTTAAGCAAAGTGAGTGGAGGAGAGCTGGCTTGCCATTAAATCCTACATCATCAGGTTTCAGGTTACACCTAAGGATGCTGGAATGAAGAAATGTTCAGTTAGAAGCACTCTAAATATGTTCTGTTTCCAGTGAAACATACAGGTTCCTTGTTGTAGAAAACAGAGTACAGAGATACTATTTGTTTTGTTTTTGAAATATTAGCCAATCTGTAGGAACCCCCTCATTTTTATTAAATGCCCCCCAAATGCTTCCCCCAATTACTACCACCCCCTGGATCTTCCCAGTGCCCTCTAGGGGGTGGTATCACCCACTCTGGGAAACAATGGTCTAGCCAGTGTTTTTTCCCTAAAAAAAAAAAAAAAAATGTTTAGGGGTACTCTCATTTTGACTCAAGAAAATCACCGTTTTATACTTCAAATCTGGAATAATAAATACAGTAAATGGACAAAAGTACAAAGATTCACAAAACATTTAGGGGTATGCGTACCCCTGCGTTCCCCCAGAAAAAAAGCTCATGGGTAGGCAAACTAAGGCCTGAATCGCCTTCTAAATCTGGCCCCCGAACCGTCCGGGAATCAGCATGTTTTTACATGAGTAGAATATGTGCTTTTATTTAAAATGCATCTCTGGGTTATTTGTGGGGCATAGGAATTCATTCATTTATTTTTCAAAATATAGTTCGGCCCCCCACAGGTCTGAGGGGACAGTGGACCGGCCCCCTGCTGAAAAAGTTTGCTGACCCCTGGAGCTCAACAGGGTATTTCCATCTCTTCAAGAAGTGTGAAGTTTTTTCTCTTTTGAGTCATGAAAGGCCGAGAAGAGCTGCTGCATAGGATGGCTTTTGTGAGGAGTCAATACAGAGCATTTTATCTCAGAGTCTTGTTCACACAATTATGTCTGAGTTGATTTGCCATTATCAGGAGTCAGGATGACCTTGCTATTTTAGTTTGACAATGCTAATGATTCTAGATCTTCCCTTTTAGCTCCCTGTATAAATCTCATGCATTTAGCTTTAAAGTAGAAAATGTGTTAAAGTGGCCTTGGAATGGCGAGCAATCATGAGCTGTTAATTCTGCCAGATCTTCTTTTCAATACACATCAGAGTGAATCAGATAAAGAAGTGTGGTAGGCAACTTCTAGGTCCTTTAATCAAAGTAGACACCCACACAAACACTTAATGAAGTTCTAACCTCTGTTTAGATCAGTTACATTCTTTAGAACATGGGTGAGAGATTTTACTTTCTTGGGCTCCATGATCACTGCAGATGGTGACAGCAGTCACGAAATTAGAAGACGTCTGCTTCTTGGGAGGAAAGCAATGACAAGCCTAGGCAGCATCTTAAAAAGCAGAGACATCACCTTGCCGACAAAGGTCCATACCATACAAGGTCCGTCTTACCATTAAAAAGGTAAAGGGACCCCTGACCATTAGGTCCAGTCGTGTCCGACTCTGGGGTTGTGGTGCTCATCTCGCTTTACTGGCCGAGGGAGCCGGCGTACAGCTTCCGGGTCATGTGGCCAGTATGACAAAGCCGCTTCTGGCGAACCAGAGCAGCGCACGGAAACGCCGTTTACCTTCCCGCCAGAGCGGTTCCTATTTATCTACTTGCACTTTGACGTGCTTTCGAACTGCTAGGTGGGCAGGAGCTGGGACCGAGCAACGGGAGCTCACCCCGTCGCAGGGATTTGAACCGCCGACCTTCTGATCAGCAAGCCCTAGACTCTGTGGTTTAACCCACAACGCCACCTGGGTCATTACGTTCTGCTATTTCTCCCTTCCCTCCTTCAGTTTTTCCAAATAGTCAAGACCAAGGGAAAAACCTCGGGAACCACCCTTGTACCTTTATGTTCCTCTCGATTATCACTTTCCAGCAGAGATTGTCAATATCCTATTCACAGCGGATTTCATTTTTTACTCTTGCTTGGAGGTTTCACGCTAAAGTACGCGCTGCATCTGGGGACTTTCTGAAGAAACTGGAAGGGATGGAGAGACTGTTCAAAGGGTGGCAACAGCAGCTGTTTTCAAAGTAAACAAATGGATCTGGGTCGTTTTGTCTTTCTTCCTTTTATTTCTCCCTTGGAAGAAAGCTAGAGAATCAGACTAGCTTTTCATGCACACACACACACAAATACTCTGTGAAATTTTTATTATTATTTTTTGCTTGCACAAAAAAAGCAGCATTTATGTCTGAATCAACCCAGAGGTTGTGGAGGCTCCCTGCCGATGCTTTAATAGAGAGGGGATCTGAATTCACTCCTCATGAATAAAAGAGCATAATGGGATAAGTATTTGCTTTCTACAAATAGAAGAAGAAAAGAAATGGAAAGGAGAGGAGAGAAGAGAAGGAAAGGGGGCCTTATTAAAAGACAGTATGTAACAGTTTCCTCAAGAGAAAACAGAATGTCTACATGGGTAGGCAAATGTATATGTGCATTAAAAAAAAACACCTTTTGCTCAGCTATACATAGTGGAATCCTAGAAACAGACATAAAATGTTAAGTATAGGTTTTTTAATATGTTCATCAATCTGTTAAATAAAGGAAAACCCTGTTCCTAACACACATGACTTTTGATATAAATTCTATCACAGTTGGTGGTGCTTAAATTTCCACAGGATGGTGAAATCTGAAAGCAGTTGCATGATTAGCTAAGATTCATTGCTGTAAGAGAGAATTTAGCTCCCATAATGTCTGGGGAGACTGTGGTAGAATGTATATATTCAATTAACAAACAAACAAACAAACAAAAACACCCTTTTGGTTTAACATGTTCCAGGATTTCCCTGTTAGCTCAGGCTCCAAAATGCCAGAAAATGGCAGCTGTTAAGGGCCATGTTATGGTTAATTCAAATTTAATATAGTTGGAGAGCTGTCAGTGTGGTGAGGTTGTCCTAAGTCCCAGATTTGTCTGCTCACTGGGATAGATGCATTGCATCTATGCAGCTGAGGGCTACACTTTACAAATACTCATCTGTCAATCAATACCATCCACATAGAATGATAGAGTTGAAAGCGATAGTGAAGAACATCTAATCCAACTTTCTGCTTAGTGCAGGACAGCCAGGGGTGAAGCACTCATCCTTTCTCCTTTGGTACATCTCCTATATGGGGTTGTGGTCAGTTTTGTAACCCTGGAACAAAAATCCCATACAGTAGGTTAATATTTCCCAAAGTGAAGAACGAGCCATGGTGTACAGTTGTGGAATCCTAATGGCTAACATGGGCCACAAACATTACTTTTTGAAAAACTGCAAATATGTTTCATAACTCATGAGTAATGTCACATCCTAGACATTCCTCTTGACCAAAAACAGGAAACAGTTTTCCAAAAGACATAGTAAAGGTAAAGGGGACCCCTGACCATTAGGTCCAGTCGCAGACGACTCTGGGGTTGCGGCACTCATCTCGCTTTACTGGCCGAGGGAACCGGTGTACAGCTTCCAGGTCATGTGGCCAGCATGACTAAGCCACTTCTGGCGAACCAGAGCAGCGCAAGGAAACGCTGTTTACCTTCCCGCCAGAGCGGTACCTATTTATCTACTTGCACTTGACGTGCTTTCAAACTGCTAGGTTGGCAGGAGCTGGGACGGAGCAACGGGAGCTCACCCTGTAGCGGGGATTCGAACCACCAACCTTCTGATCGGCAAGCCCTAGGCACTGTGGTTTAACCCACAGCGCCACCCGCATCCCTAAAAAGACATGGTGCAGACCCCTAAAAACATCCCTGGAAACAATGGCAGGTAGGGGGATTTGCACAACTTCTGTCAACTTCCCAAAGTCAATTCATCACACATTTAATTCATTCAAGATAAGCCATTTCTTGTCACTGCTTCCCTAAATTTGGTACAGACCATTCTCAATTGCACCTCTCCTCCATTGCCAAGTTTCAAATCTGCCTATTTTTCTACCTATAAACCATAGAACCTACCTACCCTATCCCCTCTATATTTCTCGTTACATTGTCCGGACATTATTCCGCCGACTCAGCCTTAACATAGAGCCAACACTGTGGTTCTATAAATTTTGCACTTCCAAGAGCTTGATCTAAACAGGGTTTCACCAGTCATTTCGGTGAGGGAATGTTCTACACACCCCATTGAAATCTGACTCCAGGGTATCAATTGCGTAATTGATTTTTGTATTCCAGCCTAACAGCCTGATCACAAGCCATTTAAGATAGATTACTTGGCTGTAAACAGAGGACATTTTCACACCAGATTGTAAAACATTGTTTCGTTCCATTTTTTTACATTTATGCCCTTTGCTGCTAGAATGCCTATATTGACCAGAACATCCTACTGGTTTTTAAAATGTCTCTCTTCCAGGTTCTGTTTCATAGTAACAATAGCCAAACATACAAAGGAGAATTCTATGCTAACTCCATTGACTTGCTCCCAGTTACTGGATTAGGGACTCCTGCTGCTGTTTGATCAAAGCAGAACTTGAAATGAAGAAACTGAATTTACATCTAAGCCTAAACAAATATATAGATACCGCACACATGCAGTAGACTAATATTATATATTAGTCTAGGTTTAGTAGACATCTGAATCATAGCTGTCAACCCTCCCTTTTTTTGCGGGAAACTCCCTTTTTCCAATGCCATTTCCTGCTGCTATCCCAGATTGTTGATATCCCTTAAATTTCCCGGATTTCAAAGGAAGCAGCTCCTCTCCCTCCCTGCCAGCCAGGGAGGCTCCTCAGCTGCATTGCTCGGCTGCCAATAAGGAGTCTGAGACTGACTGGGGACGGAGCTTGCATGCCTTGTGCAGCCAGACCCTCACGCCCAACCAGACAGACAGCCTGCCTGCCATCTATGCGCTCGCTCTTTCGCTCACCCGTTCGCGCACAGCCTCTGGAGCGCAGGGTGGCGAGGCTCCTTGGTGCCATTGCACCGCCCTCGCGGCATCCCTTATTTTCAAATCCAAAAGTTGACAGCTATGATCTGAAGGCAGCCCTGTACAGTCATACCTCTGGATACGTTTGCTTCATGTTGTGTTCGTCACGGGTTACAAACGCGCCGAACCCGGAAGTACCGGAACGGGTTACTTCCGGGTTTGGCGATTCACGCATGCGCAGATGCGCAAAATGACGTCACGTGTATGCGCAGAAGCGCCGAATCGCGCTGCACACATGCGCAGACGTGACACTTCATATTACGTGTTGCTCATGTTGTGAACGGGGCTCCGGAACAGATCCCGTTTGTAACCAGAGGTACTAATGTATAGGGAAGCTTTGTAAGGTTTAATGTTTTACTATGTTTGTTAATAATAATAATAATAATAATTTATTATTTGTACCCCACCCATCTCAGGATGAGAACAGAAATCGCACGCTGGCAGCGCACCGGCAGGCCCCATTAGCTAAAGTGGTACCTCAGGTTAAGAACAGTTTCAGGTTTAGAACGGACCTCCGGAACGAATTAAGTTCGTAACCAGAGGTACCTCTGTACTTGGAGACTCGGGCAGAAGTTGAACAAATAAGAAAAGATTTATTTTACGGAGCAAAGTTGATAAAATAAAGGATGTGTCAGGAGATAATGATCTTCCAGGAATCAGTTAACTTATTAATAGCTAGTGGATGTTACAGGCTTCTAAACAAGGTAGTAAACACACAGTTTCTTTTAAAGTTCAGTTGCTTAATTTAGTTATTACTCCTTACTATTATGACCCTCCCACTGCCATTCCTCTTCCCATCTTGCGCCTGAAACAACAGCAGCCCATCTGCCTGGAACCTGGCCTAGAGGCTCTGTCCCATGTGGCAGCCCATGCCTGCTCCTTAGCTTCAGCAAGATGGCGGCCTCCTGTACATTCAGACCATACCTCTTGGTCTTGTGGGTCAGAAGGTTGGCAGTTTGAATACGCACAACGGGGTGAGTTCCCGTTGCTCAGTCCCAGCTCCTGCCCACCTAGCAGTTCAAAAGCATACCAGTGCAAGTAGATAAATAGGTACCACTGGGGCGGGAAGGTAAACGGCATTTCTATGTGCTCTGGCTTCCGTCACGGTGTTCTGTTGCACCAGAAGTGGTTTAGTCATGCTGGCCACATGATCCGAAAAGCTGTCTGTGGACAAACGCTGGCTCCCTCAGCCTGAAAGTGAGATGAGTGCCGCAACCCCATAGTCGCCTTTGACTGGACTTAACCATCCAGGGGTCCTTTACCTTTTTACCTTACTGAATATGCATTTTCCTTGCTGTATTCTTGTTCACAAAGCATTTTGACATTTGATTCGGAAAACAAATCATGCAAATTGCTTTAACGGAGAATAGCCCATATCAACCATGCTACAGTAGTTACACTAATTAGAGTATAGCTGTTGTTCAGCTACTTGAGACAGCCAAGTACACTGAATAAGTCAACGTTTTCTTTTCTAGCAGCTAAGGAAATAAGCACAGTATAAAGTAAAAAAATAGTTTTGAAATTCTTCAAATCTATTCCTACACAATTTTGCCTTTACTGCAGTGACAAATGTAATAATAGGTATATTTGTAAGATTCTTTTGTTTGTAAGAAATGCTAGAGAAAGCTGTCAGTCATAAATGTTTTTAAAAGAAGGGTAGGGAAATGTTTTGGTTTTTTTTTATGGATAATCTTACAAGATTTGATCTATGCCAATCAACTTTCACAGTAGGAGAAATGGCAGAGCCAAACTAAGTCCGTTGCTGCTATTTGGAACAAGTCTTGTTTTAGTTAAGGTTTTGTATGAGAATATCCTCATGCAACTGGAATTCCAAGAACATTTGCATGGAAAGGAAATCTGTGCATTGAAGTTTCCGGGTCACCTTCAAAGGTAGCCCCACGTAGAATGCATTGCAGTAGTCCAAGCGGAAGATAACTAGAGCATGCACCACTCTGGCGAGACAGTCTGCGGGCAGGGAGGGTCTCAGCCTGCGTACCAGATGGAGCTGGTAGACAGCCGCCCTGGACACAGAATTAACCTGCGCCTCCATGGACAGCTGTGAGTCCAAAATGACTCCCAGGCTGCACACCTGGTCCTTCAGGGGCACAGTTACCCCGTTCAGGACCAGGGAATTCTTTATCTTAAGAAGAAAGGAAGGAAATCTCAGTAAGTTTCTCAGTAAAAAAAGCAAGAGGGAAGCAAAGCAGAATTGTAATAAGTTTACAGTCTCCTTGTTAGCATGCTAACATCCAAAGCATAGTTTTTACCTTAGGACAATTTTATAAGGCTACACTAAACAAAATCAATAATTAATTGGTAAATTACACACTGTGAGTAAAAGCTCCTTACATTTTAAAAATTGGTTTTCAAAGTAATGAAAGCCTAGAAGATTTTTTTTCCTGCAGTACATGCAGTATTGTATTGAAGAGGATTGGAGAACAGATGGCATACAGTTTTCTTTTGAAAAAAAATAAAACTTCATGTGCAAATGACGCAAAGGGTTTGAACTTTTAACAGCATACACAGCAGATTCAAAAAGTTCTTGCGAACTTCTGTCAGACATTGTTTACTTTGGAGACCATTGTGTGGGACCTTGAGGTCGGGCCAGACACTGCATCTACTGGTGGCTCAACTGCTCACTAGGTCAGGATAGCACCAGACTCTCCAAGTGTCCCTATTTTCCAGGGACAGTCCTGGATTTACAGACATCCTGGTGTCAGGGACTGGACAGAGGAGGGATGGTGGGAACCACCTTCCCAGCCCGACCCATCCAAAGAAGAGGAGGACAGTATAGGCTCTGTGGTTTAATCCCTATACAGGATTGCCTTCAGACGGCTTGGGGGGGTGGGTCGGATAACCCCATACCCTCCAACATTTCTCCAAAGAAAATAGGGACGTACTAAGGAAAAGTGGGACATTCTGGGATCAAATTTGAAACTGGGGCAGGTTCTCTAAATCAGGGACACCCCTGGAAAACAGGGACACTTGGTGGGTCTGAAATACCCAGGACTTTGCAAAACACAGTTGGGCCCTGGCTTCTTTGAACTAACTGCATGGGTCAGCAAACTTTTTCAGCAAGGGGCTGTCCCTCAGACCTTGTAGGGGGCTGAACTATATTTTTTTGGAGGGGGGGGAGGAATGAACGAATTCCTATGCCCCACAAATAACCCAGAGATGCATTTTAAATAAAAGCACACATTCTACTCATGTTAAAACACACTGGGCTGGATTTAGAAGGCGATTGGGCTGGATCCAGCCCCCGGGCCTTAGTTTGCCTAACCATGAACTAGAGTTTAAATGAAGCACCAGATTTCTCCACATTTAGGAACTTTTTTAAAAAAATAAAAAAGTGGAAGCTTTTGATCTGCTCAGAGGGAATTGTCGCAGATCCTTTGCATCCCGGTCATCATTTGTTTGACTTACTTCCATCTGGACGTTGCTACAGGACTTTATACACAAAAACGGCCAGGCACAGGAACAGTTTTTCCCCTTGTGCCATTAAATTGTTAAATTCATAGTTGTGTAGTGGAAGGGGAAGCAAGTTATGGGTGGGGTTTCTTTACTGTGTCATTGTATTGTGAGTGGAACCGTGTTTGTATAAGGTAAGTTTACATTGCAACGTAGCTGAAGCAAAATTCCAAGTATGCTGGAAAATGTACTTGGCCAATAAAATATTCCTATTATTATTCCTATACAAAAGGGGAGGGAAGAAAAAGAAAGGGAGAGGACTATGTGAGCCCAAGGCTTGCTATGATTCATCTAGAATCATGTAGAGACCACAAGGGCCATCCAGTCCAACCCACTGCCAAGCAGGAAACACCATCAAAGCATTCCTGACAGGTGGCTGTCAGGTCTCTGCTTAAAGACCTCCAAAGAAGGAGACTCCACCACACTCCTTGGCAGCAAATTCCACTGTCGAACAGCTCTTACTGTCAGGAAGTTCTTCCTAATGTTTAGGTGGAATCTTCTTTCTTGTAATTTGAATCCATTGCTCCGTGTCCTCTTCTCAGGAGCAGCAGAAAACAACTTTTCTCCCTCCTCTATATGACATCCTTTTATATATTTGAACATGGCTATCATATCACCTCTTAACCTTCTCTTCTCCAGGCTAAACATACCCAGCTCCCTAAGCCGTTCCTCATAAGGCATCGTTTCCAGGCCTTTGACCATTTTGGTTGCCCTCCTCTGGACACGTTCCAGCTTGTCAGTATCCTTCTTGAACTGTGGTCCCCAGAACTGGACACAGTATTCCAGGTGGGGTCTGACCAGAGCGGAATACAGTGGTACTATTACTTCCCTTGATCTAGATGCTATACTCCTATTGATGCAGCCCAGAATTGCATTGGCTTTTTTAGCTGCTGCATCACACTGTTGACTCATGTCAAGTTTATGGTCTACCAAGACTCCTAGATCCTTTTCACATGTACTGCTCTCAAGCCAGGTGTCACCCATCATAATCCTCTTTCTTCGCTGGAGAGTGGGAGATGTTCTTGGACCTCATGCAGGAACCACCCATAGTTAAAATGAATTGGCCCTGTCTCAAAATAAAATGCCCAAAAGTTAACTCCGCACTATTTGAATGTTTCTTCCCAATGCCCTTGTGCTATTTTTTTATTGTTTTATTTTTGCAAAATAGCAGAACGGGGATTGGGTTCAGTATTATCATATCTGTAATATTTATTTGAAATTTTTACAACGTGGCCAATTATGAGCTGCCTAAGGGTGTTCAGCAAATGCTTCATCAAGCCCTCTGAAGCTGGGCCAATTAAGCATGAATGAGTCAAAACCGGACTGGTTATTTTGCTAGTCTCTGTAGCTTCTCAGTGGGCCTCTGAGAGGAAAAGCAATGATCAGACAGTAGGTGGTAGCCTTAATAGCGGCAAGACAAGTAAACAAACAAACAAGCTGAGCCTACAGCCTAGTCTATCATTTTTTATATTTTGGCATCTAACTCTACTCTCCCCTCCAGAACCATAACAAATGGTGTGAGGATTGGGGGTGGGGAGTGGAAAAAACAGTTGATAGAGCTTTACAAATAAGCAGAGGCGTAGGAAGGTCAGGTGGTACCCTGTGCGGAAAATTTATTGTCACCCCACACATACATTGATTGGACACGACTGGACCTAATGGTCAGGGGTCCCTTTACCTTTACCTTTAGATTTATTAGTAGGCAATGAATGTTGTGTGATTGGTTCAACGGCACAAGACACATCATATGGGGACTTCCGGCGAGGCAAAATGGCGGGTGCTATAGCAGCGAGCAGCTCCTGAAGCCAGCTAGAGCAAACTGTGCTACCAGTCTGGCTCCGGGCTGCTGAGACTGCTGCTGCTGCCGCCACTGCCAATGGGGAACTGGGGATGCCTGGCGTGTCAACTGGGGGAACCACTGCCCCCCCCCCCGTGACCCAAATCGAGCCGGGAGTGAGACCGCCTGGCCACCCGGCCGACTGCCCAGCGGCACTCCGGGGCCAGGAAAACCCTGGAGCCAACACCTTGTAACCTTCTGTTTAGTTTAGCTTTACCAACCAGGAACCATTGAGGTTGTGAGCGTTTCAGCCTAGTTAAGTGTTTATGTATGAACAATTTGGTGAGTAACTTTTTAGATGTTAATATGTTTATTTATTCTAAGAATGTAAAAACTCACTATGTACACTGTAAATCATAACTATTATTATTTAAGATGATTTCCGTCCCTGAAGAAACGATAATAGTGAAACGGGGATAATACAAGCTAGCCACCCGTCAAAAAAATAAAAGAAAAAGGGAGAAGCAGACGTGGACTCCTGAGAGACTTTAGCACTTTATGACATTGGACTTGTTGCACATCGGACATTGCACTTTTGAATCTCTTTGCACCTTTTGAGACATTTGTACGTTGTATGGAGTAGATTTCCTCTGGTTGCATATGCATAATATATGATTGAATATTCTTCATGATTTACGTCATTTTGATATACAGTGGTACCTCTACTTACGAATTTAATGCGTTCCGAATGCAAATTCGTAAGTAGAAAAAATTCATAAGTAGAATCCCCATAGGAATGCATTGGGGGGGGGGAATTCGTAAGTCGAAACATCCGGGTCAAAAATTCATAAGTCGAAAAAATCCTATTAAAAGCGGACGCGACGTCTTTTCGTAAGTAGAAAAAATTTGGATGCGGCGGCCATTTTGTTTTACCGGAAGTCACTCGTAACTCGAAAAAAATGTAAGTAGAGTTACTCGTAAGTAGAGGTACCACTGTATACTCTACTGTACCGTGTTGTCTGTTTTGTATTTATTAATCCTTTGTAAAGTTGGCTTGCTCCTACAGACTCACACATCTAAACAAACAAGAAGCATTACATGGACACGTTCTACCCCAGCAAAAACATTCAAGTTGTGCAGAGCATGGCTGCTGCGACAAGAGCCCAGGGGAGAAGAGGTGTGGCCAGGAAGGAACCAAGGGCCAAATAAAGATATTTAGGGGCTGCATTTGGCCCCAGGGTCCAAAGTTCCCCTTCTCTGCTGTAAATGATCACTTGACACTATTATTATTTTTGTGTGTTTATCGTGAATTTTTGTTGTACTTTTTTTGCTATGCAAACTATACCTGAATGTTCTTTTCAAAAAAAAGTATTGCCCTTTGTTGCCATCCCATGAAAACCATCTGCTGTTTATCTAGTGAGTATCTAAAAGAGCCTCTTCAGAAGTATTAAAGTCCTTTGATACAGCTACGTAAGTTTCAGAAAACGAAAGAGCTATCATGTTTTATTAGTCTTAAAGCCAAGCTTTGAACTGGAATACCCCAAAATGGCATTGAACTATGAAAGTAGGGCACATTTGCACTCCAATATTCCTTCCCCAGCCATTTCATATTCCCCCATATTAATGACTCCTCCGTTCTCCCTTCCCCAATTATTCAAGAATTCTTGTGCTCAAAAATCTTAATAGCCGTTGGCATGGCTTCACGTTTTATACATCCTTAATTGAAGATCTTGCCCCAATCATTTGCTGCCGAATACATATGCATTTGATGTAAAATGTAAGTAACTAGAACAGTTATTAACTACAGAACAAATGCAAATGGATTGCTTAATGTACTTCTGTAATGCATGTATTTGGAGCCAAAAAGATGACCTTTGGATGTTATGAAGAACTGTGGAAAAGCCATTTACTGGAATTTATTTTTTTTAAAGGGGGAAAAAACACTAAAAAAGGTGAACTGTCGACAATTCCTAAAAACTGCAAAAGTCGTAGCTGTGTGAGGTGCTAAGGTTTGTTCATTCATTCATTCCCTTAGTATCATGTGTCAGTTTTATAGTGTTATGTACTGAGTTGAATAGGATCCAAAATGCAGCAGTCTGATTAGTCCTAGAACAATAGGATTCAGAATGCAGCAGTCTGATTGGTCCGCAGGAGCCACCCAATCCAGCTCCAGGTGGAAGTGAATCCGCAACCGGATTGGCCTACAGGAGTATCCTGGAATTAGCCAATCACGTGGGGGCCATTGTGTAGCGCTAGGAGCCATCTGTCTGGAAGCAGCTGCAGACAGTCATGCATGCTCTTCTCCAGAATACTTCATTTCATCCCCCTTCCACTCATTTTCTAGTTCTCACTGTGGTCTATACCACTGAGCCTCTTGGGCTTGCAGATCAGAAGGTCTGCGGTTCGAATCCCCGTGACGGGGTGAGCTCCCGTTGCTCGGTCCCTGCTCCTGCGCACCTAGCAGTTCGAAAGCCAAAGTGCAAGTAGATAAATAGGTACCGCTCCGGCGGGAAGGTAAATGGCGTTTCCATGTTGCTCTGGTTCGCCAGAAACGGCTTAGTCATGTAATAATGGCTATCATGTATAATGTATTTTAGTGTTTGTTGGAAGCCGCCCAGAGTGGCTGGGGGGACCCGGCCAGATGGGCGGGGTACAAATAATAAATTATTATTATTATTATTATTATTATTATTATTATTATTATTATCACCCCTTAACCTTCTCTTCTCCAGGCTAAACATACCCAGCTCCCTAAGCCGTTCCTCATAAGGCATTGTTTCCAGGCCTTTGACCATTTTGGTTGCCCTCCTCTGGACACGTTCCAGCTTGACAGTATCCTTCTTGAACTGTGGTGCCCAGAATTGGACACAGTATTCCAGGTGGGGTCTGACCAGAGCGGAATACAGTGGTACTATTACTTCCCTTGATCTAGATGCTATACTCCTATTGATGCAGCCCAGAATTGCATTGGCTTTTTTAGCTGCTGCATCACATCATACAATTATATCTCATTGTATGTTTAACCTCCAGTATCTTTGTCTTCCAGGTTACCCAGACCTTTATTCTTGCCATCAGCAGAACTTCCAAAGATCTCAGGAGCCAGTTGCTGGATGCTTTGAGAAATATCAAAATGTTACCAGTCATTGCTGGGGCATCTCCTTTCAACTCTAGCTACTACAGCTCAACTTCCAGGAAGATCAGCAAAGCCAATTGAATTCCAGATGCTGGGGAAAGAGCATGTACAAGTTTAAATTAATATTTAACGGTATAATTATTTAAGGTTGTTATTACTATCATTATCAGTTTTACCTTTTCTTTGTACATGTATTTAAGATTGTGTATGGATGTCAATTAATAATAATAAAATTCATTAAAAGGTTGGCAGCTTGAGGTTGGTACTAACAAGATCCTTCAAAGAAATTTATTTTGCACTTTTTTTTCCAGAGGATCTACCGTTATCCATAATGAGGCAAAGTACAATATCTGAGGGCAAGTTCTTCATTTATATAATTTCAGGACTAGATTCACAATAATCCCATCCTTAGTTGGACAAAGATGAAGGAGGCCTTAAGAATAATAGATTCTGTGGCTGACAGAATCTTCCTTGAGAATTCAACAAGATTGACAGGTCGTTCTTCCACTAAATTGCACAGATGACTGTCAGATTGATTGTCAAGAACTGAAGTGGAAACATTGCATGAACAAAATACTGCTGGTCCTAACTAAAAAATCCGTTTATCTCAAAATTCCTGCAACATTTTGCCTAAGCAGGACCATAGCTGTCAACCCTCCCTTTTTTTGTGGGAAACTCCCTTATTCCAATGCAGTTTCCCGCTGCTATCCCGGATTGCTGATATCCCTTAAATTTCCTGGATTTCAAAGGAAGCAGCTCCTCTCCCTCCCTGCCGGCCAGGGAGGCTCCTCAGCTGCATTGCTCGGCTGCCAATAAGGAGTCTGAGACCGACTGGGGGCGGAGCTTGCATGCCTTGTGCAGCCAGACTCTCACGCCCAACCAGACAGACAGCCTGCCTGCTGTCTACACGCTCGCTCTTTCGCTCACCCGTTCGCGCGCAGCCTCTGGAGCACAGGGTGGCGAGGCTACTTGGTGCCATTGCACGGCCCTCGCGGCATCCCTTATTTTCAAATCCGAAAGTTTGGAAAAACCCCTTATTTTCAAATCCAAAAGTTGACAGCTATGAGCAGGACGCTCCCAAGTTTCCCTCAAAAGTCTGCTTTGCAGAATACTTGGTAGCAAGTGTTAGAGAAACCCTCCAGAGTTATACAACTCTCCCTTTCCTTCCACCCAAGCTCTGCATGCTTTCTCCAAGCACGATAAACCTCCTCTTTGCCTCTGAAACTTTGCTTTAAGCAAAATCTGGTGGTAATTCTTGTTTATTAGCTCACCCTTCATTGGTACACCAGGGCTGATCTTGCAGAAATGTCATAACTGAGGAGCCTTTCCACCTTAATAAAGACTGCATTTATTTCCCAGTCCTTCTTTCTATGTGAACACCTTCCCCCTCCTCATTCTCATAATATTTTGGCAGCTAGGCCTGGGTAAAAAAAAGGGGGGAAGGGATCTATAAAGCAGGTGTGACAATAATTTAAACCCTCTAACCCTTTTAGCTATGAAGGCACAATAACTCATTTTCCTCCCAACCTCATACCAGCAATGCAAACTCAGGATGCAGCACCACTGAAGGGAGTGGAAATGTTATATTTCTTCAACCCCAATGCGGCAGTCTTAATTACAGATCCACTGACCTTTGCAACGTGTTTAATAGGATGCGGCTGATGAACGAATGAGGCAATAAATGGTTAACGGTTTAAATGTCTCCCCCAGCATCTCACCTAAATTGGCTTCTGCGGCATTCTGACCCGAATAATTTTATCTGCTCAGTTCATCAACTAGTGAATCAGCTGTTCTGTAGCATGTGCTTGTAGAGGAACTATGGGCATTGGTTAGAGCCAGTGGCTGTTATTAAAACTAGATAAAGCACATTGTGTTTTAGAAATATGGATACTTTAGCAATTTTTTTAAAAAGAGAGAGAAATGTGATATTTATGAATTCTGATACAAGCTTCCCTCCTGGAGCAATGAGCAGGTCAGAATGTAGCTAGCCCATTGTTGTTGTTCTCCAGATGTTGTGCTACAGTTCTCAGTTCAATAAACATAGAAAAATGTGTGTCAAACGATGTTTTTTAAGATGCAGTGATTGGAGAACCCGACCCACTGCCGAAACCCAATAAATTAATGAATGTCAGGATCTAGCTAATATTGGAAGGCAACATTAATCTGTATTAATGCATTAATCTGGAGGGCAACTGCAATTAATCCAGAATGCGGCAGCTAGACTGGTGACTGGGAGTGGCCGCCGGGACCACATAACACCCGTCCTGAGAGATCTACATTGGCTCCCAGTACGTTTCCGAGCACAATTCAAAGTGTTGGTGCTGACCTTTAAAGCCCTAAACGGCCTCGGTCCTGTATACCTGAAGGAGCGTCTCCACCCCCACCGTTCAGCCCGGACACTGAGATCCAGCGCCGAGGGCCTTCTGGCGGTTCCCTCACTGCGAGAAGCAAAGCTACAGGGAACCAGGCCTTATCGGTAGTGGCGCCCACCCTGTGGAACGCCCTCCCATCAGAGGTTAAAGGGATCAATAACTACATGACATTTAGAAAATACCTGAAGGCAGCCCTGTTTAGGGAAGTTTTTAATCTGTGATGTGTTAATGTATTTTAATGTCTGCTGGAAGCCGCCCAGAGTGGCTGGGGAGACCTAGCCAGATGGGCAGGGTACAAATAATAAATTATTATTATTATTATTATTATTATTATTATTATTATTACATTCCAGGCCAGTGGAAAACCTAAGGCTGTAATTTGGGGGTTGCCAAATGTGGGAGACTGCATGAGCTGTCATGCAGTGCAGAACTGTAGCTAGGGAGAAGGAAGAAGGTCTGAAGAGATCTTGATGGACACATTGCTTGAAAGGAACAAGCTGTTACTGCACTTGTTTGGGGTTAAAAGTGTAATTGTGTTTTATTATCTGATTTTGAATATGTGTGTTCTAATGCCTTCACATGTTATTTTTCTACAGGGAAGCTGTATTTTGCTATTGGTTTGTACATCTAGGGACAGATGTCTTGTTCTGGGGGTGGGGAGTGTTATGAGTTGGGAAAGAGGAAGGAGGCAGTATGTGAGATCCTTCTAGCCCCTGGATCCAGCAAGTGTTAAAATATAAGCCAGGCTAGTTTCATGTACTGAGGTGATCGATCGCCTGGGTGATGGGCCATTAAGAAAACAAAGAAGAGGGGGCTCTGTGTGAGAAGACAAGTGGATGGGGCCCCACCCACCAGCTCACAGTTAGTTAGAATATAAAGCCAGAGTTAAGAGGAGAGGAGAGATGTGACTTAGGGGTAAAGCAGCAAGCTAGAGAGAATGTGAGCAGTGTTTGAGAGCAATGTCTGATTTCGGTTTGAATCCAAGGCTGCAACTTTGGGAGAAACAAGACCCTTTGGGGGTGCTGATGCTGTGAACCCCTCCATCATAGGCTCAGGTTGTATATGTGTGTAAATAAACCATATATCACAAAGACAGTCTCTGCTGTGCTTCATTTCCGAAAGGAAACACAAACCCTGGATGAGTGCTGGAAACCCTTGGAATCTTGCACTGCTTGGAGATTTGTGTGTGTGTGTGTGTGTGTGTGTGTGTGTGTGTGTGTGTGTGTGTGTCAGGCTCCAGGGACTCAGCTTTCTCCCCCCTCCCCCTTGGCCGTAGATAAACAGGACAAAGCGAAAAGAGCCCCTTACCATTTAAAGAGTCTTTAATGATCACAGCAAAAGAACAAAGCATCCATTTCGGAATGAAGGTGCTCCCAGTTAAGGTTTCCATCCACTTTCCCCTAGCCACTTCTGCTGCTTGTAACCTGATCTCGCAATCATTGTGCTTTTTGTGTAGCCACCTTATCTGCTCAATACTTTCCAGCGAGAGAGAGAGACTGTTAGCTCTCTCTCTCCCTGTTCTTCTTCACTTTGCTGTTCAACCCCAGTTCTTCCCAACTTTTGTCTTCAGAACTATGCCCCTCTGCAAACCACTGTTCCAAATCTATACTGCTTCACTGTTCCTGGGCCGCTTAGGATCCTGGTCAGGAGCAGGGGGAGGGAGAGGCTCCTATCATTCCTCATCAGAGCTGTACTCCTCAGCCTGGTCTCTGACATCATGTATGTATACACACACACACACACACACACACACACACACAGTAACTGAAAGCTGCAGAAGCAAGAGGGTGGTGGGCAATATTTTTTGGGGAGGGGGACACCTGCCACCTCTTGCTACTCCCTTAGAATCACTCCTGTGACTCTTCATATAAAAGGTAGTAAGTCAAAGGTATTTGGGTACGTGGAAACAATTCCATTCTCAACAGATTGCAACAGAATAATCGGCTCATTGCGTTTGCTAAAAGAGATTTTAAAATCGCAGCGATGCTTGTGCAGCTAGCAAAACACGAGCTCTTCATTGGTACTGTTATGGAAATACAGATAGAATAACGAGAAAGGGAAAAGATTAATTCTTCTCTCAAATAACAAGATAATGCTGCTTGCTGTCCTTGCAGTTCACGTGTAGAATTCTTCATTTATTCCACTTTATTACTGGTGACAAATGTTGCTAGGATTCTGAATACCAATACAAAGCAATGGCCATTTGTCAGCGCAATCTGTAAGGATATTATAATTTGTTTCATGGCATCAGCAGATGCCAGGGACATGCTAAAAACAAAAAATGTGTCCTCAGACACAACCAGCATTTCTGCATTTTACGATTTAGGTACAAAAAGACAGATTTGGACTACAATCACAACTCATTTACTCAAAGGCACCAGTATTTCTCTGCCATAGATGCCCATGGTTTAAGATCAGTGTTGGACTGCAAAGCATTAGGGCAGAGCTTTCCAAACTGTGTGTCGTGAAACATTAGTGTGTTGTATAAACTGTGGAATTAAAAATAAGACTCTGAAAGATTTATTAGTAATGGAGGACCTCCGACTTCGCAAGTAATGGCGCTGCATGAATTGAATCGGTGTGGGGAGCCCATGAGGCAGAGCACTACTCCATAGGGAGAAGCCAGTTCTGGTTGTTTATTGAAATTTGATTTATATTAGAGACTGGCACTCCTGGAAAGGGGTATGTGCAAAGCAAGCGGGGGAGAGTAGCAGCGTGAAGAAGTTTGGTGAACAACAGGATGAGGAGAAGATGGCGATGGTTGGAATGTGGCATTTGGAATTAAGAAGATCGACCTCATCCACACAGAGACATTGTATATTATAATTTAGCCTGCTTGCTGGCATATATCAGCGGCTGTGGAAAGATTGGAAAGAATTTTGAAAAGCAATTGATGGAGGTGATCAGGGAAGCTCCGGCGTCCGAGTCATGGGAAGTCCATATATATAAACATTATAATAATTAGGCATAATTGGAATGTTTCTTTTAATTGGGAATTATATAATTTATTTGGATTGTAATTTGAAATGTAATTGGGAATAATTTCAATGTGATTTGCTATTTGTATTGGACAATTCCATAAATAAATTATATATATATATAAAGAAAGAAGCATTAGTGTGTTGGCTGCAGTGTGTAGGTGTGTCGGGCAAACGCTCCCCGTGCTCCTCCCAAGGAACTACAAATCCCATCAATCTCAGCCGACATGGTCAGTAATCAGGGATGATGGGAGTTGTAGTTCAATAACATCTGGAGATCTACAGCCTCCACCAGACCCGGGAGTTAAATTGCAAACAGGGCAAAACTGAAGGTAGCTTAACAGATTTTGTAGTTAAGATCTCAACGCAGGAGGCTGGCTGGGGATTTACAATGTACTGTAACAATTTAATCCAGTTTCCCAAGTTCATACTTGGGAAGCAAGCATTCAGATTCATTTTTCCTTCAGGCAACTTCTAACTTTGTCTTGGCCACATCTCAAGCAGGAATATCTTGAGTCCATAAATCTGAATCTGTACCTCAACAGGAGCAGGTTCCTTTTATATCACAAAGGCTTACAGACGATGTTACCACTAAGGTCCCATTATGTCAAACTCATTATTCAAGTCTCTTCATTATAGGAATCCATAACTTGTTAATGTAGCGCACTGGAACAGAAGTAGACCTGGCTCACTTGATCAGCGTCTCACACACATATTCTAACTAGAAGAATGTAAATCAAATTCCTAAGACAGCTATGGAGATCATAGACTTGATTTGAAACTGGCGGTTTTAAGAAGTCAGTGGAAGGCTAGGGCATCGGGAACGAGCTGGGGTGGAACCGGGCAGATTTCAAAGAGCCAAACTAGACAGCTAAAAAAGGAATCAGGAGCCACCACTGCCGAGATAAAAAGTAACTTGCCCCATCAGATAAGGGGAGCTTAATGGACACACAAGGGACGCGGGTGGCGCTGTGGGTTAAACCACAGAGCCTAGGGCTTGCCGATCAGAAGGTCGGCAGTTCGAATCCCCACGATGGGGTGAGCTCCCGTTGCTCAGTCCCTGCTCCTGCCCACCTAGCAGTTCGAAAGCACGTCAAAATGCAAGTAGATAAATAGGTACCGCTCCGGCGGGAAGGTAAACGGCGTTTCCGTGCACTGCTCTGCTTCGCCAGAAGCGGCTTTGTCATGCTGGCCACATGACCCGGAAGCTGTACGCCGGCTCCCTTGGCCAGTAAAGCAATATGAGCGCCACAACCCCAGAGTCAGACACGACTGGACCTAATGGTCAGGGATCCCTTTACCTTTAATGGACACACCAATCAGTAAGCTTGAAAAGGTCTTCATTTGTGCAAGTTCCATTCCTGCCCTCCAGGGAACATGCGCATCGAGGCAATTTCCATCCCTGCTTCTATTTCTGATGAAATTCTCCAACACCTCTAGTTAGGGCTCCTTCATAACTTCACCCAGCCTTGTGGGAGCCACTTCCTACAGCAGGCACAGCCAAACTCAGCCCTCCAGATGTTTTGGGCCCACAATTCTCATCATCCCTGACCACAGGTCCTGTCAGCTAGGGATCATGGGAGTTGTAGTCCCAAAACATCTGGAGGGCCCAGTTTGCCTATGCCTGTCCTATAGCATTCTCCATACTGCTGCAGCATGTGTGCATAAGAAAACCACGAAGACTGCACCTTTGGCAGGTCACCATCTTTAGTGAAAAAGATCCATATGCTCTGGTTCGTCAGAAGCGGCTTAGTCATGCTGGCCACATGACCCGGAAGCTGTACGTCAGCTCCCTCGGCCAATAAAGCGAGATGAGCGCCGCAACCCCAGAGTCGTCCGCGACTGGACCTAATGGTCAAGGGTCCCTTTACCTTTATGTATGCCACTACTGTGCCCCATGTTTTGTTAGCCCAAAAATGGAAAACGAGTGAAGTCGCAACTAAAGAAGAATGGCAACTTAAACTGATGGAATATGCGCAGCTTGCAGACCTAACATAGAATAAGAGTGTGGCAAGGCTACCTGAAGAAAGCATATTATTGTACCTGTACCTCATACTTTTATGCCTTATTACTGAAACTCACTCTCTATGCTTTAAAATAAGGGCTTTGTTTAAGAAATCAAGATGCTGTGTCTCACTGTGCCTTATTGCTGCGTTAACAGAACATGTATATATTTAGCTATGTTTTCAGTCTGGAAGGAAAGATGTCCATCATGGTCATGATGGTCTCATAGTAACAAGATGTTTTTTGGCAAACAGCCTATCAAAGTTGGGTACTTTCCACACAGGATGTCTGGAGGGAAGGGGCTTTTTGCTTAGCGTGTCAGAAGGGGATTTTTGGCTTGGTTTGATTATATCATAGGAATGCCTAATATGGTCAATGTAACTAAAAATTAAGAAAAGAGAAGTAATCTTTAAAAGGACAAAAGGAAGGGCGATGTCAACGCTTATTGGTTTAATTTTGGACAGGCTTCCGGCAAGGGTGCGCTGGAGAGCGAGTCGAGAATAGGAGACCTGAGACTATCAGGTCCCCTACCTGCTAGCGGATTAAGTCTGGGGGGAAGCGCCTAAAAACCCCTGGAAAAAGCGAGGGAACGGATCCCTTGCCGAAAAATTAAAAGAGCAGCGTCGGACGGTGGAGCTCCACAACGGTACCAACCCGTTGCAGTTGGGTTGGTGCAATGTATGAATATGTAATATCTGAAGAGATCTATAAAACCTCTGCACACCATTGTTTCGAGGTCCAGATTTTTGGAGGTTACTCACTGGACCTTATTGCTCAGCAATAAAAACTTACACTAATTTATCTGAAAACTGCATTTTAGTAATTATTCTAAGAACTATTCTCGTGCAACAAGAGAACAAGAAGAACATATGTTTAAAGAAGATGGGGGAATGTTTATTGAATATGTGGGGGGAAATTGTGTACATTTGAAAACATGGGCAGCATTAAGATAAATTCAACAGTGTGAATAAGTTTTGATGGATGTCATAATGGAATAGTGAATGGTTTAGTTTATGTAAAATCCGCAGGGATATAGGTTATGCGAAATGAACCATGGAAAGGGAAGAAGGGAAGTCATTGATATTTTAAGGTTGTTTAAATGAATGTTCCGAAATGTAAAACAGAAAATTTAATAAAAATTATGCAAAGAAAGAAAGAAAGAAAAGAAAAGAAAGAAAGAAAGAAAGAAAGAAAGAAAGAAAGAAAGAAAGAAAGAAAGAAAGAAGCGAAAAGGACTTCCAACTATCCATCCATCAGTTGTCTATGGCCACGTAAGACAAACATAAATGCATCCTTCACTGTAGATCTTACATTGATCAGTGAGTTTGACTAGATAACTTCTCCAATGTACCTTCCAGTTGTATGATTATATGTGCCACTGATCCTTGGTCTACTGTGCTCCCTCAAAGAAGATAAATGGGTGGCCCACCATTTTAATTCTATAGATGTCTGAAAACCAATGGGCCTTGTGGAATCATTACTGTAGGCTAGATAGCAGCCTCTGCTGGACTATGTGACGGATAGTAGGAGTTTTCAAGCAAATGGGCAGATATTTAACATTGTCTGAGCTCTTGTAGCCTGACCTTCCAAATGAATATTGAATTTCTATATTCTGTATATAATGCAGTGGAGTCCGTGATCTTAAACAACAGCCAGCCTAATTTTCAGTTGCCTTGAGATAAGAGTGGTACTTGAAAGCCTTTAGGGAACATTAAATGGCACACAGCTAGTGAGATAGCTGTTCCCTATCAATGGCTAATAATGCGAATGAGAGGCATCTAAAATGGCAGGTTATTGAGTTGGCAATGCCACATGGAACGCTGCTGAGCAGCTGTCACAAATGATATATTGTAAATAAGCATTTGTTCATTATTAAAAGCCTGTTAGTGATTTAGAGACTCTAGTGGCTTATTGGCAACTGAAAGAGCCAATCCATGCCCATTATATTTCTTTTAAAAAGCAATTTCTGTTTACATATTAAAACAAGAATAAAAAGGATTTTTAGAGAAAGACCAGCTACATTTCAAAGCTATTTTTTTAATCCTTTTTTTTTTTTTTTTTTTTTTGTCTTAGGAAAATGCACCTAGATAAATGCCAGATCACGGTGTTCTTAAGAGATGATAGCATCAGTTCATAAGCATGTGACTCAGACTGTTGGGGGTCATGCTGTGTCTGTTGAAATGATCTGGCATCAGCCAAGCACACCATCGTGTCCTTTCTCCCCCTGTTCAGGTGGCCTTTAGCCAAAAGTACAAGGTGTGTGGGTCACCCTGCCGTTAACTTTAAAGGGGAGGTGCAAGCCAGCATTTGAAGTACTCAGAAAATGCATAAAAGTAAAGGGACCCCTGACCATTAGGTCCAGTCTCGGACGACTCTGGGGTTGTGGCGCTCATCTCGCTTTATTGGCCGAGGGAGCTGGCGTACAGCTTCCAGGTCATGTGGCCAGCATGACTAAGCCGCTTCTGGCGAACCAGAGCAGCGCACGGAAACTCCGTTTACCTTCCCGCCGGAGTGGTACCTATTGATCTGCTTGCACTTTGAAGTGCTTTTGAACTGCTAGGTTGACAGGAGCAGGGACCGAGCAACGGGAGCTCACCCTGTCATGGGGATTCGAACCGCCAACCTTCTGATTGGCAAGTCCTAGGCTCTGTGGTTTAGACCACAGTGCCACCCGCGTCCCTACTGTAGCCTTAGCAGAACCAGGGTTCAACGTTGCTCCCAAGGGAGAGGAATAAAAGGAGACAAAATTGTTACCGAGAATCAGAGAAAAAGCTTTTATTCTACATCCTAGAACTGTAGAAGGGCACTTGCGGGATCATTCCTCAACAAGCCCACCAAATGGAGTTTGCATCCAGCTTTTATACATTTCTTCCCAGGAGCTATGACCTTATTTAGGAGATCCTTCCTTTACCCATATAAGGAATAGTCTTATGATGTTCTGCAGACCTTATAAGGATTTTCCTTCCTCCTGAACTTTGGCATGGCCCTTTGTACGTCACCCCAACTCCCTGTACAAACTCCCTGTCTGTACTTGGGCTGTCAATGCCATCCTTCCAGACTGGCAAGGCCATGCTGATAAGAGTCATGCTGACATCCTATGTCTGGTTTTATGTTCTTCCAGCCTCGAACTAAGGAAGTGAAAGTTCATTACACTGCCTTTCCCTATGAATCTATGTGGTGCCTCACGAAAAAGGGTCTGTAAAAGTAAGGATTTCAGGTAGAACAGTAACATAGGAATTTCAGGTTAGGCTAACCTGCCCCTACACTACCACAGCGCCAACCACCCGCGTCCCTACCACAGCGCCACCCACATCCATATGGAATAGGACATCCTATTTTCATTGGAGAAATGTTGGAAATGTCAGAAAATGCATAGAAAGATTCAAAATTCCCCCTTTGTAGTTTCAAAAACAGTCCCTCCTTTACCCCTCCCCCACCAGTAGGTTTTCCAAGCAAAAGATTTGGGAACCAGCACTCTAAGATGTTAGGCTTTCATTTCTGTTTCAATGGCTAAATTATTTGAACAAACATTATTTTCGGTTTTCATCCCAGTGCCTTGACTATGGAGCAGAACTTGTATAATATTTGTTTGGATGAACAGTAGCAATGAATAAATCACATCTTGTTTTTTTAATGTCAAGATGAGTTCACAGGAACTAAGTCGTATGGTGATGAAAGCTAATATTTACATGGTTCTGCCATGGAGAGAGATTTTTTTTTTTATAGGGAGGCAATAATTTTACATTTTGGGAATAGTAAAGCCCGGAGCAGGGAATGCAGCTTGAACTAGTTATAGCGTCTTTGTGTATGTCAGAAATCACGTACAAAAATTGAAGGCTTACCCAGGAGGAGGGACGGGGAGGGGAAGTCACAAAGGTTCAACCCAAAATTTATCCTGAAAACGTCTATGGAATTTCGAGCAGTTTAAAGACACGGTTTAAAAACAAGTTGGGTAATTCTCCTTACAGCTAGGCTATCTGACACTTGTGAAGTGAGAGATAAGGCAATCAAGTCTTCGGCCTTAACAACTGCTGACTGCCTTTAAAAAAGGAAAGATAAAAATCTCTGTGTCAGATGCTTCCTTATGCCCAAAAGCATGGCAAGCACACAGAAACCATACTGCTTTTTTTGCCTGAAGAGCACACCTGTCAGTGTATTTAAAGGAAACCTATAATGATGGGTGATTTTCTGGGGGCTGGGGAGGCCTGTTAAATTTTGGAGGATTATCAACCTGTCCTTGACTCAAAACTCTTCCAAATTTCAAATAGCCACGATTTCGTGCTGCTGCATAGAAGCTAAAAGAGCTGAATAAATCAATACTGTGTGGAAAAGTTAGCAAGAACTTAAGAAAAAAAAGCTTTCCTATTTGTGTCTTATTCCCCCCCCCCCTTAATGATTACCATTTCTGCCCGACATCTTTTCTTGGTCTTTAGACTCTTCAACGCAGCCTGCCAGCTTTGACTAATTGGTAGCTAATTGCTGCTTGAATCCGAGATGCAAGAAAGGTTTCTGCTTTGAGTCATTGTTGGACCTGTACTCTGCCTATCTTGCTATTTTCAATTGGGTGTGTTTGTGTGTTTGCTCGAGAGCCTCAACACAATTCATAGCAAAAAAGAAATGTCGTATAACGTAAGAGCTTTTCAGTAATACTATCTGCCTGAAGAAGTGGAAATATCTCATTAAAACGAGGTCTTTTCAATATAACACCTTTGTAGCACTATGTTATCAAGATTACCCATTTGCCAACACACCCAAGAAGTCTTGAGACAAGAAACAGGTTATATTTATTAAAATATAACTATAGAATCTGCAATCTACAGACCCTCCAAGTGTCCCTGTTTTCCAGGGACAGTCCTGGATTTATAGGAGCCATCCCAGTTTCTGATTTGATCCTGGAATGTCCCACTTTTCCTTAGGATATCCCTATTTTCATCAGAGAAATGTTGGAGGGTATGGAGTTATGTGACCCCCCGAGCCAAGTAGATAAGTAACTATACAACCTTTAGAAGACATCTGAAGGCAGCCATGTACAGGGAAGTTTTTAAACGTTTCTTATTATGCTATTATATATGTTGGAAGCTGCCCAGAGTGCTTGGAGCAACCCAGTCTGATGGGTGGGGTATAAATAATAAAATGATGATGCTGATAGTGATGATGATGATGATGATGATGGAATAGGACATCCCTATTTTCACTGGAGAAATGTTGGAGAGTATGCAATCAGAATAATTCAACCAAAGTAATTAAAACCAATGAGGTCTGGGCAGTGAGGTGGACTGATGGAAGGATTCCAACTCTCTCATCTCCTGAGCTAGCTGATAGCTGTACACTGGGTTTAAAGGTAAAGGGACCCCTGACCGTTAGGTCCAGTCGTGGACGACTCTGGGGTTGCGGCGCTCATCTCGAATCCTAGAACAATAGGATCCAAAATGCAGCAGTCTGATTGGTCCGCAGGAGCCACCCAATCCAGCTCTAGGTGGAAGTGAATCAGCGATCTGATTGGCCTGCAAGAGCAGCCAATCAGGTTCCTGGATGAAGTGAATCCGCCACCTGATTGGCCTACAGGAGTAGCCCGGAATTAGCCAATCACATGGGGCCCATTGTGTAAATAATGTATATATAGCAGACGTTTTGGGGAAAGATTCATTCCTTGTTACTATGAGCTGAATAAAGAGCATGAAATTCACACTGGACTCCGAGTATATTTCAGGATCCCTACTAAGTGACCTACGTTTAACTAGTAACCCACCAGGACAATCCTAATTATATCATATTATAAAATACTGTGATGTTGCCTGATGTAGTTTGTTCAACACACCTTGTCAAGGATGAAGCTCAGCAGAATGGTTGATACACAAATTGCTGACTTACTCAGGCACAGAATTCATGTATATTTTAAGCTTTGATGTGAAATAACAATCCTTGAGGCTAGATTTCTGTACATCAGATGATAGGGTGTAACCTCTGCAGTTAATAAGAAGCCCATACTGACAGCAATTGATGCAGTTCAGCTATTTATAAGTATGGATGAAGCTCAAAGGATAATAGTGTTTGGTACATATATTTGCTTTTCCATAATCTTACTGAATCAATTTATTTTTCACTCTTCATCATCCGCCATCATTATAGCTTGCATTACCCTGAAAAAACATGAAATCCATAAGCATCCAATATGATAGTTGCAATGGGAAAACATGCCAGGAAATATATGATATCCATTATAGCAAAGATATATTTGATTTAGTGGCAGAC
Organism: Darevskia nairensis; assembly: GCA_034642065.1. NCBI lineage: Eukaryota > Metazoa > Chordata > Lepidosauria > Squamata > Lacertidae > Darevskia > Darevskia nairensis. The sequence goes on from JAWWNI010000961.1 coordinate 171,478, forward strand.
CGACAAAGGGAAGCAAAATAATATTAGTCTTTCTATAGGCAACAATTTGTTTGCATTTTGCAGGCTTTTCCCTCTGCTCCATTACTGATGAAAGTCTGTTGTGTCAACAGTAAAAAATAATAATGCTTAAATTCTGACATACATAGTCAACGTACCACAAAAAAAAAATAGCTTGAACAACCAGTGTTTTCAAACAAACAAAATCTGGGCACTCGTCATGTAAGCTGTTTTTTATTGTATTTGAGCTGCTAATTGACTGCATTTCACTCTGCCAAAAAAAAAAATGAAAGTTTATTGTTTCTGTATATGCTTTTACCGTATTTTTCGCTCTATAAGGCGCACCTGACCATAGGACGCACCTAGTTTTTAGAGGGGGAAAGCCCCATTTTTTTAGGATCAGCTCAAATTTCTGCAGCTTCTTTTGCAAATGAGAAAAGCCCCATTTTTTGAGGATCAGCTCAAATTTCTGCAGCTTCTTTTGCAAAGGAGAAAAGCTCCATTTTTTGAGGATCAGCTCAAAGTTGTTGAGCTTTCCAGGCAGATAATCTAATCAGCCAGTCACATGTCGCTGGGGAAACAGCTTCCCTCTGCAAGGGGGCGGGGCTGGAATCTCTCTCCCTTATCTCTCTCACCGATCGTTTGCTGATCAGCTGATCAGAGGGCTTCCTTTCAACACCCCCTTCTCTCTCTCTTTTTTAAAAAGCACGATCTGCTTTTGCCCCTGGGCAGTTCAGCTCCAGGGACCACACATTCGCTCCATAAGACGCACAGACATTTCCCCTTACTTTTTAGGAGGAAAAAAGTGCGTCTTATGGAGCGAAAAATACGGTAATTATTACCTTCTACCCTAGTGCTGCATTTTATTCTTAGCCCTGTAAGCCTCCCTGGGAAATGTGTTGATGAGAGGCAATATAAATCTGATAAGAAGATCCATCTCTAACCAAGCTTAATGCATACCGCCTTTCCCCCTTTTTAAGACACCGTCTTATAATTTTTTTCCTCAAAAAAACACAGGGGGGCTTATTTTCGGGGGATGTCTTATTTTTATTATGTCAGTATGGTACGGTACAGCCTCCCCCTGCGTGCTGAGCAAGCGGGGCAGAACTCCGCAAGAGGCGCGTTTCTCCCCGCGCCTCTCACTGGTTCGCTGGCTCCCTGCGCACGGGGAATAGGCGGGGCAGGAAGAGGTGTCTCCCCCCCCACGCGCGCGCCTCTCCCTGCGTGCTAAGCAGGCGGGGCAGAACTCGGCAAGAGGTGCGTCCCCCCCGTGCCTCTCACTGGTTCGCTGGCTCCCTGCGCACGCAGGAGAGGCTGAGGAAGCGACGGGAACAATGGCGGCATCATGGCTTACTTTTGGGGTACGTCTTACTTCTCACAAAGGTAAAAAACCCCTGCCATGGCTTACTTTATGACTACGTATTAAAAAAGGGGAAACAGGGTATTCCATTGATTGCAACGCTGTGCAGATAGACTGCATCAACACTTGAAGACACGTTAAAGTTCCCTGACAAAGCAGGTTCTCCAATCATGGAGAGCATGGGTTGCGGAAGGGTTAACCAGACAACTCCCTTGTTGCTGGGCGGGTTAGTTTGGATGGCCACAATTGGGATTGGGCTCATCATGTTGCTGGGGAGATGAGCTTGTTGCAAGTTAATGATTGACAGACATAGCTGTTTAAATTCCTGCACGCGGCTTTTAGGTTTCACTTTTGCCGAGTGCAACGGATTTCGCGCCCGCCCGCCCTGTTTTCAGGGTTATTTCTTTGCGACTGACATTGCTATGCCTGTCATGGGGTCGTCTGCTTTGGGGCAGGGGCCTGGTAGGAATTTTGTCCATTTGGCTGATTGGCTGTTGCCATTTGGTTTTTTGCCTACTGCGTAACAAATCGTCACAACTTGTAAGGTTGCGATTCGGCATTGGTTAAAATTGGTTGGTCTAGGGGTACAGGATTTGGCTGGACCTGCCCCTAAAAAATGCTGCTGCAGGGGTTCAGGAATTGGCTGGGCCTGCCCCTAAAAATTGCTGCTAGGGTATTCCATTAAAGGAATCCAGGGGCTCATCATGCTTTTGTCCGTACCCCCCGACAAGGGGCTAGGGCCGCGCAAGAGCCCCTGGGAGCATTTGGGGGAGAGCTGAGGGCCTGACACCCAGCTCCTGAACTCTCCCCTATAGGTGTTTACCCTTACTGATTTCGCTGGCTAGAGCAGTGTTTCTCAACCCTGTGCCTCCAGATGTTTTTGGCCTACAACTCCCATCATCCCTGACCACTGGTCTTGCTAGCGAGGGATGATGGGAGTTGTAGGCCAAAAACATCTGGAGGCACAGGGTTGAGAAACACTGGGCTAGAGGATGTCAGTTCTGTCCCAGGGCGGGGGACAGATAGTCGGAACCAATGCCTAAGCAACCACTCACAATGGTTGTATTTGAATAAAGTTGTGGCCAAAATAATGCCAAAAACCTTAAACTTAAATGACTGTGTGAAGTGTGAATTATTAGGGGGGAGGTGTCTGGGAGCCTCGACACGCAATTGCAAATTCCAATCGGCCATCTATGGAGATTCCCCACACCATTCCAAATTTTCTGCATTTCTTGTTATGCATACACAAGGTAAGAGACTCTTAATGAGTGGAGGGGAAAGAGAAAACCAGGAGTTTGTTTTGTTTCTCTTGCTCACCTTTGTAATACATTTTTCAGCCAGACGTTCGCAACTTTCCATAAACATTCATCTTCGAGCAAAGACCAAGGCTGGAAATTTTCATCCTCCCAGGTGAAAACTTCAGAAAGATTTAAGAGCAACCTCATTGCCAAGGCATCCCTAAACTGCTTATTACAGGAAGCTGGGGTTGAACGACAGGGAATGATGGATCACTCCATTACTGCCCTGTGACTTCTCATTCATTTCTTCCGAAGCCTCCGGTTCTGGCCACTGTCAGAGGTGGAAATCTGGGCTCGACGGACCATTGGGCTGACCCAGAATGGCAGCTCTTTGGTTATCTTCTTAATCGATCTGATACAGAGAGCTAAACTGCCCACTTAGTGTCGTTTAATGGGCAATATTGCCATTCACTTCAATGAAGCTAGGTCTCCACTCCAGAAATTAACTGCAGTCTTAACTACACTTGCCTCCGGCACTCTGCCATTTAAGGTAAAGACCAGAAAGCGAAGGAACTATGAATGGTCACTGCTAGAAGTTGCTACGGAAGCTGGCACACAATAACGAAACAAGCTTGCTATAATTCCCTATAATATTGTGCCCAACTCTTAAAAGGGTTTGTGCTATGAATTACTCCGCTTCCTGCCTTGAAATTTATTTAAAGGGGGAAGTTCCTGAGTAGATTTAGAAAGATTTAAAGGCTGCTTGGTTTCTTACACAGGAAAAGAAAGCAACCAATCCCCACATGGGATTTTGCTTTCTGAGGCAAAACAGCAGATTTACAAAAACGTGATGCATGGCAGTCCTAGCAGATTCCCTGACCCATCTTGTACCATGAAGATGTATAGAATTAGCTTTCAAGAAACACTTTCTTTCCAATCAGTAGGTGGAACAAGCATAATTTATGCTGTCTCCTCTCTCTCTCAAGAGCCAGTGTGGTGTAGTGGTTAAGAGCGGTAGACTCGTAATCTGGTGAACCAGGTTCGCGTCTCCGCTCCTCCACATGCAGCTGCTGGGTGACCTTGGGCTAGTCACACTTCTCTGAAGTCTCTCAGCCCCACTCACCTCACAGAGTGTTTGTTGTGGAGGAGGAAGGGAAAGGAGAATGTGAGCCGCTTTGAGACTCCTTTGGGTAGTGATAAAGCGGGATATCAAATCCAAACTCCTCCTCTTCTTCTTCTTCTTCTTCTTCTTCTTCTCTTCCGATACAGCCAAAGATATATAGTGGGGTAGGAGAACTGAAAATAATGCCAATATATTTCGCATCTGGCAACCAATAAGCCCCTTTGGCTTTGGATAGTACATGGGTAGACGAGTCTAGAAAGCTAGCGACACAAATTTTCATGGCCCTCTAGTGACTATGGTGACTCATTTACCAGAAGTACTGAGCATTAAAGTATGGAAACGTAGACTTGATTCTGACCAAACGAGCATAGGAGGCTTAGTTTGGTCAGAATTGAGTATATACTTCCAGGTAAAGCTAAAGGTAAAGGGACCCCTGACCATTAGGTCCAGTCGCAGACAACTCTGGGGTGGCGGCGCTCATCTCGCTTTATTGGCCGAGAGCTGGCGTACAGCTTCCGGGTCATGTGGCCAGCATGACTAAGCTGCTTCTGGCGAACCAGAGCAGCGCACGGAAATGCCGTTTACCTTCCTACCGGAGCGGTACCTATTTATATACTTGCACTTTGACGTGCTTTCGAACTGCTAGATTGGCAGGAGCAGGGACCAAGCAATGGGAGCTCACCCCGTTGCGGGGATTCGAACCGCCGACCTTCTGATCAGCAAGCCCTAGGCTCTGTGGTTTACACCACAGCGCCACCCACGTCCCTATTATATATACAGTATATATATAATAATAATAATAATAATAATAATAATAATAATAATAATAATTTTTATATTATTTGTACCCCGCCCATCTGGCCGGGTCTCCCCAGCCACTCTTTCAGAATATAGTTCTGCCTTATGAAATGCTCATTGCAACATTAGTAATTAGTAACTTCTCCACTCCATGAATTCAGAAATCATGACAATAATCTGTTTGTAGGACCCATAATAATGTAGACATCTTCCATTCTTTATGAGTTCCTCACAAATGCCTTGGAATGTTTTTTTCCTGGTGTGTGTTTACAGTGACAACATCCCTTTGGTGTCCACACAATATTTCATGAAAATGTGCATTAAAGCATCAAAGCAAGTCACGGGCAATTTCACAATTCCTTTGACCGAAGTTGTGGGGTCTACAATGTAGATGCTTGTAGGTGAAGTTGGAGAACGGTATTTATTTGTCAGTTATTTCCAAAAGCCTGTCTGCAGTGCAGTGAAAGATGTGGCCTTTACAAAGAAGCGCTAAATATTTCTTGCCATCGCCATGTGCCAAGCATAACAGAAACAGCCATAACTGATTGGACATTTTAAAGTTGGTATTCTTGTAGCATTAGGTCTGTTATGCTAATGTGCTTCTGTCACAAGCAGAGAAGGAATCCCTTTCTATTTGCATTTCCATGGGATTTCCCCATTGCATCCTTTAACTTAAACCACCTTTTGCAGTCGATCCCTCCTGCAAAATACACTACTGGATCATTCTTTCAAACCTCATTCATCATGTCCTTCCTTCCAAACTGTGCATCGTGTGTTATGTGGAAGGAAAGGATGGAAATGAGATGGCCTTGCCTCAAAATCATAGAAAATACATGAGCTACATTCTTGCGACCATGTTTTGTCCTTCAACAAATATGGCGGAACACTGGCTGTTGCCAATAAAATGAAGCCTTGGATGGCGAATCAATGTTTGGACTCAATGGCCCAAAATCTGTAGCAAAAGATGGGCCGTCCTCAATCATACAAATGGCGACCCCGTTCAACATTTACCCAGTGCCTTTTTTTCTGGGGGTACTCAAGGGTACATAGAACTGGCACCTTTTTCCTAGAAGAAAAGAAGAAGAAGAAGAAGAAGAAGAAGAAGAAGAAGAAGAAGAAGAAGAAGAGTTTGGATTTGATATCCCGCTTTATCACTACCCGCAGGAGTCTCAAAGCGGCTCACATTCTCCTTTCCCTTCCTCCCCCACAACAAACACTCTGTGAGGTGAGTGGGGCTGAGAGACTTCAGAGAAGTGTGACTAGCCCAAGGTCACCCAGCAGCTGCATGTGGAGGAGCGGAGATGTGAACCCGGTTCACCAGATTACGAGTCTACCGCTCTTAACCACTACACCACACTGGTTTTACCTGTTCGGTTTGTGTGATCTCATAGTCCTAGCTCCGTGCTTTTGCTGCAGATATGTATCTTCTTATCTCAGGGATATACACTGATTCTATTAGTGCAAAGCCTGGGGCCTGACAATATTGTGCTGAAATGATTGTTCTGTTGTGAGGGAAGAGTTACCCACACAGATTTAATTAACAGCAGCAGCAGTGTATTCACTGCTCTAGCACTGTGTGGTAAATTACTAATCAGAACTGCAGGCACACTGGAGAGAACTGGATGGGAGCTATTTTATGCAGTGTGCAACAGAAGTGAGCTACATTAACATCTTTTATATGTAATAAATTCAAAAATAGGCTACGGCTGTAAAGCCCAGCAGGCTGGCACCTAAATACTCACTATTACATTGTGGCAACTGAATTCTTGAATTGCATTAATGATTACTACCTCTGCAATGGCTGGGCAAACCTTAGCAAATGTGATTCAGCCGGTTTGGGACACAGGAAGAGCGCATAGCCTTTGTAGTCTAAATTAAAGACAGCAGCCCGACTAAATTAAAATTTTAGGTCGAATCCATGGTGTCAAAGGGGATAGCTAAAAACATCATGGTGTAACATGTGATAACTGTTCGGAAAGGCCATGTGTTTTGCCATTGCTTTGTAGCGTGTTCACAATATTGGCATTAATTTGGTCTCGCCTTTTAAAAAAAACAACCCACACACTTTGGGATCCTGTTGACTTAGGTATGATCAGCTAGCTTCCAATCTTTCTCTATTGGGTGATATTATTGAGAGGGCAGTTACTGGGCAGCTCCAGGCAGTCTTGGGTGAGGATCCCAGTGGCCTTGGGATGAACCAGGAAGTTCTAGGATTTGATCTGGGGATACATAGCTAGATTTGGGGATATATAGCTAGGGAAAATAAATTCATTGTGATCTTTACACCATAAGGGCAGGTAATAGATCTTTAGATGATAGATAGATAGATAGATGATGATGACAGATAGATAGATAGATAGATGATAGATAGATAGATAGATAGATAGATAGATAGATAGATAGATAGATAGATAGATAGATATAGAGTTGTACCTTGAATCTCGAATGCTTTGGCTCCCAAACAAATCAGCTCCCGAACGATCGAAACCCGGAAGTGAGTGTTCTGGTTTTCGAACATTTTTTTGGAAGTCGAACGTCCAACGGGGCTTCCGCAGCTTCCGATTGGCTGCAGGGGCTTCCTGCAGCCAATCAGAAGCCACACTTTGGTTTCTGAACGTTTTGGAAGTCGAACGGACTTCCGGAAGGGATTCCGTTCAACTTCCAAGGTACGACCGTAGATAGATGGTTCAATAAAAATGTTTTGAATATCTATCGCAAACTAATTCGCACCACCGTTAAAAAATCGTAAGTAGAATAAGCCAATGCAAAACTTCCCACCCCACCCCTTCTGTTCCTTTCACGTTTTGGGCGGATAGGCATTGGGTAAACCTAGTCTTGGTTGGAGGGGACGTTGTAGCCTCTGCCTGCCCCTCCACGGGTAAGGGTTTCCTGTTAAAAGGATCTGGGAGGAGAGGCTCCTGTCCAATCCCTAGAGGGGGACTAGGGCCATACCACTCCTCCAATGGAGACTGCTTGGGGGATGCCCAGATTTGACATAGGTCATAGGACATCCTCCCCCACTGGCTTCACCCTTAGAAACACTCCCAGCTGACGGATGGGAGTGGTACACACAGTTGCTTACCAATAAATCTGTAACCAATAAATTTGTGGCCTTATTTGATCCCAAACCAATATGCCGTGTGTTGTCTGGTTATTTCCACCTTAGGGAACAGGGTGGCCATGGGGTGTCACTACGCAAACCATACATGTATGGAAACTCAGCCATGGTTCACAGTTCTCTGAATTTTACAATGCAGTTATTTCGGCAAGTAATGTGCAAATAATAAACCGTGCTAAGATGTGCATAGACATGTGTATATTAGTAAAATCCGCATACAGAAATGCATTACTTTAGGGGAAATTGGTTTGCCGAATTGTGTTTATCCGGGGAAATTGCATACAAAAATATGCATATTAGGAGAAAATCACTCTAAGACACTGGTGAATCTTCAAGAGGACTTTTCCTTCTTAATTGCATCCTGATGTGAAAATGTGACCCATTGTGCCACCTGAGGGTAACAGCTGTCAATTGTGTTTCCTCTCAGTAGCTTATCCTTGCAAACCTAAGTTCTGTTGTCTGCATTTTCACATCAGTTTGTGATACACATTTTTGTATGCCATCATGTCTAATATAAATATTTCCTCCCTAATATAAACAATTTCCCCTAACAACGCATTTTGACACGCCATTTTCCAATTTTGTTGCACTTTCCCCTAATATATGCATTTTTGAAGCCTTCTTCGGTTATAGAACTACCGGGTACTTCAGTTGGTTAGAGTGTGGTGCTGATAAGGCCAAGGTTGCAGGTTCGATTCCCGCATGGGGCAGCTGCAGATTCCTGCACTGCAGAGGGTTGGACTAGATAATTCTCAGGGTCCCTTCCAGCTCTACAAGAGAAGTTCATAGAAGGGTGGATTTCAAAGGTTAGCTGCACTTCGGTTTGTGTATTGTTTTAGGGTGGGTGAACAAGGTAGGTTCACATTAAGCTGAGAACTGAACTGGATTTCTCCCCTATCTCTGATTTTAAACATGTCCCAGCCCTACTTGGAAATGCTGGGGTGGAGCCTGGGGGCTTTTGCATGGAAAGTAGCCGTTGCCCCTTGAAGCATCACGCTGCCCTTATTAGAAAAAGCATAACCACCGTGTTAGATGTGATGTCTGAAAGCATGTCGAGATCTCATTTATAAGCTGTCAGGCTGTTCAGCAAAGCATTGCTACTTCTGCCAAAGTGCAGGCTGACGGTGTAAGAGATTTACATCCTTTGGGGATTTGAACTCACATCACAACTTGGTCAGGGGACCGGACTTACAATGGAATGCCCCAGTGCATTAAACGTTTTTAGAGAAAGTACCAAAGCAAAACAAAAACAAAAATCAACCAATCTGCTCAGGAAAAACATACATTTTGCTCCGAGCTTCAAGACCAACCCTTCCTGTCACAATAATCCTTAATGGTGCCAGTTTGAGGAATGCTAGCATTCAGATGAACAAAGGGGATGAAACACACTCTGAGTACCTAAAGACATATCTTGGCTTCCCCCACATTCCTTTTCCCCCCAGAAACAACCCATCATTTTCAAAAGATGACTTAGTCTTAACTGCATCCAGCATTGTAGTGTAAACAAAAATAGAATAAAATACAGCTTTGAGGAATGCAGGGGAAAGCAGTTCGTTCGGAACCCACACATTCCTTTGATAGAGTGCTTGTTAACATGGGAAGCGATAAAAAAGAAAAACATACAGATTTATTGTGTGAATCTTTAAAAAAAAGTCTCATTCTCTCTTAAATGTGGAACTGTAATGACACTGTATCCTTGAGCTCTTTTTGTTATTTTTCAGAATGGGTTTTAAAACACACATTTTTCCCTTCTGCTTTTCTTATACTTCTTCCTTTCCCATGCCCTCCAACATTTCTCTGATGAAAATAGGGATGACCCATTCCATAATGATAATTTTACTATTTATACCACACACATCTTACTTGGGTTGATCTGGGCAGCTTCCAACATATATAAAAACATAATAAAACATTAATTGTTTTTTTTAAAAAAAACTTCCCTATACAGGCTCGGTGGTCAAATAACTCCATGCCCTCCAACATTTCTTCAATAAAAAAGGGACATCCTAAGGAAAAGCTGGGCATTCCGGGATCAAATCTGAAACCGGGAATGCTTCTCTAAATCAGGGATGTCCCTGGAAAATAGAAACAATTGGAGGGTTTGCCTTCCACATTCGGTTTTAAACACCGGCACTTTTAGTGACAACTAGAAGTACATGAAAACCTGCAACAGATTTCCAGAATTCAAATAAGATGCCACCCTATCTTTCTTTTTAGATGGATGTATTATGGTGCTGGAGGAGACTCTTGAGAGTCTCATGGACTGCAAGAAGATCAAACCTATCCATTCTTAAGGAAATCAGCCCTGAGTGCTCACTGGAAGGACAGATCCTGAAGCTGAGGCTCCAATACTTTGGCCACCTCATGAGAAAAGAAGACTCCCTGGAAAAGACCCTGATGTTGGGAAAGATGGAGGGCACAAGGAGAAGGGGACGACAGAGGACGAGATGGTTGGACAGTGTTCTTGAAGCTACCAACATGAATCTGACCAAACTACGGGAGGCAGTGGAAGACAGGAGTGCCTGGCGTGCTCTGGTCCATGGGGTCACGAAGAGCTGGACATGACTAAACGACCAATAATAATAATAATAATAATATAAAAAAAATATTTATTTATACCCCGCCCTTCCTGATTAAAAACCGGGCTCAGGGCGCCTAACAACAAATATAAAACATTGATTAAAAACGACTTAAAAAGAAAAAAAGGAAAGGAAAAGGAAAAAGGAAAAAGGGAAAAAAGAAAAAAGAAATACTAAGCAACAACAACAAAACCATCCTAATGTTTCTGTAATGGATTGAAAACCATCCAGAGCAGGGTAACACCAGTCTTGTAAAAAGTCACTTGGAGCAGGTTGCAGGATAGACAGTTCCCTCCTCCTTCTCCAGCAACTTAGGCCCCAGAGGAAGAGGAAGCTGCCTATCCAAGTGCCTGTCTGCTTCTGCAGTGCCTTCCTGTTGCTTTCCTCTACCAGCTCCACAAACAGCTCTGTTCTGAGCAAGGCTTAAAGATAGAAATAGTTACTGTACCTTTTATCCAGTATTATTCTTATAGAAAAAGAGGTGCCAGAAGTCACCATGAACCTTGTTTTCTTATCATGGCAATGGCACCCGCCTGAGAGGTGCCAGAGCAGAGTTCTAAGAAGTTCTAGCTGGAAAAAAGCCATGCATTTACTCCATATTATCTCTTTTAAAAAAGAAGCTCCCAGTTTGATGTTCTTAGTTTGGATGGCCGGGGGAATATGTAAAACAACATTTGCGAGAGGGACACCAGAATGCTGAGTATATTTTTTTGCCCTGCCCATAACAGTCTTAGGTGTGCCAAGCCTAATGCTAGACCCCATGCATTAATTTCATTTACCAGAGAAGTACAAGTTGGGGCCCGCAACGAAATGTTGCAGATTGAGGTGCTCTACCCAGCAAGCACCTGGATTTGTCTTTAGTTTATTCAGGTGTAATCTGCAACACAATGTTGTAATCTGGAATGTCGCTTCAGTATATCATTCCCCTGCCTTCTGTGTTTCTCCCAATCAGCATTCTGTGCCCACTGAACATGCTCAGTCCTGTGTTTTTTTTGGGGGGGGGCTGGTTTATTTGTTTTTTAGTACTAATGCAGACCCAACTACTGCTAAGGATCCTGTTGGGAAACTATCGGGAAATGTCAATGAATGGTACACTGAGAAAACTTGATTGTTTTTTCATCCTTTTTAAAATTGCCTTCAGGATAAAAGGTAAAGGTAAAGGGACCCCTGACCATTAGGTCCAGTCGTGACCGACTCTGGGGTTGCAGCGCTCATCTCGCATTATTGGCCAAGGGAGCCGGCGTACAGCTTCCAGGTCATGTGGCCAGCATGACAAAGCCACTTCTGGCGAACCAGAGCAGCGCACGGAAACGCCATTTACCTTCCCGCCAGAGTGGTACCTATTTATCTACTTGCACTGGTGTGCTTTTGAACTGCTAGGTTGGCAGGAGCTGGGACTGAGCAACGGAAGCTCACCCTATCGCGGGGATTCGAACCGCCGACCTTCTGATCAGCAAGCCCTAGGCTCTGTGGTTTAACCCACAGCGCCACCCACGTCCCACTGCCTTTAGGATAGAGATGGCTATAAATCTAAATAAGTTATGATTGGAAGCAGAGAGGGAATTGCAATTCAGAACTGTTGGAGTGGGGGTTTTCTTTGGGGGGGTTTCAATTCATAGTAATAAACAACGTTAGAAATGGCCGACATGGACCAGAATGGCCTCTGAACTTGTTGGAAGTAAAGCAGCAAAGCTTGCAATAAGTTACCTGGGCCAGTGGGGGAGCTATAGACAGAAAGGCAACCCATTTTTCCCTTGGGGGTTCCTTCTTAAGTTGATTGTCTTTTCTCAGGCTTTACTTCCTCCCTCCTCTTCCTGTGTCTCTTAGTATTAGACCCTTTTGTTAACCTCCATGACATGAGGAATGCTTGTACCATTCCTCCTGGTATGCCCTGTGTAGGACCTTAAGGTCCTCAAATAATAACATTTTGGAGGTCCCGAGCCATAAGGATGCTAGGCTGGCCGCAACTAGGGCCAGGGCCTTCTCAGTACTGGCCCCGACTTGGTGGAACGGTCTGTCAGAAGAGACTAGGGCCCTGCGGGATTTGGCATCTTTCCGCAGGGCTTGCAAGACAGAGCTGTTCCACCTGGCCTTTGGGTTGGTTTTAGTTTAACCCTGATGTTTCATTCCTTTATAGTTTGATTGGTGGGCTACTTAAAAATGAGGCTGCATTTTAAACTTTAAATCGTATTTTAACTTGCATTTTTATTGATTGTTTTGTATGTTTTGTTGTGATTTTATGGGTGTTAGCCGCTCTGAGCCCGGACTTGGCTGGGAAGAGCGGGGTATAAATGAAATATTATTATTATTATTATTATTATTATTATTATTACTACTACTACTACTACTACTACTACCAGGAATGGCTTTTTTGCCAGAAATAATAAACTTTGAGTTTCTTTATTCTTTCAGCCAGGCTATTTCTGCACTCCAAACTCCCAACACTCTTCACAGCCAGTTTCTTACTGTAAAGTCAGAGGCACCTGGGAAGCAGGAAGAAAAGATACCCACCTATCTCTGCAGGAACGTATACTCTTGGCTAAGCAAATAGTACCCATCTGGGGAGCTTGGCTACTAGTCATGTCCATAGCATTTCACACTCAGTTAGAAAATTAAAATGCCAACAGCACACCAAAATGGAAGAAAGCAGCACAGAAGAGGCAGGGCAGGGGGACTTTCACAGACCATTGGACAGACAGTGCTTTATTTTAATAGACCGCTGAAATAACACTGTAGCATGACAATATGCAGGTGGAGCTGGGACTGTGAGGGTCATTGAGCACTTTGAATTTCCACACCACATTACCATTATAGAAATCGTGCTGAGGGAGGGGAGAAAAAACCCCCACAACTTTGTGCTGATCCTCTGTGAAAAACTCCCGGTGCTCACTGGCCCAGAAAATATTTTTCTTACCTGCGGTGGTTTAATAAACCAGTAGCAGAGCATTAAAGCATGACATAAAGTACTGTCTGGTTAAAAGAATTAAACCGACCAGCTCTAAAACCACGTCTTGCATGCAGTCATTTGCGTGCCTGGCTTCCAAAATGGATAATTCACCGTTTCTCTCCGTACATTCAGCAAAAGAGGAAAAGGGAATATCGAACAAGATAGTGGGCCATATTCATGAAGGCTAACAAAAACACCTCATAAAGCTAAATGTAATAACATAAGAATGGCCTTGCTGGATCTGATCTAGCTAAGCTGGGAGATGCGGGTGGCGCTGTGGTCTAAACCACTCAGCCTCTTGGACTTGCCGATCAGAAGGTCAGCGGTTCGAATTCCCGCGACGGGGTGAGTGAGCTCCCATTGCTCTGTCCCAGCTCCTGCCAACCTAGCAGTTCGAAAGCATACCAATGCAAGTAGATAAATAGGAACTGCTGTGGCGGGAAGGTAAACAGCTATTCCATGCGCTGCGGTTTCTGTCACGGTGTCCCGTTGCACCAGAAGCAGTTTGGTCATACTGCCACATGACCCGGAAAGCTGTCTGTGGACAAACGCCAGCTCCCTCGGCCTGAAAGCGAGATGAGCACCACAACCCCATAGTCGCCTTTGACTGGACTTAACCATCCAGGGGTCCTTTACCTTTTACCTAAACTGGAGGAAGGTAACCTGTGACCACCCAGATGTTTATAGAGTACAAATCCCATCATCTGTTAGTCATGCTGGCTGAGACCGATGGGGGTTGTAGTCCAATAACACAAGATGAGGAACACGTTCTCTAGCATGAGAAAAAACTAAGGGAGAACTCATCCCATGTGATGAACTGTCAATAATTCCTTTAAAAATGGCAAAAGTGGCTGTATGAGGGGCTAAGGTGTGTGTATGTATGTATGTATGTATGTATGCATGCATGCATGCATTTCCCTCATATCACAACAGACAGAGAAGCATGAGTTTGGCCCATTGATGTCCTAGGAGTCTATGTCAGCCAAGGAGGCCATGCAACATCCTGTCTTTCAGATATTCCATTTTTGATCCTATTCACATTTTACTACCTCCCCCTCCATGACCTGCTGAGAACACACAAATGAAGTGAATAGCATTGCCCTTTTCTTATTGAATGGGACGCTGGTGGCGCTGTGGTCTAAACCACTGAGCCTCTTGGACTTGCCAATCAGAAGGTCGGTGGTCCGAATCCCCACGATGGGGTGAGCTCCTGTTGCTTTGTCCCTGCTCCTGCCAACCTAGCAGTTCGAAAGCACATCAAAGTGCAAGTAGATAAATAGGTACCGCTCCGGCGGGAAAGTAAATTGCGTTTCCGTGCGCTTTTCTGGTTCACCAAAAGCAGCTTAGTCATGCTGGCCACATGACCCGAAAGCTGTCTGCGGACAAACGCCGGCTCCCTTGGCCAGTAAAGCAAGATGAGCGCTGCAATCCCAGAGTCGTCTGCGACTGGACTTAACAGTCAGGGATCCCTTTACCTTTACCTTCCTTACTGAAGACCTCTTTCTCTGGGTAGGGATGGGGGTGAAATTCAATTCAGTAGACATTTAAATGCAAACCTATGAAATTTGCTCGCTCTGTAACAATACGTGAACCGAAATGCAGCTATCCGCTGAAATTCCCACTTGCCTGAATTTTGCAGTGCAGTTCTCAAACCAAGTAATGTGTGCACAAATGTATACAGGAGGCTAAAGTGTGCATATGGTTGCTTATGTTAGTGTAGCTAACATACAAAAATGCATTCTATATGGGAGAAATTGTAAGAATGTTTGTACTAGGCAAAATGGCATACAAAAATGTGTGTTTTAGACATTCACATGAAAATGGAAACACCAGCACACTTACATAGGACTCAGTTTCGGAGTTCAATATTATACAGGAATATTTCACTAGATTTTATACCAATGGGAATGCACCACCAGGTTCCAGCAGTGCTTCTTATGTATGTGACAATAATACCTTGCCTTGAGCTGTTGACACTCAGATATTCTGGCAGCACAACCCCTATGCATGTCTGTTCGGAAGTAAACCACATTAAGTTATTTTGGATTTACTCCCAGATGGCAATGGGGGAAGAGATGTGGCTTGTTTTGCATTTAAAGGGGAACCTACTTAATCCATACTTTTTGAAACAATGCAAAATCCAAAACACAGCCATTCTCCCAAGGTCACACATTTCCAAATTTTGTAATGTAGTTCTCCACCCAACTAATGTCTACAAAAATGCATATACCAGGGCAAAATGGGCATACAGGTGCATATATTAGTGAAAATGCCACAGAAAAGTGCATTAGGGGAAATTGTTTTGAAAAGACATGTATATTAGGGGAAACTGCATGCAAAAATGTGTTTATTAGGAGAAATTCACTGCAGAATTTCCTTGCTAAAGGAAATTTTAGCAATAGGAAGGTATTTCACAATAGGAAGGTATTTCCAAGCACATTCTCAAACAATTATATTTTCAACCAGATTATATATATATATAATCTGATGTTGAATCATGGAGAACTGAACTTAGTAAATGGATTCGCCCAACCCCACTCCCAGGTCACAACAACACTTTCACAGCTAGTTATAGCCAAAATCTGCAGCAGGTACATCTCTAAGGTGATGAATAATGTGTTGAATTATTTTGTACTTTAAGCCAGCACATTTGAATTTATGAAAATTTATTATTTGTAATAAGATCTAACACTACAGTCTTACAAAATTACTGAAATCATTAATTCCCCTTCACAAATAATCAGTGTATACAACTAATACCTTGATACAAATAAACCACACTCATAGGGTGGGACTTCTTTGCATATTGTAAGATAACTGCCTGAGCAGCATAGCAGCTACTAAAATCATTCCTTACTAAGCTTCATTCAATGTTATTTCAGTGACAGCCTAAGTAAAATAAACAGGTCTGAACTTATTGGAGTTTTGTATTTGGTGCCTAGAAAAAACCTTATAGCTTCTGGCTCTTTATACAACTAAGATTTATAGTATCTATTCTCACCGCGCAGAGTCCCAAGATAATGTTAATAGATGGCTAGTTTCGCCAATAAATCCCTCAGGAAGCCAAGAGAAATATCTATTTCAGATGAATTGTTCAGAACTAAATCCACATCCCAAATGGTATACAGTACTTAGGCTTAAGAGACTCAGCTTTAAGGACGCAAAAGGCATTTCTCTCAATTCCTAGCTGAAGGAAACACCGAGTAAAAAAAGGAGAATTTTGGGCCTCTGGTATCTAACGCTCTTGATACTCAAGGGCTAAAGTTCTAATTTTCTTCAAAGGAATTGTGCTGCTTTGTGCAAAGGAAAAGATACATTTCTCAGGGACTCGGCCACAGTTTCTGTAGGCCACAAGGAAGGTTGCAACAGTCATGTAGGAAAACCTTGAGATACCTTTCAGAAATAACTATAGTGCTAACTATCAAGAGGACCTGAAAACTGCATTCAGATACAATGGGTATTTTGGCTTGGACTGAGACGATAACAAGACAACAGTGCAAGCCATAAAAATAATCGGACAATAGGGAATCATTCCTTGGCATATAGATGATGATACTAATATACACAACCATCAACACCATCATTAACGTTATTATTAACAAGATTTCTTATCTGCCTTTTACCGTAAAAGTAAAGGTACCCCTGACCATTAGGTCCAGTCGCAGATGACTCTGGGGTTGCAGCGCTCATCTCACTCTATAGGCCGAGGGAGCCGGTGTTTGTCCACAGACAGCTTCCGGCTCATGTGGCCAGCATGACTAAGCCGCTTCTGGCGAACCAGAGCAGCGCACAGAAACGCCGTTTACCTTCCTGCCAGAGTGGTACCTATTTATCTACTTGCACTTTGACGTGCTTTCTGCTAGGTGGGCAGGAGCAGGGACCGAACAACGGGAGCTCACCCCATCGCAGGGATTCGAACCACCGACCTTCTGATCGGCAAGCCCTAGGCTCAGTGGTTTAGACCACAGAGCCACCTTTTACCATAGGGTCCAACTAAATAATAATGAGATATTAAAATTAGTTAAAACAATTTTCAACCAGAAGAGTTATTTCAGTTGTAAACAGGTGTCTTCAGCTTTCAATGATAGATAGATAAATAGATACACACACACATATACAAACATGTACGTTTTCTTTGAAAGTTACCTTCTAATAAATCTATGAAACTGCCTTCTAACAAGTCAAACCATTTGTCTATCTAGCTCAGGATAGTCTACTGCTGTGTCTAGGGATGTACATGCCTCAAACTGCTCCGATATTCATTTGTGCATTCATTTCATATTTTTTATTCCACCGCAATTGGTTCATTTTTCACAGTGCATGTTCCATTTTGTCATTTGCTGGCATGGAAATATACATAATTTGAACTATTTTTTTTTTTTTTTACATAACACACAATAAGGCATGCATCTCTCAGCCACCAGCAAAAAGAATTATCTTTCCTGCATGTTCCCTGTGTATTAGTCTTCTGCAGCAAAAAACAACAGTTTTCTGACACTTTAAAGACAAAATTAATGAAATGATGTCTCGTGGCCTATTACAAAACCACCTATGGCTGCAAACTTAACCATGCGTACTCATATGTAAGCCCTACTGAATTCACTGGACTTAGTCCCAGGTAAGTAGGACTAGGATTGCAGTCACTCTTGCTACCTTGATTTCACAGTTCACTATAAACATTTCATTCTTATCGCCTTTCCACCATTCCGGCATCTGGGAGGGTCATTTTAATTAAAAGTCAAGAGAACTTGAGGGGTGCGGGAAGGAAACTTTAGATTAATTTTGCTTTTAGAATTCAGAATTCAGATTTAGGGTGGTCAAAAATGGTCAGACAAATACAGATGGTTCTCGTCAATTTGACAGAGGCTGAGACTTTAGCTTAGTAGCAGAGATAAAATCTAATAAAAGAGATCAGCTCTTCCCTTGCGAAAAGAACAATAATGAGTACTAGATTCCTATGGTTATTTATTTTAAATTCACCAAAGGAGGCAGATAAAGGCCCACTGATGTTTGTTTTTATGCTGTTTTTAGCTGTTTTTTAAATTGTTTTTAATCATGGTTTTGTATTTGTTGTTAGCCGCCCTGAGCCCGGTTTTTGGACCGGGAAGGGAGGGGTATAAATAAATTATTATTATTATTATTATTATTATTATTATTATTATTATTATTATTTGAAATATGGCAACCCTATTTCTGCTATACTGAGGGCATAGAGTAGGGGTCAGCAACCTAAGGCCCATGGGCCAGAAGCGGCCCCCGAACCGAGCTGTCTGCTCACACACTCTATGCTAAACCAGCACAGCGTGGCACAGGGACTCGCTTCTGCTGTGCCAGAAATCGCGTCTATGCAGATGCAGACACTGAAAATCGCCGGGGGGTGGGTGTGTGCGATCCAGCCAATGGAGGGATCTCCGTGGGACCGATCTGGCCCAGGCAAGAGAAAACTTGCTGACCCCTGGCATAGAGAGTTTACAGACCATCACTTTGGCTTCCTGCTGTAGATGAAGCATGGATGAAGGGCAAGCCAGAGCAGATTTTGTAGTCCTAGTTATTACAGCTTCGATCTACATATGGTTCATTTTGTATGCCTCCTCTTGCTTCATTGTTGATCCTTCCAAACAGATGGCGCTTGCCAAAGCATCTGGCTAAATATTTGCTCTAAACAGAAGAATGAGGACTAGCCGAATTTATGGTGGCTAGAAATACCAATGGACATTAGCTAAGACCAGTACAAGCAGAAACTCATAATGGCCCTGAGTTTTACAGATTGCTACCTCCTTCGGTAAAGAGGCAGGGACCTCTAAACTTCATTATGGCTTGATGCTGTTTGTATAACTAGGATCACCAATGCTAGAAACTGCTGCCGAGTATTGGCAGCATAGGTTCATTTTTTCAACCGATGGGAAATTGGTTGAGTCTGAGCACTTCTCACATTCTTCTTCCTATTCAAAGCTATTCTAGTATGGTACATATTTTGGAAATGCCCAATGAAATGGGAAATAAGTAGCCTTAAAATAAAATAAAGGTGAAGTAAACTACAAACTATAAACTTAAAGCTGGAATTCATAAACAGAGTTGAAAATTGATTGTTTATTTCCAGGAAATTAGGCCCAGTATGATTTACACAAAGCGACAAGAGTAGTGGTATAAAACCACCTACAGGAAATAAGTCGACACACTTCAATTAATCTAATGCTGAGATTTATCAACTAGAGCATGGGTTGATGAATCAGTAGTGTCAGGTCCTCCCCCTCATCGGTTGTTCAATAAGGGAGCCAAGCCATCTGTCTTTTAGTGCTTTATTCAGTGCTCATTATTTACAGTGCAGAGCTGAATGTCTGATCACGCACTAGCAGAATCCGGAAGTGCCCCCCTGCGGTTTTGGCGCCAACAGAGCATTCTTGGCAGCCGAAAATGCCTTTTCCTCCTACGTAATCTCTGCGCCGGACCTGATGGCTCCCCCTCCGTCCAACCCTGCTGGTTGGTGCCAGGCCTGTCTCTATATCTCTTGAGCCCTGGCACTCCTTCCCTCCCAGCCACCAACTGTTTCTCCCCCGAGGAACTGCTGGTTTCGCTCGCAGATGAGTCAGTAGTCAGAACAGGTGGCTGCTCCCTATAAACACTCAGGGCTGGACTGGCAGGGGGAGGCAGATCCCTGACAAGTAGGTACAGTAACAGTTGGCTACACTTGTTTATTTTCTGAGCCTATTTTGTTCCTGGTGTGGTATTACAATAGGGAGGTAGGCAAGTGTTTTGAAGGCATTTCCTCCTAACACTCAGTATGTGGTACCTTTTGTTTTTTAAATGCGCTGCACATTAATTTGTTCATTACCTCTCTTATTTCAAATTGGTATAGAGATTTAAGTTGGAGTTTTGACGATATGCACATTCCGTTACATTTCAGGCTATTTATTATATTTATTGAGACTTAAAAAATCACGTATAAATTGATTATATAGCAAATCACTTCAAATGTGGAGTGCAAAATATGACCATTCATAAAAAAGAATGGTACCTCTGATAATACGTAACAATTAATCAGCATTGGTTAATGAGCACAGAATACAGAAAGGCGATTTCATTGGAAACCACCTTGATAAATAGCTATTTGACATGCTCTTGCTAAAAGTTGTGAAATAAATTATCAGCACCACAAGAGATTCAGATAATGGGCTCCATCTGGGATAAAAATGATTTAAATCCAAAACAGCAGCTCAGAATGGGAATAAAAGAAGGAAGCTGGGGGATTCTAGCAGCCAGAGACTAAAAGGGCAAGAAAAGTACTTTAGGAAACAGGTAAAAGGGATTCCTGACCATTAGGTCCAGTCACGGACGACTCTGGGATTGCGGTGCTCATCTCGCTTTACTGGCCAAGGGAGCTGGCATACAGCATGTGGCCAGCATGACTAAGCTGCTTCTGGCGAACCAGAGCAGCGCACAGAAACGCCGTTTACCTTCCCGCCAGAGCGGTACCTATTTATCTACTTGCACTTGACGTGCTTTCGAACTGCTATGTGGGCAGGAACAGGGACCGAAGAACAGGAGCTCATCCCGTTGCAGGGATTCAAACCGCCGACCTTCTGACCGGCAAGCCCTAGGCTCTGTGGTTTAAACCACAGCACCACCCGCATCCCTTAGGAAACAGGACCACAAACTAAATGAAATTCACACAAACACAAAATACTTAAATGGGATCCAATGCTTAAACTGTTTTATGTGGCCAGAAATTGATCGTGTTGGTCCTTTCTCTGTAAACCTATGCTGCATTTCTAAGTCCCAACAAAGTATTATTTGATACGTTGCATGTTGGTAGTACTAATCATGTTATACTCCTGCATGCTGAAAGGACAGGTTGAGGAAATGTATTAGCTGGAGTGCATCTTGCACATTGTCTCTAATGATTTATCTTTACTACCTTCATGTCCAGGATCTCTACACTAACGAAGCTGACACACTGTGAAGGAAATCAGATTGTGTTCACTTGGATTCCTCTTCTGCTGGCAAGGCAGAGGGAAGAAGAAGCTGTAGCCCCTGTAGGTCAGAAGGATCAGGGAGTGTTTTGTCATAGAGCAACAACCGAAACGTAGTCAAAAAGATGGATGAGCATTGCATACAGGGCATCTAAAAATATTCTCACTTGTGTGGCGAGTATCAACGCTGCAGACTAGCCGACAGTAACTTTGCCGTCAACATTCACAGGGAGATTAGAAAGTGTCAGAGACCATTGTGGAAATGAATTAAACAGTTTGGGTTTCATAGTCGCCAGTCCATATCAAAACCTTGTAAGGGACATCCAAATAATATTATTCCTGCTAGGGATGGGGAAGAAATTTGATTCAGTTTTTACTTAAAGCAAACCTACCTAATTTGGACTTTCTGAAACAATAAGTGAATCAAAACGCAGCCATCTTTTGAAATTCACGCTTCTCTGAATTTTGCAATGCAGTTCTCCAGCCAAGTAACGTGTACCAAGTCATATATACTAGGTTAAAGGTGTGCATAAAGATGCATGTATTAGTGGAAAATAGCATACAGAGCTGCATTATATTAGGGGAAATTGATTTGCAAAAATGTGTATATTGGCAGAAATTGCAGATTAAAATATGCATATTGGGAGTAATCCAGACTAGAATCTAATGAATGCTCATGAATATATGTATATCTAGAGCAGGGGTCAGTAACCTTTTTCAACCGTGGGCCGGTCCACCATGTGGTGGGCCGGACTATTTTTTTTTGGGGGGGTGAACGAATTCCTATGCCTCACAAATAACCCAGAGGTGCATTTTAAATAAAAGCACACCTTCTACTCATGTAAAAACACCAGGCAGGCCCCACAAATAACCCAGAGGTGCATTTTAAATAAAATGACACATTCTACTCATGTAAAAACACGCTGATTCCGTCTGCAGGCCAGATTGCGGGCCGGATTGAGAAGGCGATTGGGCCGCATCTGGCCCATGGGCCTTAGGTTGTCTACCCCTGATCTAGAGAGAGAGAGAGTCAATCTGATGTGATAATAGAGAAAACTGATCAAGATTGGAAAAATGAGAACCTGGGAGAAATTGAATTTGCACTCCTAATTACCAGTGTGTGTGTGTGTGTGTGTGTGTGTGTGTGTGTGTGTGTGTGCATATGCACAAGCATGTGGAACAATATTTTCCCAAAGCCATCTAGGAAATTAGTTGTCAATTTGAGGTTTGAAATAGGATTGATTTATGGGACTTGCCAACTAGATTGGGGGACTTGTGGACCAGAGGAAGAGACAGCGATTTAAGATTGAATAATAGGTTAATAAATATATGATGTTATATGGATATTAGGATGCATGGATAGCCTTAGAAGGGAGAAGAGGTAGTAGGGAAGGTATTGTTAGATTAGTAAAGTGTAAATTTAATTATTGGATTATAAAAAATTAAGATTAGTATTTTTTTTGTTTGATTATGTGAGGAAAAATGATTTGGGAATGTTAGAAGATAATGGTTGGGTATATTTTATTTTAATATGTTAAGAACTTTGATAAGGAAAATTGCCAGAGATGATATAAAATGAAAATCAGAAAGGAGGGACTTTGGGGAAGTCCACTCAAGATGAATACTAAAATAAGGATTAAGAAACTTATAATTATATGTTTTGTTGTGTTGTTGTTTTGTTTTGTATGTTCTTAAAATCAGAAAATGAATAAAAAAAATTTGAAGAAAAAAAAAGTTCTCCTTAAGCCATTTCCCATCCCCGGGGAAATGTTGTTGCGGCCTGGGCACAAGCCCGACCCACGCACACAGAGCGGGCTAGCCCCTGCACCATTGGGGAGTCCTCGGCAGCAGCATCCCTTGGGCCAACCTATCCTGTCGGCCTGGGGGCGTGGCTTGGGCTATTTAAACTGCCTGCGGCCAAGGACTCGCCCCTTTTCCTCCTGCTCGCTCACCTACCCCTCCTAATTCAAGGGTATTCCGTTAAATGAACCCAAAGAGTGTGGTGTCTGTCCGAAGTCCCTGTTGGGGGGCTAGGGTCATGGCTCGACCCCTAGCGGTGACCCTGGGGGAGTTCCTAGTTGATGTGCATCAGCAGGGCTCCCCCTACTGGTGGTTAACCTTTCCGAGACTTTCTGTGGACGGGCAGGAGTCACCGTATTTTTCGCTCTATAAGGCGCACCTGACCATAGGACGCACCTAGTTTTTAGAGGGGGAAAGCCCCATTTTTTTGAGGATCAGCTCAAATGTCTGTAGCTTCTTTTGCAAAGAAGAAAAGCCCCGTTTTTTGTGGATCAGCTCAAAGTTGTCGAGCTTACTTTGCAAAGGGAAAAAATCCTGTTTTATGGGGTTTAACTCACAGTTCTGCAGCTTCAGTAAAGGGAGCCATTTCTACAGTTTCCAGACAGATAATCTAATCAGCCAATCACATGTCGCTGGGGAAACAGCCTCCCTCTGCAAGGGGGCGGGGCTGGAATCTCTCTCCCCAATCGTTAGCTGAGCAGCTTCTCAGTGGGCTTCCTTTCAACACCTTCTCTCTCTCTTTCTTTCTTTTTTTTTTAAAAAAAGCACGATCTGCTTTTGCCCCTGGGCAGTTCAGCTCCAGGGATCACACATTCGCTCCATAAGGCACACAGACATTTCCCCTTACTTTTTAGGAGGAAAAAAGTGCGTCTTATGGAGCGAAAAATACGGTAGTCGTTTGGTTTCCAATGCCTAAGCCAATACCACTCACATTCTATAACCAATAAAGTTGTGGCCTTTTTCGCCCATTAACCTAAAATACTGGTTTCATGCGTCTTTATTTCAACATCTCGGGAGGGTTTGGGACCTTGCCACGCAACTATTTTGCAGGAAAATGCAGCTAAGCAAATGCAGGCACAAGTTACCACATTATAGGGTTGTTTGGAACCATCCTATGATGAGAGATCTATGGTGAATTCAGGACAGGGGGAGTTCAGGATTGAAACTCATCAAGTTAAAAAAAACCTGAACCATCCCTAGACCTTTCCAAATTTTAGCTTAGCTTGGGATAGGCTTCACCCGTCCCCTTCCACCAAAACTTGCTCAGAGCTCCTTGCTTGCCAGGAGTTGATCATGAAAACTGCATTATATTTTACTGGTGCTGCTGCACATTTCCTAAAAGTCAATTGCTTACAAAGCCCTGAAACCAATTGCAAAGAGGTGACAGAGAGACTATTTCAAATTTCAGTGGCTGGCAATAAAGTGCAAGTGATTTATACCGTTTCCCCCCAAATGGATAGTCACAAGGTGCCATTTTCACCAAGGACAGGACCCCACTTTTCCATTTAGTGAAGCATGGAGACCCTGATCTTTGTCACAGATAAGATTTTGGTTCCAGGGCTCAGCAAGGATTCTTTCTCCTCCTTTAGCTTCTTTCAGCTCAATTTACCTGTATTTCGTGACTGTGTTTCCATAGCGGGAAATGTCCCACGAGATTAAACCCATTGCAGTCCCTTCTTCTCAGATCAGAAAAATATTGTGTGTGAAGTATCTGTGGATTACCTTATTCTACTCAAAATATCCCATTATGGCTGTGCCACAACTTATCCCCCAAGTGTGCATAAACCTAAATTAGATTAATTCTTACCCTGAAGGAACAATAATTTCAAAAGAGATAGCTATATTATTACTTGGAAATTAGATGACGAATGTAGTGCATTTCCCAGGGGGGCATCCAAACCGAGAGACTGATCGAGCTGTAGGCTGCAAACTCCATCTGCACTTTGTCTGAATTATCTTGTCAACAGGAAAATATTCTCTCTCGAAGTTAAGCTAACCTAATCAAATTCATCTGAGCTGCTTGGTCTTAAGCTAAATGTTTGGAACTTTATTTCCATGAGTCTGGGCTCCAGTGTGCTGCTCAATTTCATTACCGCGGACAACTGCCGCTCAGACAACACACCAACCTTCCTAGTCAATGCAAATTCCTAGCAGGAAGCAGGAGGGCTCCATTCAGATTTTCCTGTTAGGCAAGATGAGCTAGGATGTGAATCAAGGGCAAAGTGGCAGTCGGAGGCTCTTTCCCCAAGTGACGCATTAAGGAGAGACCAAAATGGTCCAAATGCATTGGAACAAGACCTGTGCCGACACAAGCACCTGTAACATTAACACCACACATACAGGCTACCCAGCAGGTCCAGCCACAGGAAGCTCCCAGCTCCCACTTTGCAATATCAAATAGTGTTGCGCTGTGAAATTGCACCCAGGCTGTTTTCATGGATATCAAGAATTTGCTGCCTGCAGATAAGTTTTAAACTGGGTCCCAATCATAGCTGTCAACTTTCGGATTTGAAAATAAGGGATTTTTTCCAAACTTTCGGATTTGAAAATAAGGGATGCCGTGAGGGCGGTGCAATGGCACCAAGTAGCCTCGCCGCCCTGCGCTCCAGAGGCTGCGCACGAAAGGGAGAGCAAAAGAGCGAGAGTGTAGACAGCAGGCAGGCTGTCTGTCTGGTTGGGCGTGAGGGTCTGGCTGCACAAGGCATGCCAGCTCCGCCCCCAGTCGGTCTCAGACTCCTTATTGGCAGCTGAACAATGCAGCTGAGGAGCCTCCCTGGCCGGCAGGGAGGGAGAGGAGCTGCTTCCTTTGAAATCCAGGAAATTTAAGGGATGTCAACAATCCGGGATAGCAGCAGGAAACGGCATTGGAATAAGGGAGTTTCCCCCCCAAAAAAGGGAGGGTTGACAGCTATGATCCCAAAATGAAATGAATTTAGAAGGGCCCTTCCTTTAAATGCCACGCAAATGGTAAGTAAGGTCCTTACATTCAGTAAGGAAGGTCAAAGAGGACCCCACCTTCAGTAAAAAGATTACACGAGCGTTTTTCAACTCTGGGGCCTGACCCCCTAAAAAAATCAATGTGTGGTGGGGCAGATGATATCTGGGCTGAGTTTGGGGGACTTTATAAACTTTTCCACAGAGCTCGGGAAGTTCGTTTTAAAAATAGAACTGGTTCAAGTTCAAGTTCAACACATATAGCTAATGTTTGTCCCTTTACAAAATGAACTAGTTTGGTTCACATTCAGTTCCCAGTTCAAGTTCATCCAAATGATCCTTAGACAAACCCCACCCCAAATTTCAAAGTGCTGCAAAGTGCTGCGCTGGTGTATAAAGTATACTTAAGAGGACTAACGAAACATCAAACCACACACACACAGTGGAACATGAATTGCTTAATTTATTTTCCCCTAACAATTGTGATATTTAAGCTTAAAGGCCCAAAGAGTCTAAAAGGTAAAACAAAATGTAAAATGTAAAAGAAGAAACTTGAAGGTAAGTTAGAAATCATTCAAAATTCTACACCGGAACAAACATTTTCCAGCTCATTATGAGAACTTTTTTCAGATAAATCAGCTCCACCTCTTAGTGGGGACGGGTTGCGGGCGAGCCGCTAAGCCTCCCTCCTCAGCGTGGGGGGCGGGACTGTGTCCCGGCTTACTCTGGGGAGGCCCAGCCACACCAGGTAGCCAAGCGGCCCATCAGGTGGCTTGGGGGGCTTGGCTGGGGCCAATTTAAACCATCCTGAAATGCCCCTTTTCAGCCTCGCGCCTTGGTTCTTCTGCCCTCCCACCCTTTGTGCAGCTTGCGTCATTTGGCATTGCTATGGACTTCAACTGATCGCTGCTGAGGGGCCTGGTAGGAATTTTCCCACTTGGCAAATTGGCACTGGCCACTTGGTTTTCGCCTACCTCGTAGCAATTGTCACAACTTTGTAAGGTTTGGCGGTTAGGCTTTGGAATAGCAATGTGGGGGGGAGGGGAGGTGTGGCCATCACCTGCCCCTCCGTGCTCAAGGGTGTTCCGTTAAAGGAATCCAGGGGTGTGGATCTCGTCCGAAGCCCAGGGAGGGGCTAGGGCCATGTCACGACCCCAGCAGGAACCCAGGGGATGCTCAAGTCGATCCACATCAGCGGGGCTCCCCCTACTGGTGATTTACCCTTACCAGACTCCCTGCAAGGCAGGCAGGAGTCAGATATAGTCTGTGGATGCCAGTGCCTAAGCTAATACTGCTCACGTTCTGTAACCAATAAAGTTGTGTCCTAAATTTTGCCCATTAACATTAACCTAAAATTCTGTGTCCTTGTGTCTTTATTCTCATGGGGCTTAGACACACAATTCAGTAAACTTTGTTCGAGCAAACTTGTTCATCTCAAACACTGGAAATCCGGTAGATATTTTTGAAATCAGCCCCTTTATGCCATATTATTTCTGGACAAGTAAGGAGTTCCACTAGCTCTAATGTCCATAACTGTGCATCTGGAAAATATACTGAGTTTGAGGCAGCCCTGCTTATCTAGAGCTCTGGGCATATGCAGATCTTTGGATCACGGCTTCAGTGTTCCACTTTCTAACCCAACCATTGCAGACCCTTTTCTTCCAAGAAAATTATTCAGGATTGTCCTGGCGATATCACCTACTCCATACTTTGCATGCATATCACCTTTAGAGTAGTTGAAATATTATTCAGATTATGACAAACTGCCACATCAGATACGTTTAGCTCCTTGTTGAGTGCTCATCCTGCTATTTTCCAGTCGTAAAGAGGAGGAAAGTGTCAAGAAGATATTGTAACTTTGAAATGTTTATTTTAAGCTCTCGTTTCCAATCCTCTTCAATATCTATGTTTGTTGACTAAATGTCACCAGAAATTACACAGCTCATGTATCTTCCAAAAGCCTCTATTATCACTTC
The DNA here is from genome assembly GCA_034642065.1 of Darevskia nairensis. Lineage (NCBI taxonomy): Eukaryota > Metazoa > Chordata > Lepidosauria > Squamata > Lacertidae > Darevskia > Darevskia nairensis. The sequence continues at coordinate 199,318 of JAWWNI010000961.1, forward strand.
TGATACATCTACAGCAAGATGCAAGAGAGGTTGAGGTGGTGGTGGATGTTTAACACAAGATTTTACAAAGACTTTTGCAACCTTGAAAATTAATTGTTGTTGTTTAGTCATTTAGTCGTGTCCGACTCTTCATGACCCCATGGACCAGAGCACGCCAGGCACTCCTGTCTTCCACTGCCTCCCGCAATTTGGTCAGACTCATGTTGGTAGCTTCGAGAACACTGTCCAACCATCTCGTCCTCTGTCATCTCCTTCTCCTTGTGCCCTCCATCTTTCCCAACATCAGGGTCTTTTCCAGGGAGTCTTCTCTTCTCATGAGGTGGCCAAAGTATTGGAGCCTCAGCATCAGAATCTGTCCTTCCAGTGAGCACTCAGGGCTGATTTCCTTCAGAATGGATAGGGTTGATCTTCTTGCAGTCCATGGGACTCTCAAGAGTCTCCTCCAGCACCATAATTCAAAAGCATCCATTCTTCGGCGATCAGCCTTCTTTATGGTCCAGCTCTCACTTCCATACTGGTACATCACTACTGGGAAAACCATAGCTTTAACCATACGGACCTTTGTCAGCAAGGTGATGTCTATACAGATAGATAGATTTAATTCAATCAATGTTTACTTGTTTTTTTTTAATGATTTTGGGTTTTTTCTATGCTTTTAGTGGTTCTTGTTTTTTATCTGTCAGCTGCCTTGAGTGCCTGTTTTGGGGGGGGGAGATGGGGTATTAATTAATTAATTTAACAGCAACAACAACAACACATTTAGTGCTGGTCAAAACAAGGTTTGAATACCTCATGCAAGGATGGGAAATAGCGAGCTTCTGGATGCTTCTACAACTCTCCTCATCCCAGACAATTGCCCATGATGGCCTGGACTGATGGAGTACAACCAACAAACCAACCAATCTTTATTGCGCTCAAAGACCAGATAGCAAAATTAACAACAGCAACATACGCTTAATCAGCATCAAGAGGCGGACGTAATTAGAATTTCCCTATAAACTTATTTACATTAAATAACACCCCTTCAACTAAAATCTGCGTTCCAAAGTTTGAAATGGGTGCCATAAAACAGAATTCTGCAACAGCCCCAGTGATATTCAGATCATTGTCGGCAAGAAGGTATGTATTTAACATAGGTTTCCTCTGAGTGCAACAATATCTAGAGCATGGGTAGGCAAACTAAGGCCCTAGGGCCGGATCTGGCCCAATCGCCTTCTAAATCCAGCCCGCAGGAATAAGTTCATTTTTTAAAAAAATACAGTCCGACCCCCCACAAGGTCTGAGGGACAGTGGACCGACCCCCTGCTGAAAAAGTTTACTGACCCCTGATCTAGAGGGCTACAGCTCCCCCATCCCCTGACCTAACAATTGTATAAAGGGTAGGAGTTTGGTGGGGGTCTGACCAACAATGGAGAAGTAGATATTTCAGAAGAATATTTCAGAAGAACTAACGAGGCAGATGAAATAAGCAACCTGCCTATACCTGCTTTTCACACTTAGGACTGGGTGCCTATTATCAGAAAAACTATCGTTACATGTCATATGAAAGGAAAATGACTATAGACAAGTCAGTTGTTCAGTTCTGTCTTTTCAGAAAGACTTGATTTATTGTCTGGAAAACAGGGAAAGTGTGGGAAATATGCCAGGAATTCCATTGATGAAATGGATCATTTAAAATAACCCACAATTCAATGTGCATCTCTTTCAAAAGGTTGTATCTGGTAATAATGCCACATACTGTTAAAGTGCAACATCCCTTTCAGTAACTATTCCTCAAAACAAAATATAATTCAGCTTACCTTACCTTCTAAAGTTAATATTTTGAATCAATCCATTTATTTTATTTGCTAAATTTTTATACCACCATTCATCGAAAGATCACAGGGCAGTTTTCAGTGTCTAGTCTGTGAAATTTGTCACTGCTATGATTTTGAGATGTCATATTATGCCGACAAGAAATATATTTATGTGGTACAATTTAGGATGGATTCAGACACTTAAAATGTACTAGTGATGAAAGGCACAGCAACAACCCCCTCCAAAAAAATCTCCCTAATAATGCTTATGTCTGTCAAAGACTACAACATCCATAACAGCAAAGCAGGCAAAGCATTTCAGCTTTGCCTGAATACACACAGGAACATCTGGGGGGAAGAAAAGAGTGATCTCAACAGGTTTACACCTCTTAAAGCCACTTCCACAGGCCAGAGAATGTGCTAATATTGTCATCCTACATAAGCACTGGACCTGACAAACCCCAGAATCCGATCTAATTGGATATTTCTTCTTCTGTCAATTATCCTTGCTCCTGGAAAATGCCAGAAAATGGTGTAGCCCTCATATGTCTTCTGTCTCTATGTGCCTGAAGGAACTCTGTTTTCTCCTCCAGACAAAGGGTCCCAGGCTGTTTGCCTGTCAGCTAAAGATATGCTACTTGCAAGTTACTGAATATTAGTGCTAGAATTAGCCAGAAATGACTGTGTGTTTTTATTTCTATGCCATCTTGTATTTCAATAAAATTTATTCGACCGTCAGTCAGAAAGCACATATTATCCATACAAAAGTTAAAATGTCTAAACATCTGGAGAAGCGTGACACTTAGAAACAGTGAAAAGTATATTATACATTTAGACCCATATCAATACAGTCAATTTTTGCCTTACGATGCTTAAAGGCCAAAAAAAGAAATTTGGCCACCGAGAAGGTTGTTGTTCCAGTGAACTTGTTCAGCAAATACAAAAGCTGTCTTTCTCTGTCTACTGGGCTATGTTGGCATAGGAGTGGAGCTATAAGTTTTTGTCTAAGATCTGCATAGAATGGGCAGATCAAAAGAATATATGTTCAGTTGACTCAACCACTCCCAGAGCACAGGGGCAAAGTCTCTGGGCGTATGGGACTCCCCTGAACCTTCCCCACAAAACCGCCGATTCCAGAATGTTTAACCTAGCGGCTGTAAGGAGCCTATGGTATTCCACATAGTGGATTTCTGCCAGATAAGGGGCTGGTGAAATCTGAGATAACTGTTCCCCCAAATACATCCCAGGTTTCACAAGAGCAATGTCCTCTTGCCTAGCAATATCCCTCAGTCTTTGAGAGATCACAACTTTAGCTTGGCTAGAGATGCGACAATCCGCAGGTCTGCACTTCATTTATAATCTCCTTTTTCCGTGCCATCTTGCGTTTCTACCTCTTTCTTATATTGAATTTAAATAAATAGATTCTTTCCATTTGGATTCTGGAGCTGACCAAGGGTTTTACAGAACAACAAATGGGTCTCATTCATGTGCCCAGCTATCTTGAATCCAAAAGTTTGTAGGGGGTGGGGAGCGGTGTTGCTGTCAGTCACTGCCTGCAGGCACAGGCATCAGACTGGTCGTTGTGATACCAGGTTGCTCAATTAGATGGGCCTTTGGTCTTGTGCAGCTTTTCTTATGTTCTTATTGTGGGAGATTAGCAGCCCAAATTAGCAGCGCGGGTGGCGCTGTGGGTTAAACCACAGTGCCTAGGGCTTGCCGATCAGAAGGTCGGCGGTTCAAATCCCCACAACAGGGTGAGCTCCCGGTGCTTGGTCCCTGCTCCTGCCCACCTAGCAGTTCAAAAGCACTTCAAGTGCAAGTAGATAAATAGGTACCGCTCCGGTGGGAAGGTAAACGGCGTTTCCGTGCGCTGCTCTGGTTCGCCAGAAGCGGCTTAGTCATGCTGGCCACATGACATGGAAGCTGTACGCCGGCTCCCTCAGCCAGTAAAGCGAGATGAGCACCGCAACCCCAGAGTCAGTCACGACTGGACCTAATGGAAAGGGGTCCCTTTACCTAAAACTCATTAAAAAGGACTCTGCCTTGTTTTCTCTGTTCTTGTTGCAACCAGGGGAAGAATAGCTTTCCCGAAGCCTTGACAGAGCTTTGGCAACCAATGAGCTACCATCACTTAAAGGCTTGACTCAAGCCTTGACACTCTCCATGGTGGGGATATGAGCTGCCTGTGGGATTCTCTCCATAATACGGCATCTTTTTTTTTTAATGCCTACAGCACCCGGTATTCCCAGGCGGTCTCCCATCCAAGTACTAACCAGGCCTGACCCTGCTTAGCTTCCGAGATAAGACGAGATCGGGCGTGTTCAGGGCAGTATGGCCGTAGACATACGGCATCTTTGAGAAGCTGTTCAAGACACTAACTGGGCTTTCTGTCTAATTTCCCTCACTTGTGTCCTTCCTCATGCTTACTGTGGCCTGCGCGGCAGTCCTTTTGGCCCCAAACAGGTAGAAAATGAGAGAATTGGGGACCAGCAGAACAGCACCGTGGGAGTTACAGCAGATACATCCAGTTTCAGTGCGTTGTATCTCCCGAACTCATAAGCCCTAGCTGACACAGGCAATTGTCAGAAGATGGAGTTGTAGTCCAGATTTCAACAAATTGGCATAAGCCTGGTGAAATATACTCGGAGTTGAGTGTGGATTTATTCAGCTCATAGTAGCGAGGAATGAATGTTTCCCCAGAACGTCTGCTTTATATATATATTTTTATTAGTTTTCCTTCCCCCCCCTTACATCCAACTTGTCCACATCAACATAAATTATTAATTAACATTGTTACTTACAGAGCGTAACAGACGTAATCATATGCTTATCCAATATACATATATTGACATGTGCTCCCATATATCGCCCACCGAACATACTTCCATTCATCTTACATATCACTCGTCGTCCCCCCTCACCCAACATTCATCTCAATTCATTCAATATTATATTGCTTACACATTTTTTTTTTGTATTTATTTCTCACATTCTTGGACTTCCCTCCTTTATCGCCCCACCTTCCCTCAATATTTTCTTTTTCTATGATATTAAACATTACGTTTTCTGTTTTTAATTATTTACTCTTATTGTTACCTTATTTTCATTTTTGCCTTTTCCTGTCAAACAATATCTTTTCTTGCAGGTGCTGATTACAAAACACTCTCCCTGTTCAGATCACATCTTTCCATTATATACTTTATGAAATTATCCCACTCTTCTATTACCTTGCTTCTTGAATTCTCCCTTACTTTTTCCGTTAACACAGCCAGTTCTATATATTCTATTTTCTTATTTAACCATTCTTTTTTATTTGGTGGTTTCTCCTGTTTCCAATATGAAGCAATCAATATTCTCGCTGCAGCTACAGCATATTGGAAGAAATTCCGGGCCTTGGTTGGAATCTCTGATGGGATGATCCCCAGAAGGTAAGTTTCCGGGGCTTTTATAAATTTAATTTTTAGAATTTGTTCCATTTCTGCATGGATTGTTGTCCAGAATCGTTCGATTACCTTACAGCGCCACCATATATGATAGTAATCACCCACCTCCTTGCACCTCCAACATTGGTTTGAGGTCTTTTTATACATTTTGTTTAGTCTATGGGGAGTAAAGTGCCATCTATAAAATATTTTTACCAAGTTCTCCCTGATGGCTGTGCAGGCGGTAAATGACCAACCTTCTTTCCATAGCTTTTCCCACCTCTGGAAGTAAATATATGGCTTATGTCTTGGGCCCACCGTATCATAGTCGGTTTCGTCTCCTCTTCCATAACTAACCAATCTAACACAATATGGTATGCTTTCGAAAGTGTCTTACCACTGGAGTTTACCACTTCCACCTCAAACCTTGAGGGCTCTTCCTCGAACCCTTTCTTTTTATCTTCCTTGAATCTCTGAAATACCTGATGGTATTGGAACCACCCCTGTAGTTTGTCTTTTATTTGCTCATAGGACTTGAGTTGTAAATTGTCTCCCTTTTTTTCCAACAGGTCCCTGTATGAAGGCCATTTTGCTTCTGTATTTTTTCGCCTCACTGCCAATGCCTCCAAGGGAGAACACCACCATGGAGTCCGTTGTTCCAACAAATGTCTATGTTTTAACCACACTTTTAATAAAGGACCCCTTATTATATGATTCGAGAACTCTTTGTGTATTTTATGCTTATCATAGATCATATATGAGTGCCATCCAAATCGTAAGTTGAATCCCTCCAGGTCTAATAATTCAGAATTGTCCAATCGACACCACTCTCTCAGCCATGTGAGACAGGCGGCATCGTAATATGAATTTAAATCAGGCAAAGCCAGCCCCCCCCCCGCCTCTTGATATCTATCATGTGTAGATGGCTTATCCTAGGACGTTTTCCTTGCCATAAGAATCTTGACAGGTATCTCTGCTATTCCCTTATAAAACGTCTGCTTTATATACATTATTTACACAATGGGCCCCACGTGATTGGCTAATTCCGGGATACTCCTGTAGGCCAATCAGGTTGCGGATTCACTTCCACCTGGAGCTGGATTGGGTGGCTCCTGCAGACCAATCAGGCTGCTGCATTCTGGATCCTATTGTTCTAGGACCAATCAGACTGCTGCATTTTGGATCCTATTCAACTTAGTACATAACATCTGGCAACCTGCGCTCAGAACCTTCTAATAGATTATGAGTATCCCTTCTAAATATCCCATTGACCAGGCATTGAGTAAGTTAAAAAAAATGTGCCAAAATTACTGTAAAGATGTATTGCAACTTGCACATTGCCAGCCTGAGTTTTCAAGAAGAGCAGGGTTGTAAATATAATACATATTTGTTTGTGTCTTCATTCTGAATTAAATGTTTATGGCAGTTAATCGTTTTTAACAATCGGGGAAATAAATATAAAGATCCCTTGCAGTTTTGGGGAGAGAGTTCTCTGGCGTTCATGGCAGAGGTTTATTGTTTCTGCTATAAAAATCCTACAATGACAGATGTCCAAGGTCCATAGCAGATGCATTGAAGGTCCACGGAGACCAATACCCAAAGACTCAGGATCATGAAATGTGAGGGCAGAAGAATAAATATTCATTGTTCCCATAAATTCACCTTACATGGTTTGGTGCCCTCAAAGTTTTGACTTCCTACTCCATTTCAGGAGGCTTAGAATGCCTCATAATGAAGTTGGTGACATTCCGAAGGCTAATTTTGCATGGAATGTGAAAATTCACATTTGAGGATATTGATGAAAAGGCAACAGCAGCCGCAGCAGCTGTTGGCTTGAGAGTAGGGCTCTGGGCCAAGTGCTGAACATCTCTATTCCCATCACTGCAACCACATGACCTTATTAATAGACGTCCGCATGCACTTCACACATTTCGTCAACATTGCTCTCTGGTGCACACATACAAACTTTGGGATGGAAAACAACTAAGTTTCAGGAATTTGCAGGATATGTTAGAGCCAAGTGCAGGGCTACAGCCCAGAAGCCAAATTCAAATCTATATTTTCACCCTAAATAAGCAATTTAGAGCCAGAATGGGGAACCTATAGCCCTCCAAATGTTGTTGTACTACAACTCCAATCCAGTCCAACTAGGTGTCATAACCAGAGACCTTAAGACCTTCCAGTGTGCATCACATGACTTGGATGAGGATTTGATTCAAGCTATTACCTCAGGGACGCGGGTGGCGCTGTGGGTTAAACCACAGAGCCTAGGGCTTGCCGATCAGAAGGTCGGCGGTTCGAATCCCCACGACGGGGTGAGCTCCCGTTGCTCGGTCCCTGCTCCTGCCAACCTAGCAGTTTGAAAACACATCAAAGTGCACGTAAATAAATAGGTACCGCTCCAGCAGGAAGGTAAACGCCGTTTCTGTGCGCTGCTCTGGTTCAACAGAAGCGGCTTAGTCATGCTGGCCACATCACCCGGAAGCTGTACGCTGGCTCCCTCGGCCAGTAAAGCGAGATGAGCGCCGCAACCCCAGAGTCGTCCGCAACTGGACCTAACAGTCAGGGTTCCCTTTACCTTTATTACCTCAGGGGGACAACCACCAGAACTCTATTTGGAGTCCTCCCAACTGTGGAGTCCTCCCAATCCTGTGGCTCAGTACCCCTGCAGTACTCCCATTTCCCCAGCCTCACAGAAGCCAAACGCTATAAGATAACTCATTCAGGACATAGAGCTTACACAGTTCAGGCCTGGTCCTCCTACATAAGGCTTCATTGGTCACCAGCTCCCTGGGTGACCAATTGGTCACCTGGCTCCCTGGGTGACCACTTCTGCTGCATAAGCAGAGCCCCTTTGAGCCATTCCAAGTCTTGCATGCTCTCAGTTGCAAGTTGTCCACTTGGGCAACTGCCAACTGCCCCTGAGAGCCCCGAACACTCACAGAACTGACTTGGGATGTATCAATCTGTCAACTTCTGTTTCTCTCAGTTTCTCACTTATCTAATCTTAAACTCTGTTATAGGCCCATAATATATCTACAGCCAGTTTGCAGATGATGGAAACAACTTGCTCCAACCTGCAATACGGCTAATTTGCAGGTGATGGAGAGAAAAACATGAGCACAATATCAAGGGATACACCTTCATCACCTAAGCAGCCGAAGACAAGCCGCCCCTGACTAACAATAAGGATTCGAGTTATTCTGTACAATAGCTTGCTTTAATTTTCTGTATTATTGTTGATGATATGTGTACTGTTTTTTGGCCCAAAGCCCCCAAAGCAATGAAGAACAGATTAAACTATAATCAGATGAACACACACAATAAAGGACAGTGAATCGAAGTCCCGTTCCATGCCGAATAAGCATAGGACGCCTTTGCCCGGCGATGCTGTGGCCCCTAGTTTGCAGCAAAATACTGGTCAAAGTGTTGCCCAATATCTTCTCTGTGCGATAGGCTCATGGGGAAAAGCTGTCCCATGAGCCCTTGCTGCAGAGGGGAAAGGAACGCCTATGTGAGGTGGCTGTCCCTGGAGTTCAGGGCCATTTTGTCTTGAGAACTTCCTGCCCACCCAGAGCCTTCACTGAGCAATTTGGGGGTCGCTGGTTGACAGGGCCAGAAATGAATTTTCTTCTCACAACCTAATTGACACTTGGTTGGGGGTTCCCCCCCCCCCACACACAAACCTTTTGCTCAGTGAAATTATGGCTTTTCCTTTGCTAGGTGAAGAACATTGTTTGTATGAGGGTGGAAATGGCATTGGTTAGGATGAACATAGTATGGGATGGGCCGTAAGGGGCCTGAAGGAAGGTTTGACCACGGTACCCCCAAGCTCGGTGTTGGGGTATCTGCCTAGTAGGACTCTGCACCCCAGTTGTCCAGTGAGACCTTGCTTGCTTGGCTCGCACCACAGCAAGGTTCAACACTGACCGACTCTCATGGAACGGGTTTGGCGTGGTTCAAATTCGGTGGATCCATTCCATCCTGAGACCCAATGCCATGCCAACCCTTGCGCTGCCTGCTGCTGTCAATAAAGATTTGGCCTGATTTTATCCCTTCACTCTTGTAAGGTAACGGTAAAGGGACCCCTGACCATTAGGTCCAGTCGCGGGTGACTCTGGGGTTGCAGCGCTCATCTCGCTTTATTGGCCGAGAGGCAGCATACAGCTTCCGGGTCATGTGGCCAGCATGGCTAAGCCGCTTCTGGCGAACCAGAGCAGCACACGGAAACGCCATTTACCTTCCTGCCAGAGCGGTACCTATGTATCTACTTGCACTTTGATGTGCTTCAGAACTACTAAGTGGGCAGGAGCAGGGACCGAGCAACAGGAGCTCACCCCGTCGCGGGGATTCAAACCACCGACCTTCTGATCAGCAAGCCCTAGGCTCTGTGGTTTAGACTACAGCGCCACCCGTGTCCCTCTTGTACAGTCTTGCTATTTTGCCACTCTTGTGGGTCACACAATGCATCTGCCTGTCAGGCTTCGGGGAATCAGATCCCTCCCACGGTGGCAGCCCAGAATCAGAGAAACGATAAAAGTTCTTACCAAGCGATTTCTTCAATAATTCACAGAGAGCGACGAAAGAATGCAGCCTTCCCTAAATGATGGTGTTGCTCCAAGTAAATCCCACCCCTCCTTTCGTCTCCCCTATTCTACGTCATCCCTGCATCAGCTGATCTGTCCTTTCTGCCTCTGAGCTTTCTGTTCTACCATCCTCAATGCCTGCCTGGTCCTGGGAGAGGGGGGGGGTCAGGAATGGTTTCCGAAGACACTGTGTCTGTGAGCTGTCTCTCCCCTGGTGGTGCTGCTGCTTCTTCCTGCTGTTCCTCTTCCAATATTTCTCAGCCTCTGCCCTCTGAACTATGCCCTTCTGCAAACCACTGTTTTAAATCTATACTGTCTTCCTGTTCTCAGGAAGGTTCAGGAGAAGGGAGGGCAGCCCCCACCATTCCTCCTCAGTCCAGCCCCTGACACTGCCTGGGGAAATAACAGTAAAAGTGCTGAAATAAAATCATTACAGTCATACCTCGTGTTGCGTTAAGTTCATGTTGAGTCTTTTCGGCTTGCGAACGCGGCAAACCCGGAGGTGTACACTTCCGGGTTTCGCCGCGTGTGCATGCGCAGAAGCGCTCTAGCGCGCCATGCGCATGCACAGAAGCGGCGCTCTAGTTATGGACTTTTTGGGGTGCAAATGGCACCCCAGAACGGATCGAGTCCATAACCGAACCACTGTATCTATTTCATTATACCTTTGCACAGGCAGCCCAAACTCGGCCCTCCAGCTGTTTTGGGACTACAACTCCCATCATCCCTAGCTAACAGGACCAGTGGTCAGGGATGATGGGAATTGTAGTCCCAAAACAGCTGGAGTTTGGGGGCGCCTGCCTTTGCAGAACAAAAGTAGTAATGTTCAGGACAGGAGCTAATCATGGTCAGTAAACTTCCTTTATCACAGCAACTAGTGGAAGTTTGCAGGCTGAACCCTTAGAATGAAAATACAGCCTGGGGCTTGTTCGTCATACACCCTGACTGAACAGTGAGACTGAACAGTTGCCATTATAATATTCACTTCTTGTGAAATGGGGAAAAGCATGTGGCCCCACTCCCCTCTAAACATGGATGTGTCCTACACATAATAATGTGTGAACCAGGATAGAACCATTTTGAAATTCTGGATATTTACCCTTAAGGCAAAGCTTTTCAGGGTGGGTGGATGAATGCAGATTTTAAAGCAGCTCCTTCCAAGTCAACCCATTAAAGTTATTTTATGACAGAGGAAAGGAAATTGTGCTGCTTCCATGGGAGGAAGTATAGCATTAAAAGTGTCATTATCAATTGATTTTGATTTCTGGCTTCTTCCTGGCCTAGCATTACTGACTGCAACAGGGGGGAAAGAACAAATTCCATCCTTTTAAAGGGAAAGGATGCATAATGCTACTGACATAAAAAGCGCACAGCATTTCTGTTGTGTTTAAGAGTTTGACATGGTCTTTTTGGTGTAATAGGGGACCGAGGTGGCGCTGTGGGTTAAACCACAGAGCCTAGGGCTTGCTGATCAGAAGGTCGGCGGTTCGAATCCCTGCGACAGGGTGAGCTCCCGTTGCTCGGTCCCAGCTCCTGCCCACCTAGCAGTTCGAAAGCACGTCAAAGTGCAAGTAGATAAATAGGTACCGCTCCAGCGGGAAGGTAAACGGCGTTTCCGTGCGCTGCTCTGGTTCGCCAGAAGCGGCTTTGTCATGCTGGGCACATGACCTGGAAGCTGTACGCCGGCTCCCTCGGCCAATAAAGCGAGATGAGCGCCGCAACCCCAGAGTCGTCCACGACTGGACCTAACGGTCAGGGGTCCCTTTACCTTTACCTTTTTGGTGTAATAAATATAATTTAGAAGGTGATGGGCTACATTTGAGGGTGAAAGGTTAAACCCAGTTGTGTGTGTGTGAGAGAGAGAAAGAGAATATGACTGACTAAGAAATCCTGAGAACACACATTTATGTGATGCAGTGGGTCAGTTCATTCAGCCACCAATCTCGAAAAACTTCACTCTCGCTCACATACTAAATTGACCACGATCCAAAACAGAGTAAATCTTGCTTAACACCAGTTGTATCTGTGACAAAAAAGGCACACTTGTACCTATCCTGTGAAGTATGACAGACTGCAACTCTTTAGGTTATTTAGTGCTGGGTAGAGCCACCACTGTTTTGTTGTAATAATAATAATAATAATAATAATAATAATAATAATAATAATAATAATAATATATTATTTATACCCTACCCACCATGGGCAGCTCCCCCCCCAAAAATAAAAACACAATAAAACATCAAACACTAAAACCTTCCCTAAACAGGGTTGCCTTCAGATGTCTTCTGAAAGACAGATAGTTGCTTATTTCCTTGACATCTGATGGGAGGCCATTCCACAGGGCGGGTGCCACCACCGAGAAGGCCCTCTGCCTGGTTCCCTGTAACCTCACCTCGCAGTTAGGGAACCGCCAGAAGGCCCTCAGAGCTGGACCTCAGTGGGGCAGAACGATGGGGGTGGAGACGCTCCTTCAGGTAAACAGGACTGAGGCCGTTTAGGGCTTTAAAAGTCAGCACCAACACTTTGGATTTTCTCGGCAACGTGCTCTATTTAGTACGTTTAGGCAAGAGAAGGAAGGAGATCCACATATGCAGACTAGTTTGGGGAAGGGCTGTAGCTCAGTGATAGAGCCTCTCCTTTGCATGTAGAAGGTTCCAGAATCAATCCTCGGCATCTCCAGGCAAGGCTAGGAGGAAGCCCTGCCCAAAACCTTGGAGAGCTGCTGCCAATCAATGAAGGCAATACTGAGCTAGATGGACCAATGGCCTGAATCAGCGTGTTTTCACATGAGTAGAATGTGTCCTTTTATTTAAAAGGCATCTCTGTGTTATTTGTGGGGCCTGCCTGGTGTTTTTACATGAGTAGAATGTGTCTTTTTATTTAAAAGGCATCTCTGGGTTATTTGTGGGGCCTGCCTGGTGTTTTTCCATGGGTTATTTGTGGAGCATAGGAATTGGTTCATTCCCCCTCACCCCCCCCCAAAAAAAGTCTGGTCCACCACATGGTCTGAGGGATGGTGGACCGGCCCACGGCTGAAAAAGGTTGCTGACCCCTGGCTTAGAACATGAGCGACTGCTGAGGCAACAGGAGCTAGACTAGCTCCTGTAGCTCAGAAAGAAAACTTGACTCTCCCAAGTTACAATCAACAGGATTGATTGATTTAAGAGAGTTGAAAGAGTAGGAAGCTGCCTTAAAAGAAAGAATACATATATTCACTATCTAAGGCAGTGACTTACAAAAAAAAAAAAAAAAAGAGGTTCAGCTAACATACAAAACAGCATGGGTCATCCCAGACAGTTCATCAAAGGCACTCGAGGGAGATACAAAGAACATCCGGACTCTTTTTATCTCTGGAAATGCAAAGCTATCTGGCCATCATTCCATCATTCCCAAAGGGCAGTGATATATTAAGAAAGTGAACCTATCAAAGTTCAACTCACATCCATTATAAACTTTGTGGAGGACACCATTCTATGACACCATTTTGTTTTCTATTTATACAACTAAAATGTTTTTCTGGCTTAAAAAAACAAAATAGAGGTATAGCACTGTAATGCTATAATGGTATGCTGTTATTCCTTTCCAGTCACCGTTTTGTTAAAATGGCTGTGACTGGAAAGGTTTCTTATTTTTATTTCTTAATTAGCAGTATTGTAATATAATGTTATAGCATATCATAATATGAAATCAACATTATGGCATTATGGTGCTATAGTGCTATACCTCATTGGGCTGCATTAAAAACAAAAAAATATGGAAAAGGTATAACATCGTGAGACATCAATTGAAATAAGCCATAGCAGGATTTTTTCGCATTTGTGAAATATAAGCCGTACCCCGAAAATAAGCCATAGTGATAGGCACAGTTCTGGAGGGCGCCAAGGAAAAGGCGGGGCTGGGCGTCCAGTCCCGCCACCAAAACCAGTCAGCCCCAGAAGCAGCGCTCAGGAACTCTGCAGAGCAGGGCGCACAAGAAGCGGCAGCGAGCGTGACAAAGGCACTCTGAAGATCTCTTCGCCCGCGCGCTTGCCCAACTCCGCTCGGCGCAGAGCGCACAGGGCGGCTGCCATGGCAGAGAGGGAAGGCGGCACAGGCTTTCCCTGCTCACCGCCATGACGAAATCCCCCGAGCCGCCCCACGCTTCGCCCAAGAGGCCCCTTGGTAAACAAGGCTTCTGTCGAGTTTCGAGGAGGGAAGGCGGCAGAGGAGGAGCAGGAGAGAGCGCCCAGCGAAAGCGGGTCTCTCTGGTGCCCGTTTCCTCAAAGCTCAGCTTGGATTCTCCCCGCCGCCGCCAGCAAGCAAACAAAGAGCTCCGCGCCCGTCCTTCGCAGCCCCAGAACTCGAGCATGGCCTTGCCAATGCGTGCTTACATAATGAAAATAAGACATCCCCTCAAAATAAGCCATAGGGCATTTTCTTGAGGGAAAAAAATATATAAGACGGTGTCTTAAAATAGGGGAAACACAGTAGCTAATAGCAGGAGAATAATGGCTGGGTAGTGCTAGGAGCCATCTGTCTAGAAGCAGCCGCAGTCATACATGCTCTTCTCCAGAATACTCCATTTCATCCCCCCCTTCCACTCATTTTCTAGTTCTCGCTGTGGTCTAAACCACTGACATGTGGTCAGCTCTGTCCCGCTGCGACAGCTAGTCTTGCTGCTGACTAGGGTCAGCTCTGTCCCGTCGGACAGCGTGAACCAATGCCTACGCAACCACTCACGTGATTTGTATTCAATAAAGTTGTGGCCAAAATATGCCCAAAAACCCAAACCAAAATTATGTCTCCAGTGTGAGTTTATTGGTGGGGAGTAGCTGGGTGACCTACATGCGCAACTACCAGACTTTTAGAAGACATCTGAAGACAGCCCTGTTTAGGGAAGCTTTTAATGTTTGATGGACTACTGTATTTTAATATTTTGTTGGAAGCCACCCAGAGTGACTGGGGAAACCCAGCCAGATGGGCGGGGTATAAATGATAAATTATTATTATTATTATTATTATTATTATTATTATTATTATTATTATTATTCTATTATATCTCATGGCAGATAACATTTCCTTATCTGTACACAGAGAACAAACCTTTAATAGAGAAGCTTCTGTACTCCCATTTCAGGAATCTGGGACTGAGAACCTGACAAGAGCATGACAGCTGTCACTGAGGAACCATTTTGATGATCCTTTGAGGTTGAGTCATGTTTGTCCCATGACTGTCTTGCAAAATTTCAGGTTTGGGGAAATAACCTGTCAGTACAAGTGTAATGCTGGCGAAACCCTTAAAACTGCCACATGCCACTTTTCTTCTCAGTAAGATGTATCTTGGTTTACTGTTCCTCGATTCATGTTCTGTATAAAAACTCACTGTCAGAATACAAACCACTTCCAAAGAGTGAACTGAGGTGTGTGAGAAAGTAATGACTGGTAAATGTGTCATCTATAGACTGAAACGGAACAATTTCCCCCAATATGAAGTGTAATCAGGCTACACTTACAAAACTGGAAATATAGCTCTGGACCAGATGATTTTCTTATTATTTGTCTCGAAAAGTAATGGGAATGACTTGGGCAGTGAACCTTGTGCTGCCTTGCGACCCACCCTGACTTTCAGATCTCTCTGCAGCAACATTTAATATCATTTAATATCAGACCATCCTTCTCTCATGAATCAAAATGCCTTTGTGTGGCACATTTCAGGCACTGTTCTATCTCTCCAGGTGTTGTTTGAATCCCATCAACCCCAGCCAGCATGGCCACTGGTTCGACACCAGTATCACCATTCTTTCCATCTCCCCAGTTAGCGCAAACCAGCCCGGCTTTCTAAACAACTTCCTTCTTTATGCCAGATTTGAAGGCTGCATGGTGCATCTCCCCTCCCCACATCTCCTTAAGAAGTCCTCTCTGGACATAGAGACATATGCTTCTTCTTCTTCTTCTTTGGCGATCACTCGTAGCCGAGTAAGATCGTCTTCCATAAACAGGGTTTTAACAGTGAGTCCGTAGGTGACTGTGGAGGCCAATTCTGGATCCACACGTCCTTCCATAGTAGGGACATTGGTTTCCGAGCGGGAGTTGATCACGGTGAGGTTTTGCCAAGCACGCCTACCTCTTAGCACATTTCTCCCTTGCGTCCTGAGTTCGAGTGTCTTCAAAGCCCATGACACCTTTGGTAAAGGCTGTTCTTCAATTGGAGCACTCGCAAGCCACTGTTTCCCAATTGCCGGTGTTTATACTACATTTTTTTCGATTTGCCTTGAGAGAGTCTTTAAACCTCTTTTGATGACTACCAGTATTACGCTTTCCATTTTTAAGTTCAGAATAGAGTAGTTGCTTTGGAAGACGATCATCAGGCATCCACATAGCATGACCAGTCCAACGAAGTTGATATTGAAGAATCATTGCTTCGACACTGGTGATCTTTGCTTCTTCCAGTACACTGGCATTAGTTCTCTTGTCTTCCCAGGTGATGTGTAACTCAGTGGTGTAACGCTGGAAAATGTTGATCACTTCTCCTATGTGGGCAGTTATTTTGCCACAAGGGCCAACACTGATGATAAAATCCAGCATCGCCTGAGCTCTGCGAGTGCAGCTTTCTCCTGATTGAAGGCATATACAACATTTGCTCAGCCACTAATATACCCTTTTGGGGAAGGTGTTCAAGAAGATGGTAGCTGAGCAGACATGATTGGAGGCAGCCAATTATTTAAACTCATTTCAATCCAGCTACTGAGCTGGTTTTGCCACTTAAAAGTGGGGAACACAACATACTAGTTCTCCTTGATCTCTCAGTAGCTTTGGATTATGTTGTTTAGTCGTGTCCGACTCTTCGTGACCCCATGGACCAGAGCACGCCAGGCACTCCTGTCTTCCACTGCCTCCCACAGTTTGGTCAGACTCATGTTGGTGGCTTCAAGAACACTGTCCAACCATCTCATCCTCTGTCATCCCCTTCTCCTTGTGCCCTCCATATTTCCCAACATCAGGGTCTTTTCCAGGGAGTCTTCTCTTCTCATGAGGTGGCCAAAGTACTGGAGCCTCAGCTTCAGGATCTGTCCTTCCAGTGAGCACTCAGGGCTGATTTAGAAAAAGAGGACAGCGGTGGAAGAGTGCTGGTCTAGACAGAAGCAAAAATATTTGACTTTCAGCCTTCTTTAATCTGCTTTTTCAAAAAAATCAGTCAAAGGGATGAGTACATTGAGACTGTGATGCTAAGTAATCATCTTTAATGTTACGAACCAGCTCTTTGTCTTGGTCTTTCATAATTGACATTGACAGTAAAGGAAGAAAATTTTGTTCACTCTCCGGGCACAATTACTTCAAATCAATTTAATTAGAACCCAGATCTTTGCAAGCCATGTTGACCTTCTGTTCCCTGTCCATTTGCTGACATGGTTTAACTGAGAACGATGAGAAGTTGCCTGATTCATTTGCTGCCCCAACAGCCTGCTACTCTATGACGTTCATCCCTTAGTCATCTGACTAACACAGGCAGCTGCCCATTTGTCTCATATCTGAGAACTTTCTTTCAAGAGCAGACCAGAGACAAACCAGCCCAAGACTATTTTGGAAACGTATACCAGTACGTTTCCGAGCACAATTCAAAGTGTTGGTGCTGACCTTTAAAGCCCTAAACGGCCTCGGTCCTGTATACCTGAAGGAGCGTCTCCACCCCCACCGTTCAGCCCGGACACTGAGATCCAGCGCCGAGGGCCTTCTGGCGGTTCCCTCACTGCGAGAAGCAAAGCTACAGGGAACCAGGCAGAGGACCTTCTCGGTAGTGGCACCCGCCCTGTGGAATGCCCTCCCAGCAGAGGTTAAAGGGATCAACAACTACATGACTTTTAGAAAACACCTGAAGGCAGCCCTGTTTAGGGAAGTTTTTAATCTGTGATGTGTTAATGTATTTTAATGTTTGCTGGAAGCCGCCCAGAGTGGCTGGGGAGACCCAGCCAGATGGGCGGGGTACAAATAATAAATTATTATTATATTATTATTATTATTATTATATTAAAAGTATGAAGATGTGACTCTGCATTTGTCCCAAGGTATGACTCCATAATGATGGCTCCCCGTTGGTTGGATGCCACGGTTTCAAGTTTTCTGTTTGGAACCAGCCAACTTGATCCAAGAGCTAATTGTATTGACATTAACCTGTTTTAACAAGCCTGAAGTATCAATAAATCATTTCTTTAGTGCTCCAAGTTTTAACACTGCGTTGTTAATGTACTGTACTTGAATTGACAAATAGGCTGGAAAATCGTTCGTTTCCTGTAAGATGCGTTGCTTCCTCAAGCCTCACTTCCCATAGCTATGAAGGGGCCTTTCAAAATGGAGATTTTTTAATTTTTTTTTAAGGAGACTGTCATTGCATTACCCAAATTGTTTTACCTTTAATGGATCTCTTCAGAGATACTTCATTCCTCTGGAAACCATTGAGAGCTGATTATCAATACCCCCTTTGAGGAAGGGGGATTCACCCTGGAAGAAAGCCTTCTGTACCATCTTTACAGACAAAACACCCAAGAGCAGCATGCTTATATCGCCTCTTTAAATTTTATTTCTGCAACAAAAGAGGTATCATTTGACAAATAATGAAGAGAACCTTGCACAGCTTTTTATGCACTCGTCAGGTACTTGAAATGAACAGTAATTTTACTAATTAGCTACCACAGGAGCTAATTGCAAGAAGAATTCACAGCTCTGAGGTGTGAAGATTGCTACTAGCATTTTGCATCGCTGAAAAGCAAAGCTTTGTTATTTGAATTTTAAGAGATGAACCTCTTCCACACACACACCCATGTCATCACAGATGAGATTTAGATATGCATTGAGCACTACGAAGCAATATTAAGGACATTTTGCATTTCCAGGTAAAACAAAGAGAAGTCTTCCATAGCAAAGCCCCTGGAGATGTATCAGTGAAGGTCCCAACTTCACTCTGACTCTTCGTAATTTAACAAGCATAAGATGACAGAGGTACTTACCTCAAGTGCGACCTATCAGAGGCAAAAAGGGGGGGTAGATCAATGATCATGCAATATTTTGACAAGTTATTTAAACTAAATTATGCATCTTGGTCTTTGCAGAATAGAATAAATTAAGCACTATTTCAAGACAGTAGATTAAAAATCTGGTTCTTCTTTGCTGTGCAACTTTAGGAATGAACGTAAGCTTAGGCTCCTGACATGAAAATGACACTTTCTCCGGGGTTCTAATGATTTGAAAGGAACTAACCTCTGAGTTAGGGACCCAGGTGGCGCTGTGGGTTAAACCACAGAGCCTAGGGCTTGCCGATCAGAAGGTTGGCGGTTCGAATCCCTGCAACGGGGTGAGCTCCCGTTGCTCGGTCCCTGCTCCTGCCCACCTAGCAGTTCGAAAGCATGTCAAAGTGCAAGTAGATAAATAGGAACCAATCTGGCGGGAAGGTAAACGGCATTTCCATGCGCTGCTCTGGTTTGTCATGCTGGCCACATGACCTGGAAGCTGTATGCCGGCTCTTGGCCAATAAAGCGAGATGAGCGCCGCAACCCCAGAGTCGGACATGACTGGACCTAATGGTCAGGGCCCCCTTTACCTTTACCTTTAACCTCTGAGTTGCAGGTGTGGATGTCGCTGTGGTGTAAACCATTGAGCCATCTGTCTGGAAGCAGCCGCAGATAGTCATGCATGCTCTTCTCCAGAATACTCCATTTCATCCCCCCCTCCACTCATTTTCTAGTTCTCGCTGTGGTGTAAACCATTGAGCCTTGGGCTTGCTGATCAGAAGGTTGGCGGTTCGAATCCCCACAATGGGGTGAGCTCCTGTTGCTCAGTCCCAGCTCCTGCCAACCTAGCAGTTCGAAAGCACATAAAAGTGCAAGTAGATAAATAGGTACTGCTCCATGCGCTGCTCTGGTTCATCAGAAGCAGCTTAGTCATGATGGCCACATGACCCGGAAAAACTGTCTGCAGACATTTTTTCTATACAATGTCCTGGGAATGAGCCAGTGTCATCACAGAGCATCTTCCCAGTGCCAGGCTGCCAGAGGGCACTCGACTGAAGCAGTGCTCTTAAAGTAGCAGGAGGAGACCTCCAGAAAGGCTAACTAACCTCTTCGGGCTAACTAAGCATGCCAGGCCTCCCCATTGGACGTGCCTACTTGTCGATCACCTGATGTCATATGAGGTCAGGCATGGCCCAGGTAAATCTGCAGCTTCAAGTTGCAGCTTGAAGTCAGCTTTGGTTAAATTGGGGGCCTTGCCCTGCTGCACTGTTTTTGGCACAGCTCGGATACACTTGGGAGCTCACCATCATCACCATCATTATCATCATAATTTATTATTTATACCCCGCCCATCCGGCTGGGTTTCCCCAGCCCCTCTGGGTGGCTTCCAGCAAAATATTAAAATACAATAATTCATCAAATATTAAAAGCTTCCCTAAACAGGGCTGCCTTCAGATGTCTTCTAAAAGTCCTTGACCTCTGCTGGGAGGGCGTTCCACAGGGCAGGCGCCACTACCGAGAAGGCCCTCTGCCTGGTTCCCTGTAACTTTGCTTTTTGCAGTGAGGGAACCGCCAAAAGGAGCTGGACCTCAGTGTCCAAGCAGAACGATGGGGGTGGAGATGCTCCTTCAGTTTACTGGGCCAAGGCTATTTAGGACTTTAAAGGTCAGCACCAACACTTTGAATTGTGGCCAGAAACATACTGGGAGCCAGTGTAGGTCTTTCAGTGTAGGTGTTATGCGGCCACTTCCAGTCTAGCTGCTGCAGAGGCACAGTTACCCCATTCAGGACCAGGGAGTCCTCCACACCCACCCGCCCTCTGTCCCCCCAAAACAGTACTTTTGTCTTGTCAGGATTCAACCTCAATCTGTTAGCTGCCATCCATCCTCCAACTGCCTCCAGACACTCACACAGGACCTTCACCACCTTCACTGGTTCCGATTTAAAAGAGAGGTAGAGCTGGGTATCATCCGCGTTCCGAATGACCCCTTCCAGAAGCGGCACAACATGAAAAGGTGCCACATTCAAAATGAAAGACTGGAGAGTGTTCCCAAGTCTTCCTCTGAAGTCATGCAAGTCAGATAATTGACAGGTGGAGTGGCCCACTGTCAAAGTGGACTAGAGTGGGTTGACCTGACCATTCCTGGGTATGGACCTCCCTCTGGATCCACTTCCTCACCTTTGTTTAATCACTATGGCCAACTCTGCCTGAATATCACCTGATACCCCCTCAAGTTTCTTACCTTGGTTAGGAAGAAAGGTCTGTTAAAGTTGGGGGTTGGGGTGGGCTCGGTGCATCTCAAGAATTCACAGGCAATAGCTTACATTGTCAGATGCATTTAACTGGAAAGGGAATCTCTCTATCCTGATATGGACCTCAGTGCATCCCTTACTCTTTTTATTATACACACTGTCAACTTGTGCTTCTGTGTCCCATTGACAAAGCAAGTACCGTATTTTTCTCTCTATAAGGCGCAACTGACCATAGGATGCACCTAGTTTTTAGAGGGGGAAAGCCCCATTTCTGCAGCTTCTTTTGCAAAGGAGAAAAGCCCCATTTTTGAGGATCAGCTCAAATTTCTGCAGCTTCTTTTGCAAAGGAGAAAAGCCCCATTTTGTGAGGATCAGCTCAAAGTTGTTGAGCTTTTTTGCAAAGGGAAAAAACCCTGTTTTGGGGGTTTAACTCACAGTTCTGCAGCTTCAGGAAGCCATTTCTACAGTTTCCAGACAGGTAATCTAATCAGCCAGTCACATGTCGCTGGGGAAACAGCCTCCCTCTGCAAGGGGGCGGGGCTGGAATCTCTGTCCCTTATATCTCTCCCCGATCGTTTGCTGAGCAGCTGCTCAGCGGGCTTCCTTTCAGCACCCCCTTTTCTCTCTTTTTTTTTAAAAAAAAGCACGATCTGCTTTTTGCCCCTGGGCAGTTCAGCTCCAGGGACCACACATTTGCTCCATAATACGCACAGACACTTCCCCTTACTTTTTAGGAGGAAAAAAGTGTGTCTTATGGAGCGAAAAATACGGTATATATCTTGGAAGTCAAACGGAATCCATTCCAGAAGTCCGTTCGGATTCTAAAGCGTTCAAAAACCAAAGCGCAGCCAATCAACAGCCGCAGAAGCCCGTAGGGCATGTGCCTTCCAAAAGAACGTTCAAAGACTGGAACAGTCACTTATGGATTTCAATCGTTCGGGAGCCAAAACGAGAACTAGGCTGTTCAGAAACCAAGGTATGATTGCATACAAAAAGAGAAAGAGAAAGAGAAGGAGAGAGAGAGAGAGAGAGAGAGAGAGAGAGAGAGAGGAAGGAAGGAAGGAAGGAAGGAAGGAAGGAAGGAAGGAAGGAAGGAAGGACAAGCACACACACACACACACACACACACACACACACACATACATATACACTTTCACACTGTTATGCATTACGGCACATATACTTCCAGAAAAGGTACCGCTAGCCAATTTATCTTTCATCTTTTATACATTTACATATTTAAAATAAAAATTGACTGACAGCTGTAGACCAATTTCTCGGAATTTTAAATGAGATTTGGTAAGTATGAGAAAGTAAAAAATGTTTCCCTTTTAAGAAGCTCTTTTTAAAAGCCATCTTCTATAAAAGTGGATTTTGACATAATTTCAGTACTTTCACCACCTTAACCCATTCTTATCTTGGCCGTTTGTTTAGACCTCTAGAGAAAGCAGACACTACAAAACCAGCTCCAGTCCACCTTTTCATCTCATCTGCACAGCATGTACTATTCTCTGTGTTGGTATTATTAAGATTCAAGGTATGGTGAACCACCCATCTTATGCTAGGGTAATGCCTGCATTAGGAAGAAGAAGGAAAGATCAATTTCCTATTAAATATACAAATATAGGTATAATACAGAGGGAGGGAGGGAGGGAGGGAGGGAGCGCACTCCCTACTACACATATTTTATGAAAATTCAAGCATTTCAATAACTTAATAATACTATAGCAGGGAAAACCTTTCATTAGGAAGGGCTGTTGACCTGTTAGAAAGGTTCATCAGGGGCCACAGTCAACAGAACTAGCTCCCCAAATAGGTGGAACCAGTGCCAAAACTTGGCAGAACTGCATGGTTGTTTGGGTCTGCAGCGATATCCACACTACTAAAACATGGCTTCCTCCAAAAAGTACTGGGGAAACCCAGCCAGATGGGCGGGGTATAAATAATAAATTATTATTATTATTATTGCTAGGAACTGTAGTTTGTTAAGGGGGCTGAGAGTTGTTAGGCAATACTGTTATTCTCCCCTCACAGAGCTTCAATTACCAGAGCTTTCTGGGAAGAGGGGTAGATTGTTAAAACACTCTGAGAATTGTAGCTCTTGAGGGGAATAGTAATAGTAATAATAATAATAATAATAATAATAATAATAATAATAATAATTTTATTTATATCCTGCCCTCCCCGGCCAAAGCCAGGCTCAGAGCGGCTGACCTCATACAAGTAAGACAATGCATAAAAACAAGTGATCAGTAAATTAAGATACATCCCACAATTAATTCAAACAAATGAAAATGAAAACTGGACAAGTGGCAATCTTCAGGTTAAAATTGAAGGCAGTTACCAACTGTTTCCACTGATATAATTATATATTTATTTATATATATATATTTATATATATATTTATATATTTATTTATATAATTATAAGCATCTGTGAGCGGGCTGGGAACCTCCTTTGTGCTTGTTCTTATTGGGGGTCGCTTAAAAATTCTTATCGCCCTTAACACATTAAAGTTCCTAGGATTCTCGGGGATCCTTGGGGGGTAGGGGAGCCATGACTTAAAAGGCCGTTTAGGGCTTTCAAGGTCAGCACCAACACTTTGAATTGTGCCCGGAAACGTACTGGGAGCCAACGTAGGTCTTTCAGGACTGGTGTTATATGGTCTCGGCAGCCATTCCCAGTCACCTGTCTAGCTGTCGCATTCTGGATTAATTGCAGAATGTTGTTGTTGTTGTTGTTGTTGTTGTTGTTCCGCCCATCTGACTGGGTTGCCCCAGCCACTCTTAACCCCAACCCTTATAAAATACATATAAAGTAAATAAGTCGTTGGTCAGAGAGGCCAAGAAATAATGGCAGAGTAAGCATAATGGGACGTGGGTGGCACTGTGGTCTAAACCACTGAGCCTCTTGGGCTTGCCGATCAGAAGGTCGGTGGTTCAAATCCCCACGACGGGGTGAGCTCCCGTTGCTCAGTCCCTGCTCCTGCCAACCTAGCAGTTCAAAAGCACACTAGTGCAAATAGATAAAAGGTACCGCTCTGGCGGTAAGGTAAATGGCGTTTCCGTGTGCTGCTCTGGTTCGCCAGAAGCGGCTTTGCCATGCTGGCCACATGACCTGGAAGCTGTATGCTGGCTCTCGGCCAATAAAGCGAGATGAGCGCCGCAACCCCAGAGTCGTTCACGGCTGGACTTAACTGTCAGGAGTCCTTTACTTTTTTTAATTTTAAAACAACAATCTGTCTGTTATGGTCAGTACAGAAGGGGAATACAATTTTGAGCAATATTCTCCACGACTTGGGCATTATTCTCCAATATTCTTCCTATTTCACATCGTTCAATATTTATTTTAACTAGATTCATTGGAGTTTTTTCCTCTGCACATATCGCAAATGCGTTGTCCATTCCCCCCCCCCCCCAGGATTATAAGTAATCTGAGCAGTTTCTAGAGGCACCAGGTGTTTCTATTCACGGTTTCATTCAAGGCTCACAGGCCTCTGCAAATGGAAGCCGCCTCTGCGCTCCCTTCTGTTCCATTCACTGTCCTCTATTCCATTCGCTTACCTTTCCTAAACCACTTAATCAGGTCTAGGAGCAGTTTTACAGGTGCTGATATAGCCAGGGAACTGTGGTTCAGCACACATAATCCTATGGAGATTTGCCATCTGTTGTAATTTCCTTACCGCAGGTGGCTATGGATACAATAAGCCTGTGAAGGATGTGAAAAGAATTTGTGGCCACAGATGATAGTATTTGAAATTTGGCAAACTTCTGCATAGTACTGGTTTTTTGTTTGTTTTTTTTAAAGTATCTAAGATATTTCAAGGCAGAAAGAGTCTAGGCCTCTGAATACCTGTTGCTGATAATCGTAAGTCGGGAGAGCACTGTGACATTCGGGATCTGCTTTCGGGCTTCCCTTAGACGTAATAATAATAATAATAATAATAATAATAATAATATTTATTTATACCCCGCCCTTCCCAGCCAAGACCGGGCTCAGGGCGGCTAACACCAATAAAATCACAACAAAACATAAAAAACAATCAATTAAAATACAGGTTAAAATACGATTTAAAGTTTTAAAAGCAGCCTCATTTTTAAGTAGCTCACCAATCAAACCATAAAGGAATGAAACATAAGGGTTAAACTGAAACCAACCCAAAGGCCAGGCGGAACAGCTCTGTCTTGCAGGCCCTGCGGAAAGATGCCAAATCCCGCAGGGCCCTGGTCTCTTGTGACAGACTGTTCCACCAAGTCGGGGCCAGTACTGAGAAGGCCCTGGCCCTAGTTGAGGCCAACCTAGCATCCTTGTGGCTCGGGACCTCCAAAATGTTATTATTTGAGGACCTTAAGGTCCTACACGGGGCATACCAGGAGAGGCGGACATCAGGCTGTTCATTTGTCTGCTAGACAAGATGGACCTTTGGTCTGATCCAACATGGCTCTTATATTCTTATCCCACTATTTCTTCACCTTTCTTGCTCATGCTTCCCTTCCCAAGGATTTCATGGATAGCTCAGTTGGTAGAGTATGGGGCTCTGAATCTCAGGGTTGGGGGATTGAGCCCCACATTGGACAAAATATTCCTGCATTGCAGGGGGTTGGACTAGAGGACTCTTGCGGTCCGTTCCAATTCTGTGTGGGCAACAGTACCTTATCACAATATTAAGCCCCCACCTGGAATACCCTAGGTTGTCATCCCCCCCCCTCTCTCAGATACATACTCCTGTCGGATTCATAGCTGTCAACTTTCGGATTTGAAAATAAGGGATCAGCAGCCTCACCTGTCCCGGGGACAGTCTATGGTTCTCAGGGACAGTCCACGCCGCGGTAATCCCCCCAGGCTACAAATTAATTTACACCAGGCTACACACCATCATCTTTCCCCACCTCAGGGTCTCTTTTCCAGGGAGTCTTCTCTTCTCATGCAATGCTTCAGGATCTGTCCTTCCGGTGAGCAGTCAGGGCTGATGTCCTTCAGAATGGATCGGTTTGATCTTCTTGCAGTCCACAGGACTCCAGCACCACAATTCAAAAGCGTCAATTCTTCATGGGGGGATTGATCAGGTTCACTCTTTTGGCTCTCTGGCATCCATTAATGACTTCTTATACAAACGTGTTGCAGGCTTTGCATCCTTTAACACTCTTTTGGAGGGAGTGTATTTGTGGGCTGAGCCAGAGTGGTTGATTTTACATGCAAGCAAAGCACAAACAGTGCTGTTGTCTAATGACATCCTATTCTCTAACTATTGGTGAGCAACGCAGCCAAGCAACGCAGCTGAGGAGCCTCCCTGGCCGGCAGGGAGGGAGAGGAGCTGCTTCCTTTGAAATCCGGGAAATTTACGGGATATCTAACAATCCGGGATAGCAGCGGGAAGCGGCGCTGGAATAAGGGAATTTCCCACCAAAAAAGGGAAGGTTGACAGCTATGGTCGGATTGTTCCTCATTCTGCATAGGCACAATTAGCTTTTCTTTCACGGAGTATTAAAGTTAAAAATAATAATAATTAAAAGTGATGGCTGCAGCAAAATAGTTGTTCACAAAAGACTTTTGCCATTCGGAGATTGGCACTGTATAGGTTTGGCTGTTACAAGGTGTCAAACAAGGATCCGTGTGAATAAATCCTTGCTAACAAAGGTTTAGCATTACGCGGAAGAAAACAAAGGGTCTGTGCTTCAAAGCTAACTAAGATGAATGTTATCTTATCCCTCTGCGGATGATTGAAACAGCCTCTTTCATCCCATTTTAGGTTACTGTCACTTAGGATTAGTTGTCTTTAGCCTCAGTTTCTCTGTATGAAGATTTATATTGAAGTGATTATTTGAGAATTATTGTCACACATAGCATGTGTTCTGATGGATAGAAAGAAAATTATTCTTACTATCAAGAGGAGCAGCAGGTGGCGGCAGGAATAATATTATACACACATATATTATATAATGAAATGGATGCCAGCAAATGTGGCTTGAAAACTAAACTATTGGGGGGGGCACTTGTTCTGTGTAGTGTATTATAGGAAAAAAATGTAGGTTAACAAAGTCAGCAGAAGCTGTGAGCAGCAAACACAATCCTCCTCGAAACATGTGCTTGAAGCTGTTAAGTTATGGATTTTCATTATAATTTTATCACTATTATTTTTAAGGTTTAGGAGAAGGGGTGAAGAAAGCTTGTAGGCAGAATTGTTAGTAATTAGATAAGCGCCAAGCTGATGAACACAAAGGAATGGTGCCAGGTAGGAGGAGAAGAAAAATCAGCCTCTTAAAAACCAGTTTAGCACTTCATTAGCTGCTTTTAGTCTAGCATGTCTGCTAAACCGATCAGAGCTGCTGGTATTTTAGCCTGTTCAAATCCTCTAAAAAAAACCCAAACCCAGTGACAATCAAAGTCAAATACTATTCTTACCTAAGTGACTATTTTGCTTCAACAGCTCTGTCTTGCGAAACCTGATAACTTCATGCAACCTTTTGACAGAGGTGGTCGTTTTAAAAGGATATTAAACCGACCTTCCCCACCTGAAGAGAATACACTTTGACCCGGGCGAAATCGAAACGTGAAGGCATATAGTAAAATGCACTTTGCCATCCTCTTCTTTGAGGCTTCGCTACCCAGAGAGAAACTGGTTCTCTGATCCAACAAGGTGTGCATAATTATAGTGATTGTGTGACCATGCAGTCAGCACAGTACTCTCTGTTTGGCCTGTGGAGAAAGGCTACTGACCGATGAAATCCCAGGACAGAAAGGTTGCTCGGAAATATTAAGCAACAATTCACATGGCTATCAAACCCACAATGCCATTTTCAAACTGTACTGTACATTGGCCTGTGACCAGTCATTCATGAGCAGCCATTGTCATGTGCAGTTTGGAGTTTTACTTGCTAGTGTAAGTCGTCTAAGGCTGTAATGCTGATTTTAGGTATAAGCTCTATTGAAATCGAGGGGACCCAGGTGGCGCTGTGGGTTAAACCACAGAGCCTAGGGCTTGCTGATCAGAAGGTCGGCGGTTCGAATCCCTGCGATGGGGTGAGCTCCCGTTGCTTGGTTCCAGCTCCTGCCCACCTAGCAGTTTGAAAGCATGCCAAAGTGCAAGTAGATAAATAGGAACCGCTCTGGCGGGAAGGTAAACGGCATTTCCGTGCGCTGCTCTGGTTCACCAGAAGCGGTTTAGTCATGCTGGCCACATGACCCGGAAGCTGTACGCCGGCTCTCGGCCAATAAAGCGAGATGAGCGCCGCAACCCCAGAGTCGGACACGACTGGACCTAATGGTCAGGGGTCCCTTTACCTTTACCTATTGAAATCAGTGCAGAGGATCTGGCTGAAAATATGCTTAGGGACTCTTGTGTTTGACTGTGACTGCACAGGACAGATTGGCCTCATCCTGGAACCCCTTCCACACAGTAATTGTGTGAAATGAAGGCCAACGTCCCTGAAGCAAGAGTACTGCCACTACTACAACTAAAGGAGTTGAGAGTCAGCACCCACTTAGACTTAACACTGGAACGTGTCCAGACCGTAGGTATTTCTCAGTGTGCACTTTCAATTTTCTCCAATGCAGATGTCAGGGACCATGCTGAGGAGGAATGGTGGGAGCCACCCCTGACCCCTGACCCTGAACCTTCCCAGGAACAGAAGGACAGTATAGATTTGGAACAGTGGTTTGCAGAAGGGCATAGTTCATAAGGCAGAAGCTGGGAAACACTGGATGGGGAACAGCTAGAAGAAGAAACATTGGGAGAGAGGGGATTAACAGATTCACAGTCATTGGACAGCATTCCTCCACCGCCCTCCCCATGGTCAAGGAGAGCTCAGAAAGTCTCAAAACAGAAAGTGCAGAGGGTACAAGCTCAGATTGCAAGACGTAGGAGTGATGTAGATTAATAGGGACGGAAGGGCGGGTGAGCCTTAATTGGGAGCACCGCCATTTCTAGGGAGACATGTTCTTTTGTTTCTCACTGTGATTATTAAAGAATATAACTGGTAAAACATTCATTTCATTTGATCTTCTTATTTCCTGCCACGTTGGAGGAAGCCGATTTTCCGAAGCCTGGCAGCAAGGCAAACATGTGTACCCTTACCCAAACACATGCGCATCCTCCTGGTGCCGTCCTACCAGGGCGGACTAGATAGGCAACATGAGGAGGACACAGCGAGGCAGGCATGAGCCCTTAAAATGAGTCTGATAGGGCTGAATGGAAGGGCGCATACCTGTTGCATCATCGTGACACCCTGCCAGCCCCACACAGCTTTACAAGGCTGGGATGCAGGATTGCCTTGCATAGCAGTGTGGGGATGGCGGGGGCAGCGTGAGGAGCAAAATATGCCCTTAAAAAAACTGCGCCTGGAGGAACACCCCCCTTTACCGCACCCTCTGCCCTTGCCACCTCCTGCTCACTGCCAAACAAATGCTGAAGGACGAGGCGTGAAGAGGGAAGGCAGAAAAATAAGTTGTACATCCGCTTCCCTCAAGCGGACTGGTATGGACAGTCATCTCTGGGCTTTTTTTAATGCCAGCTTCACTACCATCTTCAATGCCATGCTATTTTTCTAGAAAAAGAGGTGCCAGAACTCACCATGAATGGCAATGGCGCCCACCTGAGAGGTGCCGGAACTGATTTCCGGAGAGTTCCGGCCGAAAAGAAAGCCCTGCTTGATGGTCATATCACTCATAGCAATTAATTTGCTCTGAATTAAAAGATGAAGCAAGCTCTAAGTGAATTGACCAAACTGATTGTGGGTAGGCCACATCGCCACAGTTAAAATGAATATTTTAGCTGGGGTTCTTTTTTTATTTAACACGTTGCCAATTAAAATTCCAATTACAACGCTCAACATGCTGCAGTCATTAATTATGGAATTTATCGAGGGGGGAAAAACTAAAGACCTCTTGTAAAAATGTGTCACCTTACAAAGGGAAAATATTTGAAGGAGGCATAGTGACATCTAATTTTAAATTGTTTTGCAGCTGCACTGGGGGGGAAATGATATTTTGAGCTGATAATGATGGCTTTAGTCTAATGTAATACTCATTTGTAGGGTTGCCAACCTAGGTTTGACTGTACTGCCGTATCGTTTTGTTTCCAGAATGCCAGGAGTTCAACATGCAACCCTCACAGAAAATACCGCAAGCAGCCTGAAGTGACACATATTTTCTCAGAAGCAAGTCAAAACAACCTTAATAGTACTTTGTCGCAAATGAGTGTCCTTAGGATGGGGGCTTCTAAAGCAGTAGTCTTCAAATCACTTTTCTCTGAAATAACCGCACTGGAAAATAATGGCGGCCAAAGTGTTTTCCATTCACAGCCTTTCTGCACTCTAGTGCAGAGAGCGAGCTTCAAAAGGTTGGAAGTAGACACATTTTTGAAGGCAAAGGGGTATATAGAAAGAGCTATAACATCCGCAATTGCTTTTTAATCAGTTACTCATAGGAGTGTTGATTTGGAATTCTCTTTTGATCTGTCTCAGGGATTCTCTTTGAACTTCAGTCGCTGCCAGTTTGAAGCTGCATTTCATGATCTCCACATCTCCTCAGAGGTAAGTGGAGAATAGAAGCCTCTTTAAAGTTCCATTTAGGGCCTGATGCTGACCATCCAGAAGTTGGTGATAACTGCTCACTCTGATTTCAGTGGAGGAGAATTGCAGCTTGGCTTTCCTGAGTGGCTTATACCTGAAGCCATGTTGAGCCTAGGGGAGAGCAGCATCAGCACCACCACAGGCATTTCATTTTCATCTATGTTTTTTCAGGAGAAGAGATCAACATTATTTATAATGTTTATAATTTATAAGTATTATTATAAGGATACCTTATAATAATACCTGAAGGAGCATCTCCACCGCACCGTTCAGCCCGGACACTGAGATCCAGTGCCGAGGGCCTTCTGGCGGTTCCCTCACTGCGAGAAACAAACCTACAGGGAACCAGGCAGAGGGTCTTCTTGGTAGTGGCGCCCGCCCTGTGGAATGCCCTCCCATCAGAGGTCAAAGTGATAAACAACTACCTGACATTTAGAAAACACCTGAAGGCAGCCCTGTTTAGGGAAGTTTTTAATCTGTGATATTTTAATGTATTTTGATATTTATTACTTCTGTTTCAGTGTATCTGAAGAAGTGTGCATGCACACGAAAGCTCATACCAAGAACAAACTTAGTTGGTCTCTAAGGTGCTACTGGTAGGATTTTTTTTTATTTTTTTTTAATATTTGTTGGAAGCCGCCCAGAGTGGCTGGGGAGACCCGGCCAGATGGGGGGGGGTACAAATAATAAATTATTATTATTATTATTATTATTATTATTATTATTATTATTATTATTTATTATTTAATAAATCTTTATTGCGGTCCAAAGACCCATAGAAAAATTTCAGACCCCCCAAAAAATACAGTTAAGACAGCCAGCCACAAAAGAGAGAGAAACCGAGGCAGTCATTTTGTTTTGCATGTTCAGACCCAGAAAACTCCTCCCTAAATAAATTCATACTTGACTCAAATTTTAGTTTGGTTTTTGGCAGAATTTAGGCCACAACTTTATTGATTACAGAAAGTGAGTGGTTGCATAGGCTCTGGTTCAACTAGCGCTGACCCAGGGTTCCAGCATAGGTCAGCTGAGGGTGAACACCTGGATAAGCGGAAAGCCAGGGACATGCTCTATCCACCACCCAAATGTCCCCCTGGACTCAGGCACGGGCACAACAACCTCGCAGGGGTTGACCAAACCATTGAGTCCCTGGATTCCTTTAACAGAATACCCTTCACATAGGGATGGCAAGAGCATTCTGCCACCCCATCACCTGAACCAGAGCCTATCCGCAACCTTACAAGTTGTGACAATTTGCTACGTGGCAGGCGAAACCCAAATGGCACCAGCCAATCAGCCAAGTGGGGGAAATTCCTGCCATGCCCCTGTCCCAAGGACAGACGACACACGACGGCATAGCAAGGTCAAGCGCAAACGCCCTAAAAATAGGGAGAGGTGGGCGGGTGTTCCAAATGCACGCACCGAAAGAGGAAGCTCTGGGACACATGCATGGATATATATAGGTCCCTCGATCCATTTGAAATGCACCCCATTGGTCCGATTAATCCCAGCATCGAGGGACCTTCCAATTGGGTGTTGTGGCTGACCAATCATACCCACCCACAATACAGGGTGTCGATTTCCAGGTCTCACCACAACACGTACCCTCGGTCTCGAGCATGATGATCTTTGTTTCTTTCAACTTCCGAAAGAAACTTTGCCACGGCCAGTGTAATATCATTGGACCTGTCATCCAAAAGATATTTAATATGGGAGGCTTCAGATTTTCCCGGCAGATTTGCCAGTAGGGCTTTGATCAGTTTGTCCCTTGCTTGCTCGTACTGCCCATAATGCAGTAAAATATGCTCCATGCAATCGAAGTCCTGAGAACATAAACAAAGCCTATTCTGATAAGGGATGCCTCTCAGTCTACCATTTAGCACTTCCGATGGAAATACATTTAGTCTGGTTTTGGTAAATAAATGCCGATAGGTTGGTACAGACAGGTTCCTAAGATATGAGGATATCTGAAAGTCGTACCCATATTGGATTCCTGCTGCTACTGGGCCACAGATTACATGAGATCGAGATCGAGCAGGTCGCTATATGAAACGTCCCAAAGCCTTTGCCTCAGGGATTCAAGGGCAGTATCATAGCCCAGATGATACAAGAGAGATGGTAGCATTCCAATCAAGGTGGGTTTTCTGCCCATAGTTTTCAGCCATGGGCTGATAAACGCCTCGTTGGTTAAACGTAGAAATTATCCCTTACCCGGGCCAAATACTGAGATCTTGAACCAGTATCACATTTATTATTTATTACAGACATGTCCAACAGGTAGCTCGTGATCTACTGGTAGATCACTGGACGTCTGTGGTAGATCACTGGTAGATCACTGGTTCCCCCCAAAGAAGCTCAGCATCTTTGGCTCCCCTAAAAAAAGCTCTATATATTTGCTCTGAAGCCCCCAAAACAGGGCTTTCCTTCCTAAAAAAAAAAGCTCAACTTTGACCCAAACCCCCCCCCCAAAACATGGATGGCCTTCCTTCCTAAAAACAGCTCAACAACCTCGACCTGAACCCCCCCAAAAGGGGGTAGATCACTGCCAGTTTTTAACTCTGTGAGTAGATCGCAGGCTCTTGGAAGTTGGCCACCCCTGATTTATTACATCTTATTCCTCATAGGTCAACATGCTTCCCCCAAATGTTTCCTTCCTCTCTTAGTGCTATACTTGCAACAATCTTGTGAGGTGGGTCAAAGGTAAAGGGACCCCTGACCATTAGGTCCAGTCATGACCGACTCTGGGGTTGTGGTGCTCATCCTTATTGGGGTTGTGGTGCTTCCTTATTGGCCGAGGAAGCCGGCATACAGCTTCCAGGTCATGTGACTAGCATGACAAAGCCGCTTCTGGTGAACCAGAGCAGCACACGGAAATGCCGTTTACCTTCCCACTGCAGCGGTACCTATTTATCTACTTACACTTTGACGTGCTTTCGAACTGCTAGGCTGGCAGGAGCAGGGACCGAGCAACGGGAGCTCACCCCGTTGCAGGGATTCAAACTGCCGACCTTCTGATCAGCAAGCCCCAGGCTCTGTGGTTTAACCCACAGCACCACCCGCGTCCCGTGAGGTGGGTTAGGCTAAGACAAAACCAGTAAAATTAATGAGAACCAGCATAGTTCAATGGCATACCCTCCAACATTTCTGTAGCTCTTACAACGACAAAGATATGCTTGGAAAATGTTGGCTGAATTATCAGTAATTAAACGATTGACCAAATAAGTGGTTTCTGCTTTTCGGCGTCTTTGCAAAACTTGCAGAACATATTATTCAAGGTTGGAGGAAATTAAGGCTACAGAATTCGGCTTTTCTGGGTGCGGATTGTTTACTTGCTTGGTGCTGAATTCACACATCCCGAGCCATAGGCTAGTCTCATATTCTAGGAGATTTAAAAAAATAGATTCCAGCAGATGACTAGGACTCACAGATTCCTACTTCAACCCCAAAAGCTTAGCATAATATCATGCATACTATTGGCTGTCACTATTGTCTGGGACCCAACAGCAGTCAAGCTCAGTCTATTATATCTAATCTGTTTCTCGCTTCCCTTGCAATTCAAATTCCGACTCAAAACCCATTATTTCACTACAGCGAGTCTGCCACCTAGCTGGATATCATCCTGAAGACAGTCATAACACATGGGTACAGGGTAGTAATTGCATTGTGAAATGAACCTTTAACTGTCTGTGGGGCTGGTAATCGATAATTAAATAAGGAGTGAAGATGAGTAAGTAACCCAATAAGCCAAATTGGTTTCGTGGCTGGTTGAGAATATCGATGACTCAATTTTCAGGTGAAAAGTGAAAGCGTGGTAGAAACAGAATGGTTGAATACACTTTCAAAATGTTCGCTTCTCAGTGTGATGTGTCCCTGAGCACCTTCAACAACCCTTTTATTACACCCTAATTAACCTGAAATAACTAACTGCCTTCCTCTCTCATAAATACAGTGCTTTGCATTAGAACCCCCAGCACATACACAAACTGAAAGCATCAGAAAAAAATGGAGCCTTTGACTATCCTGATTGGAGTATAAGAACAGGCTTTTTCTCAGGGTGACAAATCCATATTAAGTGATCATGAACATGTAACGTAAGAACCATATAGAAAAGCAAAGGTCACAGCTGGAGGATTTTAATTATGAATTCTTTCTTGTTTTACCCCCAAGAACAGTGTAACATATTCCCGACAAATTAACAGTTTAACAAAGTGCACCTGCTGGAAATAAATAATGCACAGAATCACCCCCATGCGCTTTTGCACTCCTTTATATTGTACAAATGCCAGGTGCAAAATAAAGTCCTGGTAAAGAAATTCCAAATAAAGCGCATTATTCTAACCTAAGGCTGAGCCATTTGAACCCAGAGCCAGTTCCTTTGAGGAGGGACAGGCTGCCCTGCTCCCATCTGACAACCACAAGGAAAAATAGACACATCGGAAGGGTCTGTGGTTGTGGGAATGGTGCCTGATTAAGAGTTCGCATTAGAAAACTGGAAGATGGGTGACCCCTGTCAAAATAGTGAGTTGCATCCACTGATTAAGGTACTAGATCACAACGCTTAAAAAATTCTGGGTTGCAGTTCTTGATTTACCAATGCACTTCAGATTATTTGTTACTTTTATATCAGTGACATGTCTATTTGGACTTCGGTTTTAATGACTGAATTTCACCCAGCAATGAAAACTATCCTGGGAGAAGATATGCAGCGGGAGGACAAAACAGTAGAGCAGAAGCCTTATTTTCCAAACATATAAAGCGTGTTCTCCCTCTCGGAGAGCACGTGTTGCGGTGGGGGCTAGCAAGCCACCTCCCCTGTAGCTGGGGTGAGTTGGTAGATGGCCACAGCTTGGATTGGACCTGGTGGTGTTACTGGGGAGATTTATATGTTGCAATTTGTGATGGACAGCCCAGCGTCCTATATATTGGTCAGCACATGGTGCGACCTTCCTCTTGGCTGCGTGCTTCGGATCACCCACCCTCCCTCCCTGTTTTATTAGGCCTCTGCATTGACCTTGCTATTGCCTGTCATGGGGTTGTCTGCTGTTGGGCAGGGGCCTAGCAGGAATGTTTCCATATGGCGGATTGGCTGGTGCCATCTGGTTTTCACCTACTACATAGCAACTAGTCACAACTTGTAAGGTTGGCGGTTAGGCATTGGTTATGTTGGTTGCTGGAAGGGTGGTCGCCCTCCAAAGTGATGATGGTGATGGGAATTCCATTAAAGGAATCCAGGGGCTCAACGTGCTTTTGTCCGAACCCCCGGTCAGGGGACAAGACCACGCAAGAGCCCCTGGGAACCTCTGGGGAGAAGGAGGGCTCTGCTCCCAGCCTCCATAACTCTCCCCAGATGGGATTTACCTTTGCTGACACGTGGTCAGCTCTGTCCCGTCGGACAGCTAGTCTGAACCAATGCCTACGCAACCACTCACATGATTTGTATATTAATAAAGTTGTGGCCTAAATTATGCCAAAAACCCAAACAAACATTATGTCTGAAGTGTGAATTTATTATGGGGGTGGCTTGGGGACCTTGACGCGCAGTATAGTGGAACCTCAGTTTTTAAGCATCTCAGAAGCCGGACATTTCGTTTTTCAAATGCTGAAAACCTGGAAGTGAATGCTTCCATTTTCATACGTCTTCCGAGGCATGTTTCTCCATTTTCTCAATGCAGTTTGCCGACTGCCCATTGTGCCTTGGTTGTCGAACGTTTTGGAAGGCAAACGGTCTTCCGGAACGGATTACGTTCGACAACCGAGGTACCACTGTATAACGTTCATAATCCACTTTCTCTATATGTACACACACTTGAAGGTTCTTCCGTATCAGTTTAACAACCCTGTAGAAATATCCATTTCTTTTATCTATTCTTCCTATCCACCCGTCGATCCAGATAAATGTGAGAGGCTCTCGGCCATTCTACAGGAAATATGACACTGTTTATGGGGAAGACTCACAGCCTGGCTCATCGTTCCTCACATTAGCACAGAAGAAGCCACACGTCGGTGGCCTCACTGGTGTGATGAACACCGTCTTAGAGGATCCCTTCCATGGATATAAGATAAAAGGCATTTCAAAGGGACCGGTTCCCTCCAACACAAAAATACAACCACCATCCCAGCACCTGAGGATCTATTTCCTGTACCATAAGATTTCACTCTTCTTTCTACCAACACTGCATGTGCTATCAAGACCAAAGATGGCTGCTTTGAACAGACTGCAGTGATAAAAGTGATTTAATACCAAGGAGACAGCCTCCCGCAAGATGAGAGGGATATTTCCCAAAGGAATGACATTGATGAGGTCTGACTGGGTGAAACAAGCATGAAAACAGCATGAAGTGGTAGCTGTATAATCAAGACAGAAGGGGTAGCATAGCTTGCGGCGGGGGGAGGGGGAAGTCTCTTCAGCCAAAAAAAAAGCCAGAGAGACTTGCTCGTAAACATTTCAAATCTTAAATCAGAAAGCGCTCATTCGTGGCATATGCGCCATTGTCTCTCCAGGACAGAAAAAGAGGGCTGGGAGATGACTTGGCCTTGAGCAAAGAGAAGACTTATTCCGATTGTGGTAAGAATGACAGTGGCAAAGCGGGTCCTTCTTCATGGAGAGCACGTGTTGCGGTGGGGGCCAGCAAGTCTCCCCTCTGTTGCTGGGCTGGGTCGTATAGAATTGTAGAGTTGGAAGGGATCCCAAGGGTCATCCAGTCCAACCGCCTGCACTGCAGGAATCTCAGCTAAAGCATCCATGACAGATGGCCGTCCAACCTCTGCTTTAAAACCTCCAAGGAAGGAGAGTCCACAACCTCCCAAGGGAGACCATTCCACGGTCAAACAACTCTTATGGTCCGAAAGATGTTTGGTCAGCATCTCCAATTTAAGATTGGAAATATGAGAAACTGAGAAGCTGAAATTGACAGGTGCTTCCATCCTTACTTGGAAGATAGCATGACAATATACAGCCTCTATAGAGCAGACTTCCTCAACCTTGGCCCTCCAGATGTTTTGAGACTACAAATCCCATCATCCCTGACCACTGGTCCTGCTAGCTAGGGATCATGGGAGTTGTAGGCCAAAAACATCTGCAGGTTGAGGAAGGCTGCTATAGAGGAAGTGCTTATTCCCCCCACCCTCTAGAAATACAAAACAAGACCACAAACTCAAGAGTAGAGGAACTGATGTTATAATTCTGAAAACAAAACACTGCCCTGAAAGTTAATATAATCTTGAACAGTTCAGTGATAGAGGACTATGGCTGTCATGGTATTAATTCATCCCATGCTAACTTCACAAGCGTCGTTACAGCCAATGAAGTTGCCTGATAAGGTGGCTAATTCTAGTAGTGAGCCAAACAAAATTCATTGAGCTTGGAGAAAATAGCATTTCATTAGGGATCAAGATAATCTGCTGCACCTGTATAAAATTATGCACAGGGCAGATAATACTAGAACCCAATGGGTGTCATCCAATGAAGCTGAATGGTACAAGATTCAGGGCAGACAGTACTTCTTCACCCAGTGTGTTGTCAAAACAATGGAATTTACCATCACAAGATGTTGTGAGGGTCACCAGCTTGGACAGCTTTATGATAGGATGAGGCAAATTTATAGAGGGTAAAGCTATCAATGGCAAGCAGTTATGATGACTATATATTACTTCCTGGATTAGAGGCAGCCTGACTCTACTGGGAATCACAAGTGAGAGAGTGCTGCTGGCCTCAAGTCCTCAAGCCCATAGGGATCTGGTTGACGACAGTAAAAACAGAATGCTGAACATGAAGGAAAGAAGACTGGCTTATGAAGACAGTGGAATATGCTGAGACAGCTAGATTAACTGTGAGAATTAGAGAACAAAATGGGGGGGGGATATTATGGTTAAATATAAATAAAATATTATGGTTATGTTAAAATGTATTGTCAGGCTTCAG
Organism: Darevskia nairensis; assembly: GCA_034642065.1. Classification (NCBI taxonomy): domain Eukaryota; kingdom Metazoa; phylum Chordata; class Lepidosauria; order Squamata; family Lacertidae; genus Darevskia; species Darevskia nairensis. The sequence goes on from JAWWNI010000961.1 coordinate 237,846, forward strand.
ATAATCTGATCCCCCTCCCTGATGCCTGGCAGCCAAAAATGGGAAAACAAGATGTTCTTACCGTGGTATTCAATTCAATATTCACAGAGAGAGACGGATGATGCCGCCTCTCAAATAATGGTGTTGCTCCAAGTAAAGCCCCACCCCCTCCATCTCTCCTATTCTATGTCATCCACCCCCATCATTCTGCCCGGACACTGAGGTCCAGCGCCGAGGGCCTTCTGGCAGTTCCCTCACTGCGAGAAGCCAAGTTACAGGGAACCAGGCAAAGGGCCTTCTCGGTAGTGGCACCCGCCCTGTGGAAGGCCCTCCCACCAGATGTCAAGGAAATAAACAACTATCTGACTTTCAGTTACAGGTAGGTAGACGTGTTGGTCTGCCGTAGCCGAAACAACAGGGTGGGAAATTTCAGAAATGGACTGGAAAGAGAAGTTGCTGAATTGCAACTGATTACCAAACTTAAAACCATGGTTTGAATAGAGACATTGGATTCTTATCTCATTATACATGACAAAGCTTTTTCTTAGCCATCTCACCCCTTGCTTTTTCCTGCAAGACCAATTGCAGTCGTTAACAGTCGTCAACAGGTTGTTTACCTCACCTATCAGCCTATCACCCATTCCCACCACCCTTCTGAGCAATACCCCTCCCCACCCTCTCACTATATATAAGGGTCTGGTGACTTCTGTTTCAGTGTATCTGAAGAAGTGTGCATGCACACGAAAGCTCATACCAAGAACAAACTTAGTTGGTCTCTAAGGTGCTACTGGAAGGATTTTTTTTATTTTGTTATCTGACTTTCAAAAGACATCTGAAGGCAGCCCTGTTTAGGGAAGCTTTTAATGTTTGACGGACTACTGTATTTTAATATTTTGTTGGAAGCCACCCAGAGTGGCTGGGGAAGCCCAGCCAGATGGGCAGGGTATAAATAATAAAATTCTTCTTCTTCTTCTTCTTCTTCTTCTTCCTCTTTTGGAGACCTAACACTGAGCATCTTCAGCTCTGGCCAGCGACATATGGGCCAGCATCTCTTATTATCTGCCCATTAAGCTGTGTGCTGCTTCCTATTATTTATGCATCTGAAGTGCCACGGCATGCAGCTTGTCATTTCAAATGTATTGTTAAAGTGTCGCTTGATGTACTGTATTATGCAGCATATCAGTTTTGAAATAGACTTTAGCCTGTCAGCGTAATCCTTCTTACTGAACTCAAATAAAACTGCACCAACCTTGGATCAAGGTGGCTTAAGGAACTTAGGCGGTTTTAATGCCTCTGCCATGTTCTATTTGTATTTATTGAGCCTTTCGCACAAGGAACTGGTTGGGATCTCTTCTTCATATATGTGCATAATCCCCTCTGTTTGTCAGCAGAGTGAAAAAGGAGCGTACACGGAGAATTTCTCTGCAGATGTTTAATTCTATTTTTATTCCTCACCCAAATCTATTTCCATGCCGTGCTTGCGGAGTTAGTTCAATGCTTTTCATCTGCGGGAATAAAGGAATAATGGCATCCCCGCTGTCTTGAGCATTTTCAATTCAATGGCTGTTGCTTTGTTTGATGCTAGATTGCTTCTTCGGTGGCTTGGAAGCTGGTGGGATGGGGCATCGACAAATCCACTCTTCAGTTTGCCCGGGGCAAGCAAGACACCCACCAGCACCCAGCTCTCCTCCCTGAAGTTTACATTTACACTGAGCTTTGTAAAGGTAAAGGTAAAGGAACCCCTGACCATTAGATCCAGTCGTGTCCGCTCATCTCGCTTTATTGGTCGAGAGCCGGCATACAGCTTCCGGGTCATTGTACCCCCACTTCAAGTACCAGCCTATCGATCAACTCTTTCTATTGCTACTCATCGTTTCACTTTTATTAAAGCACGGTTTAATGTCTTCCCCTCAAACGTCCTTTTTCATGGATTTTTTAGGGGCCAAGTTTCGATCTTATGTGCCTGTGATAACCGCTCAATTGAATCTCTTCATCACATAGTGTTTGTCTGCCCCTTGTATTCTGCCGCCCGAAAGACTCTATTACTTCCATTAACTCAAAAATTACCGGGGTATTTGGAAGAGTCTTACCTTGCTCTTCTGTTGCAAGGTTCAGACTCGATTATAACCCTACATATGGCAAAATTTCTGACATCAGTTCTGACACTTAAGAAACGCAATGGATTGTTATATACAGCTTGAAATTTTAATTTAATTTTTATCATATTTTATTCAATTGAGTATCCCTTTTAATCTATTTTACTGTTAGCAATTGTAAACCAGACTGTGCTGTTTCTGTTTTTGGTTGTTATGTCTATGGGCTTAAAGCCGAAATAAAATGAGTTGAGTTGAGACTCCCTGGGCATGTCAGAAGGCTTAGGAGAAGGGAGGGGTTAGTGATGGCCACAAGTAATGGATCTCTAGCAAGGCAACCATTTCTTTATTGCTTATTCCTATACATTGCCTTGTATACGGTTTGCATAAAAGTGTAGGTCATTGGCAACAAAAGTTTGCTCCTCTAAATCATCCTTCCTTCCAGGTGTTTTGGAGTCCTTCTGCTTCTTCTTCTTTGGCGATCCCTCGTAGCCGAGTAAGATTGTCTTCCATGAACACAGTCTTAGCAGTGAGTCCATAAGTGACTGTGGAGGCCAATTCTGGATTCACATGTCCTTCCATAGTGGGGACATAGGTTTCCGGGTTGATCACAGGGAGGGTTTGCCAAGCATGCCTTCCTCTTAGCACGTTTCTCCCTTTCATCCTGAGTTTGAGTGTCTTCAAAGCCCATGACACTTTTGGTAAAGGCTGTTCTCCAATTGGAGCGCTCGCAGGCCAGTGTTTCCCAGTTGACGGTGTTTATACTACATTTTTAAAGATTTTCCTGGAGGGAGTCTTAAAACCTCTTTTGTTGACCATCAGCATTACACTTTCCATTTTTAAGTCCAACCTCCCATTAGCCCTGCCTATTGTGGACCCCTGCTTGGGGGGGGCACAATTTCTGATGCCTACTGAGTGATCACAATGTATACCTGGCCAAATGACAGTGGTGGGGTGGTTGTAAGAAGAGGTTATTTATTCATTGATTTGACAGATTTGCACACTGGTTTTTTTGGGGGGGGGGTTGGGGGTTCTGTCCAAAGCAGCTCACAAATTCTACACAGAAAATATAATTTAAAAGCATTTAACACATCCAACCCATTTCAAACATTACTCTGTCAAAACACTGTTTAAAAACTGGGGGGAGGGGGACACCATTAAGTGTATGAAATCAAGCCACAAGAGTTTTGACAAATTCCCTTTTTTTGAAAAACATCCCTCTTCTATTTACAAAAAAAGTCAGCTCTGCTGGCATGGGTCCTTTAACACCAAACCAATGAAGAATTAACATGCCAGATTTTCAGATCGACATACTTTCCTTTTCATCTACTACATGAAATAAGGAAAGCTTATTAACTTAATTGTTGCATGTGTTAAAGGTAAAGGGACCCCTGACCATTAGGTCCAGTCGTGTCCGACTCTGGGGTTGCGGCGCTCATCTCGCTTTATTGGCCGAGAGCTGGCGTACAGTTTCCGGGTCATGTGGCCAGCATGACTAAGCCGCTTCTGGCGAACCAGAGCAGCGCACGGAAACGCCGTTTACCTTCCCACCAGAGCGGTTCCTATTTATCTACTTGCACTTTGATGTGCTTTCGAACTGCTAGGTGGGCAGGAGCAGGGGCCGAGCAATGGGAGCTCACCCCGTCGCGGGGATTCGAACCACCGACCTTCTGATCAGCAAGCCCTAGGCTCTGTGGTTTAACCCACAGCACCACCTGGGTCCCATGTGTTTGCATGTGTTACACCGTGTCTAAACCACGGGTGTGTTTTCTGGCCCTGCTTATGAATTCCAGAGTGGATATGTGATCCTAAATGGCTTTCTCACCTGATGTGATGCACAGAGGTGGCTTTTATCTGGTGTGCTGAGAGAATCCACCAACCAGTTAGCAGAAATGGGGACAAAACTATTCTGGTGCACAATCTATTCTAATGAGTTTTGGGAGTCAGAATTTCACCAAGAGGTCAGCATCTATTAATTCATATTGTATATACGAACCCCCAAGCACAACCTAGGTCAAAAGGTGGCATGCCTTCAGAATAAACATATTTGAAAAAGGCCATACCAATGTCTTATGACAGTTATGAAATTATCTAGGCCACCATCCTAGACTAGTCCTACTTAATGGAACCATTCCCGGGCAAGTGACTTAAGAATTGGATTTTAAATGTAGAAAGCGTCGACTTTGATAGATGAACAAGGAAGAAAATAATCCCTTCATCTGCCTGGCACATTGAAAATAGTCACATTTGGTCTCTATTTTTATATTTGAAAAATATTTAAGTGGCATCACAAGAGAATTGAGATGCATCCGGTATCTCACAGAAATCATTCAGAGCTTACATTAAAAGAAAGCAAAGGAACCAACATTCTTCACTAAGATTCACTTACTATATTTCAGAGAAAGAGAAATGAGTTATGCTTTTTTTCTTTTTCTACAAATGCATAAGGGATTAGAAAAGCTCCTCAGACATCAAGTATCGAATTATAACTGTTTCTAAATCTGGTAGGATGACCAGTTTCCCCTTTTTCACATCAATATTATTCTCCCTTTTAAAAGGGTGCATCCAGACAACAGCGTCTTATTAATTAATTTAGCCTCATCTCACCAATAAATAGTACTGGGTGCATGATAAGTACTACTGTATAACAAGGGAAATCAGAGGATGATTTGCTATAAAGTCAGCCCTTGACATACCGTATTTTTCGCTCCATAAGACGCACCTGAACATAAGACACACCTAGTTTTTAGAGGAGGAAAGGGGGAAAGCCCTGTTTTTTTGAGGATCAGCTCAAAGTGGTGCAGCTTCTTTTGCAAAGGGAAAAGCCCTGTTTGTTTGAGGATCAGCTCAAAGTGGTGCAGCTTTTTTTGCAAAGGGAAAAGCCCTGTTTTTTGAGGATCAGCTCAAAGTGGTGCAGCTTTTTTTTTGCAAAGGGAAAAGCCCTGCTTTTTTGAGGATCAGCTGAAAGTGGTGCAGCTTCTTTTTCAAAGAGGAAAAAACCCATTTTTTTATGGGGTTCAACTTACAGTTCTGCAGCTTCTAGTCCTACAGGAAAGGGAGCCATTTCTACAGTTTCCAGACAGATAATCTAATCAGCCAGATTAGATTATGGATTATGTCGCTGGGGAAACAAACAGCCTCCCTCTGCATTCAACAACGGAGGCCTGGGCAAGGGGGCGGGGCTGGAAAGGGAGCCTTATCTCTCTCCCTGATTGCTTGCTGAACAGCTGTTCAGCGGCTTCCTTTCAACACCCTCTTCTCTCTTTGTAAAAAAAAAAGCATAATCTGCTTTTGGCCTCTAGGCAATTCGGCTCAGGGACCATACATTCACCCCATAAGACGCACAGACATTTCCCCTTACTTTTTAGGAGGAAAAAAGTGTGTCTTATGGAGCGAAAAATACAGTAATAGCTGTGAATTCCCTTACTATATTTTGTTTGAAGATTAGAACATTTCCAACTAATACAGATAGAAAATCAGGGATAGGTCAGTCAGTAGAGCATAAGGCTCTTAAACTCATGGTTGTGAGTTCGAGCTCCACGTTGGGCAAAAACATTCTTGCATTGCAGAGGTTGGACTACGTTAGCCTTGTGGTCCCTTCCAACTCTACAATTGCAACTTGTCTTCCAAAGGGCAAAGGACTTCATGTGTTGAGATGGAACTTGGTCATTTTATGAAAGGTCTTCTTTCTGAACTACCAGGAGGCTTCCCATCATCTGTTATCCATAGAAACTGCCACCACTAGTGGTATAAATAGAATTGCTTGTTTGTGGCAAGCATTTTACCTGTGGGTGAGTTGACTTTTGCTCACTACAGTTGGCATTCAGAAGGTACCCTTCCTTCTCACTGAGTCAGATTAGCTGTTGACTGAATGTTTCACTTTGGACCCTTTCCTACAGCAGGTAACTTGACTATTTAGCTTTCCATAATCTGTATCTGTTCTTTGGCAGGCACCTTTGACATCCTGAGAATGAGCAAGGGACATTAGCCAGCAATTTGGGGTTGTGAGCATAACTCTAGGGCAGGAATGGACTAGAAAGTGGATCAGGATCTACTGGGAGAAGTTGCAGTAACTCAACAAGGTATTCCAATTCCATTTTGTTACCAATCACAGAAAGCTTTCATCCAAAGTAACCATGATCCCTGATGTTCAGCAACTCAGGCAAATATTTGTACTCACCTAGGCCAGGGTGTGGCTCATGGGGTGCAGCAATGACTGCCATTTTGCGGTTGACTCTGTTTCCCCAAGCCACCATTTTGGATTTGATTCCAGTTGGTGGACCATGCAGTCCTAGTTGTTGTTTAAAAAATGAAAAATAAATACATAATTCCTTTGATCCAGTGGAGACTCCCTGCAGAGATCAATTGTTTTGAGGGGTCATAAAACCAGTGCTTTTTTTCTGAGGGGGGCACAGGGGTACACATACCCCTAAACATTTTGTGAATCTATGTTTGGCCTCATTGAGGGGCAGTTTTTTCAAGATGAGTAGGAAAATGAGAGTACCCCTAAACTTTTTTTTTTAGAAAAAAGAGCACTGCATAAAACTACAGGAAATATCAGCTAGCATCACCTCCTCTTCCTTCCACCAGAAGCATGGGATCTTAGAATCCATGCCATTTTGTATCGCTAATATCTGTATCTTTTACACTACAATGCTCTCGGTACCAATTTCAGTCAGGAGGCACTGAGAGAACTATATCTGCTCCTACTCAGTTGTCTGTTCTTTAGTGCCCTAGTGCAGGGGTGGCTAATCTTTTGAAGGCCAATCAATCCCTGGCCAACCCTCTAGGGTTTCTGTCAGCAATGAATGTGGCCAGAAGTGGGTACAGTATTGTTAACCAACAATCTCACGGACACAGGACATTCCTTCACTCTCAGGCACAGTGTACAAATGCCTTTCTGTACTTCTCCTGCCCAGCCCTGCAGATAGGCCCTCACCCTCTCATTTCTTCTCGTTCAAGATTTTCAGTAGGGATTACCAGTTACAAAATGCATTTTTAAGGTATTTCTAATATAGGGCTTACCCAATAAAACCTATAATTGGTCTATCTGAGCAATTAGGGGCAACATCAGTTAATGCAATGTATAATTAAGAAGTTTTTAAATGTAAAGTATCCTCTAACCCCTTTGATTGTATAATTATGGACCTCTCCATTCTTGAAACGATAGATTAACAGCAGCTGTCTTCTCAATGCCCAGAGAAGAATTAACTTACAGATCCTTGACCCCAAGGATTTCCGCTGAAGCATAAAGTACTTAAAAAAAGAATTGGTCATTCATTTATTCCACATGCTTATGTATGTACCAAACATATTTAAATGGCGCAACCTGTGTGCAAAAACAACACACAAGATGTCAACCAGGAACAGGTTTTCATTTAGCATGAACTGGTAAAAAGCTTCAGGTAGGTAGCTGTGTTGGTCTCACGCAGTAAAAATAAATAAAAATATTATTCAGTAGCACCTTAGAGACCAACTAAATATGTTCTGGGTATAAGCTCTCGTGTGCATGCAGAACATACTTAGTTGGTCCCTAAGGTGCTACTGGACAATTTTGGTAAAAAGCTTGGTGTAGCAGGAGCTCTGCAGAAGAATCTGTAGAACTGATCTCTGAAACACATTTGTACCTCTGAGAAATAAAACAACAACAGCAACAGATCTACTGCATATTCATAGAATGTTATTCCATCAGATTGCAGAGGAGGGAAGGTGAGATAGCCTGACTCACTCTTATCACCTTGGCTGGTTGCCATTGTCACAAAGTCCTACACACGAGTAGGAGCTTGTCAGAGACACATGCCCGACTGGCATGTTCCCTCCCTACTTGGCGATCGTTCGGGAGCTTCAAAAGCATTCCTCAGCCTGAACATCACAGCGACTGATGCCAGAAGACATCAGCACACTTAGGGATCCGCAGAGGTTTGCGCAGTTCCGTAACAGAACTCAGCAACTCAGCATTTTGGCTAATCTACTTTATTTACATATAAACACACATGGAGCACTGCAACATGGCTCCCTCTCTCTCTGGCATCAGACAGCAAAGAGAAAGAACAAAGGACAATAGTCCCACTTCAGGAAACACAGTAAGACAAACATCCTGTCTTCGTCACATCCCATTCCTGTGGAATCAAAACACACACCCAGTCATGTGATAGACAACAAACTCATGACTGCACACGGGGAATGAATCTCCAACAGCCATTTGGCTCCACCTTTCCCAGCAGATTCTTTCTCCATGGCCATAGCTCAGTGGTGGGGTGTGTTCACATCAGCACAGCTTCAGTTCTTAGTTTCACTGAACTAAGTGGAAATTAGAGACCTTCTGACATGCTAAGACTGATCCTATACTGTAAAATTTTAGACTACAGAATGAATGCATGGCCCCTTGGACCTGTGGGTTCCAGATGCTGTGGGACCAAACCAACCATCATCCCTGGGGATGATCATAGTCGGAGTCCAACTTCAGGCCTGACTTAACCACAAGTAAGTTCCAATGAGTTGACTCCACAGTAAAACATGGACACTCCATGTAGGGCACTCCAACTGGATTTGTAACCTGAATTTTAACCTCCTGTTTCCTGACTTTTAATAGGGAAAGGCTTTCAGGGTCAAGGAGATGGGATGAATGGTTGGAGATAAATTTCATGAAAGGTTGGTTGGCTGGATGGCCATCTGTCATGTATGCTTTATTTGAGATTGCTACATTACAGGGGTTGGACTAGAGAACCCTCGGGGGAACTGCCAACTCTACAATTTTATGATTCTATTATTCTGTGAGGCAGAATAAGGGATGGGCGACATCATGCACTAGGAGCAAAACATATCAGTTCTGTTGTAGCGTGGGGTTAATGATTTCAGCAAGTGATTTCAGCTCTCTGAGATAGCAGGCAGGAGACAGCATCTTCATGTAACAACTCTTTATTCAGGCAAACAAGACTGAGGGAACTGAGGGTAGAGAAGCTACATTTATAGGGACAGAGGACTTGCTATACAAGGATACATTTTGGAGGGAACAATCTCAAGCAATCACACTGCTGCTTTTTGGTGGGAACCAATAAGACTGAAGATCCAAATACAGCAGCTTGAATGAACCAATAGTAGCTGTTCCTTCTGGAACAGGAATGCAGTTACTTTACAGACAATAGTAATACAGATATGATAACCTTTGAATCAATACACAACAAGTTCTACCCGGTAACAGCCATTAGCATTTACCCTATATACTCGAGTATAAGCCTAGTTTTTCAGCAAATTTTTTGTGCTGAAAAAGCCGCCCTCGGCTTATACTCGAGTGAGGCAGGCAGTGGCTCCTATGAAGCTTTCCCAGGTTTTTTGTGGTAAAATTGGGTGCCTCGGCTTATATTCGGGTCGGCTTATACTCGAGTATATACGGTACATAGTGAAGATATTTACACGGTCGAAATAAATTAAAAAATTAAAAAATTGTTCAGTAGCACCTTAGAGACCAACTAAGTTTGTTCTGGGTATAAGCTTTCGTGTGGATGCACACTTCTTCAGATACACTCAAAGCTTACACCCAGAACAAACTTAGTTGGTCTTTAAGGTGCTACTGGACAATTTTTTAAAAAAATTTTGTTTATTTACATGGTATTTAAATATTTACATGAATATTTACATGGTGTTAGTGTTAAGGCAGGACAGATACACTCACACACACTCCAAATAAGAAGCCTTCTGATGGTGACAGTGTCTCACACCAAAAGAACCAAGATTACGTACTGGTATGTATATATAGTATTTTTCTTGCTGGTTGAAAACATGTATATGGGTTAAAAAACTGATTTATATATATTTTTACAACATATAGTATAATGTCTTGCTGATGAAGCTAATTTGGCGAAACAAGGACTATAATCCGGATAACCTTGTCCTCCCTCCTTTGGATTGCTTCGTTCCTTTGTGGCAATATCATCTTTATCTCTTGGATTGACGAGACCACAGTACCATCGCCAGACTCCACAGTATCTGTTACACTCCTTGTGGCAATTACACTCTTACATTGTGGACTGGCAAGACCATACTTATTATCTCCATAATTATTATTTATTCGCTCTTTGGAACCTCCAACAGAATCATGTGAGTTGCAAGGGACTTGTTGAACTTGAACTTTGACGTCGCAGTTTTTCAGTAGAATGTTCCTATATCCTTGCATATTTGCAATTTGTAGTTATGTATATGTTTAGTGTGTGTCACATGTAAATATTATATCATGTTATATTGAGATCAATTTATCAGCCGGTTATGTTTGTTCTGATGGTGACAGGCAGAAATTGAAAGGAATGGGACACATTGCATTCAAACTAGTTAGAGCTTGCTCAAAAAAAATGATGTTTTGAGACTTTCTGAAATGGAAACTAGCAGGTCTGTAGAAATCACAATGAAGATAGGCCCTGTTCATGACATCTGATGTGCTAGTTTTATTTGTCTAGCAATTATATTTTCCCCTCTGAGAAAGCATGAAATCCATTCCACCTGTAGTCCAAACTGTTAACAGTCCAAGAACAGCTGTATTGTCTAATGTTCAGTGTATCTAGGGAGGCTGTGACTTCCCAGAAAACCTGCTTCAGAGTTGACTCTCAGGCTGTCAAGAACACATCCTGCAATCAAAGAAGCTACGGCTACAAGAGTTTTCCTGACAAGAGGCTTGCTAAATGGGAAAAAGCAAATGGTGGCGTTTTTAAACTCAACGTAACAGGAAGAGCATTTAGTACGAATTTCTCCTAATATATACATCCTTGTGTGCAATTTTCTCTGGTGTACATATTTTTGCAAGCAATTTCCCCTAATATGTTTTAGATGACACTGGCACAAATGTACGGATTTTTACACACACAGTCCCTTAATATACACATTTGTGTACACGGCATTTGATAAGAGAACAGCCTCACAGAAGTCAGAGAAGTGTGAATTTTGAAGGACATCTGAATTTCCGACTGCAGATTGATTTGGGAAAGGTGAATTAGGTAAGTTTGCTTTGAAATCCTAACTGAAACAAATTTGAGTTACTCTCAAAAAAATTATTTGGGTTGCTTTTAAGCAGAAATGCTCAGACACATTGTAAACTAACTCAAAAGATTATAAATAATGAAAAGAACCCTCAAAAAAAAACCTCCAGATGATGAAAAATACTACAATACAACCTAAGTTGCTTTCAAAAAACTTTTGGAGTAGCTCTTGAACAGAATTACTCAGACACTTAGTAAACTGCTTAAAGGATATAAATAATGGCAAGAGCCCTCCAACTAAACTTCAATTAATGTAATATACAGTGGTACCTCGCCTAACGACGATAATGCGTTCCAACGTGATCGTCGTTAGGCGAAAAAATGCGTTCCGCGAATCCCCATAGGAACGCATTGGGGAAAAATTTGTAAGTCGAAAAAATCCTATTAAAAGAGGCCGCAATGTCTTTTCTTAAGGCGAAGAGATTCGTTTCCGGTGGCCATTTTGTTTTGCCGGAAGTCATTCGTTAGGCGAAAAAGACGTTAGGTGAGTTATTCGCTAGGCGAGGTTCCACTGTACTACAAAACAAACTTACTAAATAACAAATAATGAAAATACTGCAAAAGAACCTTAACGAGGTGCCAGCTATAAAACTCGTTTCACTGAAAGTCTAACAGTTTCCTCAGAAGGAAAAAAGAGGGTAATACGTTAACTATAATTCCAATAAGGTATAATTGCTGTTAAGTTTACGGGGAGAATCAAAAGGACTTCAAAAAGAAAACTCCCAAACAAAACGTGGTAATTGTCCACTCAAAACACCTCATTTAGCTTCTTCTCCAAGGTAAAAACCTACACTAAGGTTCAAAGACAAGCCCCATAGCTTGTAAATTCCTTTCAAAAGAGGCTAAGAAAGCTTTCATGATCTTATTCTTACGAAGCTATTACGGAGACCCTTTTGAACAAGCTTAATTTCAATGGAAATAAAATCTATGCAATGAGTATGGAAGTTCTTCCACAAATGCAAGGCATCCAAATATCATGAGCATGGGGCATTCATTTGTGTTCTAGTGTTCTCATCATGCACAATACACACAAATAAATCCAGCCCAATTCTGAGCACTTATTGGCTGTGTTAGCAATACAGTTGACCCCATAATGTCTACGAGGCATAACAATATTTTAATGTTATTAAGTGAAGTTATTGAGTTATGAAGTGACGAACGCCCCTTTGGACTCATCATTGCATGAGCAATGAGGAGTCTGCTTTCATATGTGCGCTCTGGAGACATCCATCTTAGATTATAATACAGCTTTATAGCATGCAATGTCCATCATTTGTCATATTATGCTAATTTAAATGAGAAATTTTTGCAACTAGTAGCATTAAACATCCTTCTTAGAATGGCCTTCACGATGAAATGTAATACTTGGTCATGCGCCCAGTGCTCAAGAGAATATAAATACAAGGCCATTCCAAATTTACCTAAAATAGCACAATTATATTGATAATTTTGGGCTTTGGTATCTATTTTGGATTTGGGGGGTTCTTTGCTTGCTGCAATGTGCTTTGTATTGCAATTGTGTGTGTTTTTTTCATGTACACTGCCCAGAGGACTTTGCTTATGAGACATGACAGAAATAACTGTCTATAAGTAAAATGAAATAAATGTGAATGGCGGTTAACAATTTCAATTTCTCTTGCCGAAAGAGTGAAATTGTCAAGTTCACTACACTCAGTGAAAACCCTTTTTTTCCAAGAGGAAGCTCAGGTCTCAGGACTCTAAATCTGAGGATTCCATATACCAGATTATGGGTTGGAGACAAACCAGAGAAGACCCACTTGAATTGGTCATGACTAACTTGTCCAATTGATTTTAATGGGTGAACTGTAGGCACAACTACCGGTAAGCCTCAGTCAAAGTGCAAGTAGATAAATAGGTACCGCTCTGGTGGAAAGGTAAACGGCATTTCCGTGTGCTGCTCTGGTTCGCCAGAAGTGGCTTAGTCATGCTGGCCACATGACCTGGAAGCTGTACGCTGGCTCCCTCAGCCAATAAAACGAGATGAGCGCCACAACCCCAGAGTCGGGCATGACTGGACCTAATGGTCAGGGGTCCCTTTACCTTTACCTTTAACCCTCAGTCCACCCCTACGTATGTGTATTGCTGTTCCGTTAAAAAGCACACAACACACACAAAAAGAATATGAACCAACATTTAAAGCTATCAGGAAATTTCACTAATATTCTTCTCAATGTAGCAAGTTATGTGATGAAGTTTTTCTATAATTGCCACCAAGGTAATATGTATGCACAAAACATTACCTTCCAACACAAAACATTACCTTCCAACATTACCTCTTTCTCTCTCGTCTCGTGGGAATGACAACTGGAAGATATTACGGTGATTGATTGATGTGTGTCTGTTGTGTGATCTGGAAAATAACATATAATAAATGGTAAGAGTGTTCCAAAACCATTGAACTGGTGACAATTCAGGTGTTAAGTGTGTTTATTGTGGACTCCTTGGTTTCTTGATTTTTTCAAAATGGAAAATTTGAGCTTTTCATCACCTCTTACCTCACTTCACTCACACCATTATTTGAAGAAAAAAAACCAACAACATTATTTGGGGTGGGGGAAGAGAGCAAATATCTTCAAGCTCTGTTTGACTTAACATTTTCCCTGCAGTCTTGCCTCTCCAGCAGCAGTTGGTCTGTGAATTGCACAAGAGGCATTTTTTTTTTGCATACATTTGAGAACTGAATTGCAAACTGTTTTGATTCACCTCCCCCAATGCGTGACATTGAGTCCATTTTATGACTGGGTGAGCATGACTTTTAGCATCAGGTTTCCAGAGACTGCTCACAGTTAGAGATGGAGATTTGATTTCTACAAATATTCTCTTCCCCCAACCGACCCCTCCTCTTCCTTCCTTGGAATTTGCTGCTACCAGGAAATCTTTTCCAGTAATGCAGTTTACTTGAAGACGACAAATATAATTGGAGCCCAAAGAATCACACATCTATTTCCACAAATAAAATGAGATTTGGGGTTTCGGTTTCTGCACTAGATGTAAACCATATCTGAAACCAAGGTGACTTTCAAAAGTAGATAGTAATATGGTTTGCTGAGAGCACTGAGAGTTGGTAGGAGACTACTATTCTCCACACAAAGCTATAGTTCCCAGAGTGCAAGTAATGCACAAAGGGAGCTCTGGACCATAGTACTTCTGTTTCCAAGTGATTTACTGCTTGTTTTCACATCTATGCGGCCTAGGACCCTCGTACCTAAGGGACCGCCTCTCCTGGTAAATAATAACATTTTGGAGGTCCCGAGCCACAAGGATGCTAGGTTGGCCTCAACTAAGGCCAGGGCCTTCTCAGTACTGGCCCCGACTTGGTGGAACGGTCTGTCACAAGAGACCAGGGCCCTGCGGGATTTGGCATCTTTCCGCAGGGCCTGCAAGACAGAGCTGTTCCGCCTGGCCTTTGGGTTGGTTTCAGTTTAACCCTGATGTTTCATTCCTTTACGGTTTGATTGGTGGGCTACTTAAAAAGGAGGCTGCATTTTAAACTTTAAATCGTATTTGAACCTGTATTTTAATTGATTGTTTTGTGTGTTTTGTTGTGATTTTATTGGTGTTAGCCGCTCTGAGCCCGGTCTTGGCTGGGAAGGGCGGGGTATAAATAAAATATTATTATTATTATTATTATTATCTAACAAATAAAAAAGGGCAACTTCACTGATATCAGCATGATGAGACTTGCCAAAGCCTAGATTTTTTAAGCACCCTTCATTGCCACCTTTGTGGTATAGAAAACTCTGGGTATGCTCTCGTTTCAGGAAGGACTATGTCAGGAAGCCGAGTGACATAGTTGTGCCAGAAGTGAGAAACAGACACTCCAAATGCCCCCTTTTCCAAAGATGGTCCCGGATTTACAGAAGCTGCCCCAGTTTTTATTTGATCGTGAAATGCCCCACTTTTTCTTAAAAGGTAAAGGGACCCCTGACCATTAGGTCCAGTCGTGTCCAACTCTGGGGTTGCAGCGCTCATCTCGCTTTACTGGCCGAGGGAGCCGGCATACAGCTTCCGGGTCATGTGGCCAGCATGACTAAGCCGCTTCTGGCGAACCAGAGCAGCGCACGGAAACGCCGTTTACCTTCCTGCCGCAGCGGTTCCTATTTATCTACTTGCATTTTGACATGCTTTCGAACTGCTAGGTTGGCAGGAGCTGGGACCGAGCAACGGGAGCTCACCCCATCGCAGGGATTCGAACCGCCAACCTTCTGATCGGCAAGCCCTAGGCTCTGTGGTTTAACGCACAGCGCCACCTGCATCCCCACTTTTTCTTAGGACGTCCCTATTTTCATCGGAGAAATGTTGGAGGGTGTGGAGTTATGTGACCCCCCAAGCCAAGGAGACAAATAGCTATCTTCTTCTTTGGTGATCACTTGTAGCCAAGTAAGATTGTCTTCCATGAACAGCGTACAGCTTCCAGGTCATGTGGCCAGCATGACTAAGCCGCTTCTGGCGAACCAGAGCAGTGCACGGAAATGCCGTTTACCTTCCTGCTGCAGCAGTACCTATTTATCTACTTGCACTTTGACGTGCTTTTGAACTGCTAGGTTGGCAGGAGCAGGGACCGAGCAACGGGAGCTCACCAAGTCGCGGGGATTCGAACCACCGAACTTCTGATCGGCAAGCCCTAGGCTCTGTGGTTTAACCCACAGCGCCACCCGCGTCCCACAGTAAATAGGGTGTCCCAATTTTCATCAGATAAATTTTGGAGGGTATGGACATCTCTAGGCACCCTTTTCAGTCCATACACCTGTTATGTACTGAGTTGAATAGGATTCAAAATGCAGCAGTCTGACTGGTCCTAGAACAATAGGATCCAGAATGCAACAGTCTGATTGGTCCTAGAACAATAGGATCCAGAATGCAACAGTCTGATTGGAGCCACCCAATCCAGCTCCAGGTGGAAGTGAGTCTGCAACCTGATTGGCCTACAGGAGTATCCCGGAATTAGCCGATCACGTGGGGCCCATTGTAATGTAAATAATGTAAGCAGACGTTTTGGGGAAACTGGCATTTCTCGCTACTATGAGCTGAATAAAGAGCATGAAATCCACACTCGACTCCGAGTATATTTCCCTGGCGACGAAGGTGGGATTCTGCTTACATGTCACCAGCCACACCTCTGCTGTCTCTCTCATAAACACTTCGAGGTTCAGCTAAAGGAGGACTTTTCTCAGTATTCAAAAGGGATGGGGGAAAGAGAAGATGGCAGAGATTTGCAGACAACAGTGGCCAAAGAGCCCCTGAGACATGAAACCAAAGCAAAGAATGTATGCATTTCTCAAAAGGAACATGCCCCCGCAGTGCAAGTCCAAGACAGTATTGGAAGACAAAAAGCCCTACATCTGGAAGAAACAAATGCCTGGTTAAAATATGATGCATGGTGAGAGAAAGCCAAGAGGCTCCTAAGTATTCTTCTAGTTGCACTGAGCTGCATAATTTTGTAACTCCTCTAAATTAGGGAGTTGAGAACTATCCCCAGAAGAGTGCTACCGGCAGTGCAGTCCAATGAACTATAAATATTGCCTGAGTCATTCAGAAAAGCATTGCCTATAACGCTGAATGAATCAGATCCCCAGCGGAGCAGCTCCTATACACAGAATTACAATGAAATGGGCGGCTCAGGAGGTCGGCTATGCGTCCCTTGGTTACTTTTCCCTAGACGGTGGAGGCAGGAGTGAGCAGGAGGCGGCATTGGCAGAAGGAAATGAGGAAGAAAGCAGAACCCAGTTCAGCTACTGATTGATTGTGTGACTGTGGAAATGGATAAAAGCTGACTATCAAGGGAAAAATAATAATTTTAATTTTTATCATCTACAATACTGTCTTATTTTATAGTACAGTACATTGATTATTGCTTTCATTTTATGGATCAATGGTCTCATTAGAGAATAAAATTCATGTTAAATTGCTGTTTTAGGGTTATTTTTAAAAGTCTGGAACGGATTAATCCATTTTGCATTACTTTCTATGGGAAAGCGCACCTTGGTTTTGGAACGGACTTCCGGAACGGATTAAGTTTGAGAACCAAGGTACCACTGTGCATGTACTGGACTCTCAATCCATCCATCTCCATCAACAAACTATCTGTCCCAATGAAACAAAAACTTTGGGATACTTATTTTCAAACTCTTCTGGCTCATTCATATACAACCTGTTCACCTTGCTTTGTAGGTATCTCTTATAGTAATCCTTTCCCGTTAGCTGCCTACTTTAGGAATCTATATTGTTCTGAGTTCTTTGGAGGCAGGCAGAAACTTTTATTGTATTGGTGTTGGGTTAAAAGTGAGATTGTGTTTTGCTATCTGTTTTTGAGGATGTGTGTTTTAATGACTTTCTTCCCCTCATTATTTTTCTACAGGGAAGTTGCTCTTCTGGTGTTTGTGCATCTGGGGACCGATGTTTTATTCTTGGAGGGAGGTAATGTTGTGAGGTTGAGAAGCAGGTAAGCTGCATGCCTGAGTCCCTTCTAATTCCTTGAGCCAATTGCTGAAATAGGCAGACAAATTTCTTGGTAATGACCCGTAAGTAGGAGTCATTGAGGTAACAAGGTGACTCTGTGCCAGAAGACAAATAGGTGAGCCCCACTCTCTCAAACATCTGGTAGTTGGAAAGACAAAAGTTGGAAGCAGGTTGGACAGGTGAGAGACAGAGCCATTCCTGATTTCTGCTGAAATCCAAGACTATGGCTATAGGAGAAGCAATATCATCAAGAAGAAGAGGAGGAGGAGGAGGAGGAGGAGGAGGAGGAGGAGGAGGAGGAGGAGGAGGAGGAGGAGGAGGAGTGAAAGGCACAAATACAGGATGGGTGACACCTGGCTTGAGAGCAGTACATGTGAAAAGGATCTAGGAGTCTTGGTAGACCACAAACTTGACATGAGTCAACAGTGTGATGCAGCAGCTAAAAAAGCCAATGCAA
Organism: Darevskia nairensis; assembly: GCA_034642065.1. Classification (NCBI taxonomy): domain Eukaryota; kingdom Metazoa; phylum Chordata; class Lepidosauria; order Squamata; family Lacertidae; genus Darevskia; species Darevskia nairensis. Next base: position 255,881 of record JAWWNI010000961.1, read on the forward strand.
TTCTGGGCTGCATCAATAGGAGTATAGCATCTAGATCAAGGGAAGTAATAGTACCACTGTATTCCGCTCTGGTCAGACCTCACCTGGAATACTGTGTCCAGTTCTGGGCACCACAGTTCAAGAAGGATACTGACAAGCTGGAACGTGTCCAGAGGAGGGCAACCAAAATGATCAAAGGCCTGGAAACGATGCCTTATGAGGAACGGCTTAGGGAGCTGGGTATGTTTAGCCTGGAGAAGAGAAGGTTAAGGGGTGATATGATAGCCATGTTCAAATATATAAAAGGATGTCATATAGAGGAGGGAGAAAGGTTGTTTTCTGCTGCTCCTGAGAAGAGGACACGGAGCAATGGATTCAAACTACAAGAAAGAAGATTCCACCTAAACATTAGGAAGAACTTCCTGACAGTAAGAGCTGTTAGGCAGTGGAATTTGCTGCCAAGGAGTGTGGTGGAGTCTCCTCCTTTGGAGGTCTTTAAGCAGAGGCTTGACAGCCACCTGTCAGGAAAGCTTTAATGGTGTTTCCTGCTTGACGGGGGTGGACTGGATGGCCCTTGTGGTCTCTTCCAACTCTATGATTCGAAGAAGGGGGAGGAGAAGGAGAAGAGTTTGGATTTGATATCCCGCTTTATCACTACCAGAAGGAGTCTGAAAGCAGCTAACATTCTCCTTTCCTCCCCCCCCCCCACAACAAACACTCTGTGAGGTGAGTGGGGCTGAGAGACTTCAATGAAGTATGACTAGCCCAGCAGCTGCATGTGGAGGAGCGGAGACGCAAACCTGGTTCCCCAGATTACAAGTCTACCGCTCGTAACCACTACACCACACTGGCTCTCAGTGTGGGGTGTTAATGCTGTGAGCCCCTCTGTCATAGGCTCAGGTTGTATATATCGTATTGGCCCGAATATAAGCCACACCTGCAAATAAGCCACACCTTTAAAATACGGGGTGGGGGGAGACAATACCCGAATATATGCCGCTCCCTTAAAATTGGGTTACAGGCTGAAGATCGCTGCTGTTGGTAGAATTGTAACTCCGAGCTAATTTAAGCCTTTGATCTTGCAAGCACGCAAAAGTTACCGTACAATTGCTAAAATGGCAAATCGCTATTCAGTTGCTACAATTCCGCAGGCACTCACACCCGTAAATGGCAAATGAACAGTCTCAAATCGGCAATAAAACTTTTTGTTTCTTTGTTCCGTTTTACCGTACGTCTGTTTCAGCAGCGATATCGTAAAAGCCAATTTTTGTAAGTTCGCGAATTTAAGCCGCATTTTAACTTTTCACGGTCAGAATTTGGAGGAAAAGTGCGACTTATATTCAGGCCAATACGGTATGTGTAAATAAACCATATATCATAATGACACCACAGTCTCTGCTGTCCCTCATTCTGAAGAAGCCATACCCTGGGTAATTTTGCACTGCCTGGATTTTGCACTGCCCGGAGATTGGGGTGGCATGCAACAATATGTTGCTAAATACCACAGGTGGTTTTTTGTTTTGTTTTGTTTTTACTCTGGCCACTTTTAATGTTCTTCCACCCTAAACGCCATGGAGCAGGTGTACTGGCAGCCCTCTTTCATCAAGCGTTTGCCACTGTAATAATCAGGAGGCAGAATCTTCAGAACATGCCCTTCTGTTTTGTAATTTCAGCAGCATTTGATCAAATTACCAGGAAGGTCAATTCAATTCTATGTTAAATATCTGATGGAAGATTAAAACCCCCAAGGTGTCACTGATAGCGGCTACATTTCTATCGGTAGCAGTGAGAACAAGAGACCAGCTCACCATCTGAAACTAGAAGTACCATCTCCAGGGATCAACCCGAGATTGCTGGAGCTCGATAGAATTGTCTTTATTTCTGAATCTGTTTTGCTTCCAGATTCTGTTGTACTGTATGCTTTTGTTTTGTTTTTTGGTCTATTGAGTGTAATAAATTGATGGGTGAATCATCATCCTCATCATCCAGAATTGACAGATTTGCCAAATTCCCCCCTCCCGTTATTCCCTTTACTGAGAGCGCAATGCTAAACATACTGCTTGGCAAGAGGTTAAATCCTATTGCCTCCTCATATAGGTAAAGGTAAAGGGACCCCTGACCATTAGGTCCAGTCGTGACCGACTCTGGGGTTACGGCACTCATCTTGCTTTACTGGCCGAGGGAGCCGGCGTACAGCTTCCAGGTCATGTGGCCAGCATGACTAAGCCGCTTCTGGCGAACCAGAGCAGCGCACGGAAACGCTGTTTACCTTCCCGCCAGAGCGGTACCTATTTATCTACTTGTACTTTGACGTGCTTTCGAACTGCTAGGTGGGCAGGAGCTGGGACCGAGGAACGGGAGCTCACCCCGTCACGGGGATTTGAACCGCCGACCTTCTGATCGGCAAGCCCTAGGCTCTGTGGTTTAACCCACAGCACCACCCGCGTCCCTCCTCCTCATATAGCTACAGCTTAAAATGGAGCTCTAGTGTGGTGCACTAGTTAAAATGAGACTTGCAGGACCTGGGTTCACACCTACCTATGAAGCTCAGTTGGTTACTCCTCTCAACATGAGGAGAACAGGAGGAATGAACTATGTATGCCACCCCCAGTTCCTTCAATAAAAGACATGAGATGATCATGATATCAGATAGCTCAGTTGGCAGAACACGAGACTCTTAATCTCAGAGTTGTGGGTTTGAGCCCCACATTGAGTAAAATTCCTGCATTGCAGGGGTTGGACCAGATGACTCTTGTGGTCCCAATTCTATGATTCTATGATGGGGATAATACTGGAAGCCTTGACAAAGTTTCTAAATGTAAATTTATAGAGTAGCTGTCTGGGTTGTGTCGCTGTCCAGCAGGGCTGCCTTTCTTAGAAACAGCTACTCCAGCTACTTCAGGTAAACTCAAACAGGAACCACTTTGTTTAAGAACAGCAAACAAGATTCCTTGACCTCCAGGCCCACACTGGCTTCCTCTTCCTCCTCACCTCTACAGGAAGTTCCCTGTTCAGGTACTTTCCCTTACCCCAGGAATTAACACTATACACACTGGTGAATTTGTTGTACAGCCAAGGTTAAACAACTATTCTAAATCAGGAGGTCAAGGAATCCCCAACAGCAAATTTTCACCTCCTCACCCAACTACAATTCAGGAGTCTTTCAGGGTGCCAAGACAGTTAAATTGGGACAAAACTTACATAGCATTTTAGTGCTGATCTGCTGCCTGATATGCAACAAAAATCACTTTTATAGAATTCTACCATAACAAAATTCCTTAAGAAATTCACTCTTTCTTGGAGTTGCTGCCTTTTCTCACCTTACCTTCTGTGTCAGGGGTCAGCAAACTTTTTCAGCAGGGGGCCAGTCCACTGTCCCTCAGACCTTGTGGGGGGCCGGACTATTTTTTTGGGTGGGGGTAGAATGAATTCCTATGCCCCACAAATAACCCAGAGATGCATTTTAAATAAAAGGACACATTCTACTCATGTAAAAACACGCTGATTCCCGGACCATCCGCAGGCCGGATTTAGAAGGCGATTGGGCCAGATCTGGGCCCCGGGCCTTAGTTTGCCTACCCATGTTCTGTGTTGTTTTAGTTATCTCCCTGCTTCTGTTCAGCTCTTTTCTTCTTCAAATTAGCTTGTCTTCTATGCATGGGATTTCCTGGCCTCCTCCTTTTACTTTCTGTTGTCTGCCTGTACCTTCTCAAAACCTATAAATTATTGCAGAACATATTGCGATTTTCCTCACATGGCTTCTAGCTGTAGAAATGCGCCCTGACTTTAAACTTAGCACTCGGAAATGTCATTCCTTGATTTTTAACTTTTAAGGGAAGATCCCTAGACTCAAGAGCAGAACCGCCTTCTGCCTTTGAGGAAGCAGATTCTCGCTCACCCTTTCTTCCTCTGTACATGCATGCACATTTCAAACAGCACAGTATTCTTGCCCATCGCCATCTTTGTGATAAGGATTGCAGCTTTTAACATTTTGTGGGGGGAGAAATGCAATTCAGTTTACATTTAAAGGTGAACCTACCTGTTCTCACTTTCTGAAACAATATGCAAACAGAAGAAGAAGAAGAAGAAGAAGAAAAAGAAGAAAAAGAAGAAGTAGAGGAGGAAGAGTTTGGATTTGATATCCCGCTTTATCACTACCGGAAGGAGTTTCAAAGCGGCTCACATTCTCCTTTCCCTTCCTCGCCCACAACAAACACTCTGTGAGGTGAGTGGGGCCGAGAGACTTCAGAGAAGTGTGACTAGCCCAAGGTCACCCAGCAGCTGCATGTGGAGGAGCAGAGACATGAACCCGGTTCACCAGATTACGAGTCTACCGCTCTTAACCACCACACCACACTGGAACATCCTTTAAAACGCTCACTTCTCTGAATTTTGCAATGCAATTCCCCAACCAAGTAAAGTGTCTATGGTCACCCTACTAATGCCAATGGATTTATTGCCAGTGTGAATACTGAAGTAGGATTTAAAATTAAAGTGGCCATGGGAGTGCTGAACTGTCCCATGGTGATTAAAGCAGTTAAAAAGCTATTAAAACAATAAGGTCATAATGTCAATTTCAGGGGGATGCTTGCCTAAACAGATATGTCTTCAGGAGCCGGTGGAATGCCAGTAGTGATGGGGGATCTCGTATTTCAACAGGGAGATGCCAGAGAGAGAGAGAGAGAGAGAGAGAGAGAGAGAGAGAGAGAGAAAGTGCACACCAGAAAGGTCTAAGATGCTTCTGTTTTTTTGTTTAAATTATATTTATTAGGTTTTCAAAAAAACAAGTTATAAAACAGAACAAAAACATCATACACACATAAAAAACATACACTACAAAACTTCACTAACAAACACAGATCTTAGTTACCCTTCTTAGTGTCTAATCATATTTAGGGGACTTCCTCACGCCCCCCCCCTCTTGCGCTTCATTGTCTATCATTTTTAGTAATTACCTCTCATCGTTTACTGATTTTCCCTTAATATATAACCATTCTTTTTTTCCCTTTTTATAGTTGTCATTAACATAATTTTCATATTTTCCCTTGTTAATCTTAATTTCTAATCTGTATGCTATCATTCCTTCCAACTTTTCCCCCTATTCTTGAATCTTACAATGAGTCTTTAAATAGACATTAAATTTCTTCCAATCTTGCTCCATCGTCTCTTCCCTCTGGTCGCGTAATTTCCGGGTCATTTCGGCGAGTTCCATATAGTCCATCATTTTCATCTGCCAATCTTCCACGGTCGGTACTTCCTGTGTTTTCCAGTTCCTTGCAATTAGAACCCTAGCTGCTGTTGTGGCATACATAAAAAAAAGTTTTATCTTCCTTGGTTCACAATTCCAAGTAGAAAAGCCTCTGGTTTCTTAACAAATGTGTTTTTCAACACTTTTTTCATTTCATTATAAATCATAGACCCAGCCGATCAGTCCGGCGGTAGACCGGAAGTCCAGAAAAGTCTAAGATGCTTCTGAGGCCAGGAGCATTTAAAATCAGATAAGCGTTAAGGACACCACACTGAGATAACCATATATGAAATCAAAGCAGCTGGCTTTGACCCACAAGAAGGGGTGCAAATATGGAAGCCAACAGAAAGAGAATGATGCCTTAAGCTTTAAGGAAAACTGTAAAGGAGATGTGCTTGCGTAAAAACTAGACAAAATAACAGTCATCCAATTAGCCATTGCATGTGTTGCTTTAAAAAATAACATGTGAGGGCCCCTTCCTGGATCAAGGCCACAGACACAGCAAATTTTAATTTTATTTATTGTAAAAATATATAACCAATATAAATTCATTTTAACTGAAAGCAGCAGCACCATCCATGCCAGGGCGCCAGTCTGGATTGGGGCCCCACAACTACAAACTTATTTTCCAAAAGCCAATCATACAATTGCTAATTGTCTGGTTAGTGTCTTGTCTAGTTTGGCTCAGAGACATGGCATGCACATATGTGGCTCCTTTAGGCTCTAAATAAACACTAAATAATTGGCAGAAACCCTGCCAGATATAATCTGTTTCTGTGTTGTACCTTGTCAGGTTGCGGGTGAGTAGGCGGCTAAATTTTTGGAAACTTTGGAAACTTTCTCTCACACAAGTGAAATGAGCATGCTACAGAGATGCTTCTGCCCTTGGTGTAGTGTGGTGTAGTGGTTAAGAAGGGTAGACTCATAATCTGGGGAACCGGGTTCGCGTCTCCGCTCCTCCACATGCAGCTGCTGGGTGACCTTGGGCTAGTCACACTTCTCTGAAGTCTCTCAGCCCCACTCACCTCACAGAGTGTTTGTTGTGGGGGAGGAAGGGAAAGGAGAATGTGAGCCGCTTTGAGACTCCTTCGGGTAGTGATAAAGCGGGATATCAAATCCAAACTCTTCTTCTTCTTCTTCTTCTTCTTCTTCTTCTTCTTCTTCTTGGGATTGAGGTTGAATCCTGACAAGACAGAAGTACTGTTTTTGGGGGACACGAGGCAGGCAGGTGTGGAGGACTCCCTGGTCCTGAATGGGGTAACTGTGCCCTGAAGAACCAGGTGTGCAGCCTGGGAGTCATTTTGGACTCACAGCTGTCCATGGAGGCGCAGGTTAATTCTGTATCCAGGGCAGCTGTCTACCAGCTCCATCTGGTACTCAGGCTGAGACCCTACCTGCCCGCAGACTGTCTCGCCAGAGTGGTGCATGCTCTAGTTATCTCTTGCTTGGATTACTGCAATGCGCTCTACGTGGGGCTACCTTTGAAGGTGACCCGGAAACTACAACTAAGCCAGAATGCGGCAGCTAGACTGGTGACTGGGAGTGGCCGCCGAGACCACATAACACCTACACTTGAAAGACCTACACTGGCTCCCAGTACGTTTCCGAGCACAATTCAAAGTGTTGGTGCTGACCTTTAAAACCCTAAATGGCTTCAGTCCAGTATACCTGAAGGAGCGTCTCCACCCCCATCGTTCAGCCCGGACACTGAGGTCCAGCTTCGAGGGCCTTCTGGTGGTTCCATCACTACGAGAAGCCAAGTTACAGGGAACCAGGCAGAGGGCCTTCTCGGTAGTGGCACCCGCCCTGTGGAACGCCCTCCCTTCAGATGTCAAAGAGAACAACAACTACCAGACCTTTAGAAGACATCTGAAGGCAACCCTGTTTAGGGAGGCTTTTAATGTTTAATAGATTATTGTATTTTAATGTTCTGTTGAAAGCCGCCCAGAGTGGCTGGGGAAACCCAGCCAGATGGGCGGGGTATAAATAATAAATTATTATTATTATAATAAATTATTATTATAATTTATTATTATTATTATTATTATTATTCCGACATTCTAGTTGTTTTGCATACATAGAGAGCATTTTATATAAGGGAGGATTCATATATCCATCCAACCTGGTCAGCAATGATCAGCAAATGGATGGTAGAGCCCTATACACAGACACATTGCCCAAAACGAAAGATGAAGAAAGGGATGGAAGATTGCAAAACTGACTCCCACCGGTTGTCAATAGAATATGAAGTCTATGCTGACATCATTGGAGGCACCCCAACAAGCAAAAAGGCCATCAAAAAATACGTCTGCAAAGTACTGTAATGCAGGAGCAGAAATTGTGGTGACTATGTCATGTGACAGGCATGTGAGTATTGGCCTTGCTTGATCTGCTCCAACTGCAGAGCATGAATAAAAGGGCAGCCGGAAAGTAGCTGATATTTTGTGACCGACTCTCCAAATACCAGCCAACTTTGGCTGTTTGATGGTTAGGCAGGCTAAAGTTACCTCGAGATCTCAGGAAGAGGAGATAAATTTATTCAAGCAGGAATTAACTGTAGTGCTCCTTCGGATTTGAGGTTTTTTTTCTAAGTCCATATTGATTTTCTGCAGAGGACACACAGTACAATGCTAAGAAGAGTTTAACACTGGTTGTTACAGAAAATGTAAAAACATAATGACCAGAAGCAATGGTCTAAACCTTCAAAGGAAGCTTCCTGCAAGCACAATTTCTTTATCGACTGAACCATCCTAGCCAAAACACCTGAAAAACATATTGATCCCAAAGAACTCTTAGCAACAAACTTCATACTTTTTCTTCAAACTTCGCTAATTATCATCAAATCTCCAATGCTAGTACTAAAAGTGCTGGTGTTCTAAAAAGTTATAAAATGTTATGATATGATTTAGAGCCCGGGGAAATGCTGTGGGATGTAAACACTAGAGCAGTCAAGTACAACAATGCTAGAAGGGGTTTCAGTCCTCCAGCCACAACTTCCTGGTCACCTGGACTGAAACAACTTCCTCTTGCAGCTAGATGTGGGAGTGGCTTTACCTGGGCAGGTTGGAACAAAAGGCACAGGTCATGTAGCCATTCTCTCTCTTCTCTCTCTTGCCTCTCGCCTGGATTATCAGGAAGGATGCTCAGTTGGCTTCCAGCCAACTGGGGCCTAATGGACTTCTCTCCCACATAGAGAGATTCCAATTGTATATATCTTTACTATGCATAAGCCTGCCTTCTTTTGGGAACCTTACTGTGTCTCCAACAGAATGTACGTGAGTAAACCTTTTATATCTTTTTATAGAAGATTTGTGCTGTGTCTTATTTGAAGAGGGACAAAGGGGAAATATATAGTGACAAACCAGGAAACTAGATTAAGTTGATTCTAGCGAATCAAAGCAACTTCCGCTGTGTGTATTTTAAAAGGGAATGTTACTCTGCTAGTTGAACTTGCAAGCGCAAGTTAGGATGAGATATATTAAATTATAAATCATCATCCACGTTCCCAAACATTCCCACAAATGCTTACAGGGGCGGGGGATAATCGACCACATGGCACGGTGCATGCACACCATTTGAAGGGCAGTGCCCATCAACTTTGGGAGGGGGCTCCGGCCCCCTCAAATATTTTATGGTGGGGCCAAAGACCCCTCGGCCCTTAGGAGTTGGCTCCTATGCTCCCAAGGCTTGTCGGTGCTGATGAAGTTGCTTCAGAACAATTAAGAGTGTTGTCATAGTACAACGGTGGCGCTGTGGGTTAAACCACAGAGTCTAGGGCTTGCCGATCAGAAGGTCAGCGGTTCGAATCCCCGCGACAGGGTGAGCTCCCGTTGCTCGGTCCCAGTTCCTGCCAACCTAGCAGTTCGAATGCACATCAAAGTGCAAGTAGATAAATAGGTACAGCTCCGGCGGGAAGGTAAATGGCATTTCTGTGCACTGCTCTGGTTTTGCCAGAAGGGGGTTGCTCATGCTGGCCACATGACCGGAAGCTGTACGCCGGCTCCCTCAGCCACTAAAGCGAGATGAGCGCCGCAACCCCAGAGTCATCTGTGACTGGACCTAACGGTCAGGGGTCCCTTTACCTTTACCCTAGTATAAGAGCCTGGTTTCCCTCCTCTCTATAGTCAGAGGGATCTGAAAAGCACTGTGTTCTTGACCCATCAAACAAGGCAGACCATGAAATCCCCATGTTTTCACTCCTTTTACTTTCCTTTCTTTTCTTCTTTAGAAGAGAAGAAGAAGAAGAAGAAGAAGAAGAAGAAGAAGAAGAAGAAGAAGAAGAAGAAGAAGAAGGAGTTTGGATTTGATATCCCGCTTTATCACTACCCGAAGGAGTCTCAAAGTGGCTAACATTCTCCTTTCCCTTCCTCCCCCACAACAAACACTCTGTGAGGTGAGTGGGGTTGAGAGACTTCAGAGAAGTGGGACTAGCCCAAGGTCACCCAGCAGCTGCATGTGGAGGAGGGGGGACGCAAACCCGGTTCACCAGATTACGAGTCTACCGCTCTTAACCACTACACCACACTGGCTTTACCTTTAGTTTTTCTTCTCTTTACCTTTAGATAGGAAGCCTGCAGGAAGGGCCTATGTTATATCTAATACACAGCCCCTAGCGGTTTGGGGAAGGGCCAATCCCCGTCATATGCATAGAGACTCCTGCCTGAAATCCTAGAGAGTCACTGCTGGTCAGTTTAGACAATACTGAGCTAGATAGACCCAAGGTCTGACTTGGTATAATAAGGCAGCTTCTAATGTTCCTAAATCATCATGGGGGATTTCAAAGAGAAACAAAAGGATCCATTGTTTATTATTATGCACTTTTAGGACCCTGTAATATTATCAATAAATTATGTTTGTCCTTAACACAGAAAGATTGTTCTCTACTAATTGTGAACATAAAACAAGGGGGGGAAGCATTAACAATATGTTGCATGCATCTTATTTTGGGAAATAAGAGCACTAAATTATGTCTGTGTATTGTTTTATCTAAGAGTGTACAAAAATGTTTTCGCAGCAATGATATATTGAATTAATACACTTCTGCAGGCCTGGAATCTGAATCAGCGAGGTATATTTTATTGCTCACTCGAAGCAACCAAAAACAGTAGATGCCTAAACATAGCAAAAATTAATAACCATCTGTTTATTTCATTCCAGTCGACGAGGATGTCACATGTAAACAAGTATATTTTTATGTAATGAGAATAATTTTGCTGTTTTAAGAGAAGTTTGAATCTTGGTGTTTTCTTTCTTTTCTTTTTTTTACTCAGGTTTGTATGAGGATTATCCATAAATTATGTCACACAATAATTGCACAGCACATCTATTGCAAGGGGACAGAAGTGGTGTGAGAAAGGGAGAGCGTTAATATGGGTTAAAATAAGGAAAGGGTAAAAAAAAAAAAAAGGGAAATGAAGAGTTTTAAAAGTCTAATACAGTGGTACCTCGGGTTACATACGCTTCAGGTTACATACGCTTCAGGTTACAGACTCTGCTAACTCAGAAATATTACCTCAGGTTAAAAACTTTACCTCAGGATAAGAACAGAAATCGCATGGCAGCGGGAGGCCCCATTAGCTAAAGTGGTGCTTCAGGTTAAGAACGTTTTCAGGTTAAGAATGGACCTCTGGAACGAATTAAGTACGTAACCAGAGGTACCACTGTACCTCTAGGTAGGACTGGGAAAAGATCCCTGTCTAAAACCCTTGGGAGCTGCTGCCAGTCAGAAGATAATACTGAGCTAGATGGACCAACAGCCTGACTTTCTATATAGGACTGTGTTGGGCAGCGAAATGTTCTGATTCAAATGCACTGTTGTTTCCACTGAGTAAATGGAGAGCGCTTTCCCTTAGAAAGTAATGCAAGATGGATTAATCCGTTCCAGACTTTTAAAAACAACCCCTAAAACAGCAATTTAACATGAATTTTAGTCTCTAATGAGACCATTGACCCATAAAATGAAAGCAATAATCAATGTACTGTACTATAAAATAAATAAGACAGTATTGTAGATGATAAAAATTAAAATTATTTTTTTTTCTTACCTGCACAGATCGTAGTCATTGTTTGGATGGGGGGCTTTTATCCATTTCCGCAGGCACATAATCAATCAATCCACAGCTGAACTGGGTTTCACACAGTCACAAAAACAAATGAACCGAAAAAGCCTCAAAAACGCAAAATAAATAGCAAAAACAAAAGCACCAAACTTAATCCATTCCGGAAGTCCGTTTGACTTCTGAAATGTTCGAAAACTAAGGCGCAACTTCTGATTGGTGCAGGCGCCCCGGAAACAATAGCCGACAGCTGCATCGGACGTTCGGCTTCTGAAAAATGGAACACCTACTTCCGGGTTTTCGGCGTTTGGGAACCAAGGCATTTGAGAACCAATGTACCAGTGTAATAGAATCACCAACAAGTGCCCGGTCCCTTTAGGATGAACCACAAATGTACACTGAGATACTGTTTTGCCACACGCATTATATACTTCCATTTCCCCATTTTTTTGGTGTGCCAGTAACATAGTTCACAGCCACAACATACTTTTAAAGCATATTTAAATCACATGGCTTCCCCAAAATATACATGAGGAATTGAAAATAATGTTCAAAATAACAATTGGTAAAAAGCCAGAAGCATTCCTTTTAGGAATTGTAACAAATGACATCCCCAAAGACATGAAGAGAATTTTTCTATATGCAACAGCCGCCACTAGGTTATTGGTTGCTAAAAATTGGAAATCAGAAGAAGTACCGTCAGTGGCAGATTGGCAACATTATTATTTTTTAAAATGATTGAATTAGCAAAAATGACGGCAACAATTAGAATGCAATCTAACCAAATACCTCACACAGGAATGGAAGTGTGTAGACGAATACATGATTAAAAGATGCTCCAACCAAAATTTATTGATATGTATAGACCAGGTATAGGCAAACTCGGCCCTCCAGATGTTTTGGGACTACAATTCCCATCATCCCTGACCACTGGTCCTGTTAGCTAGGGATCATGGGAGTTGTAGTCCCAAAACATCTGGAGGGCCGAGCTTGGGGGTGCCTGGTATAGACTGATCTCTCAAAGTGATTTTAAATAGATATACAAGAATGTATGTTTAATTATTAAGATACAAGAATACAATCACAACGATAAAGTTATAAAATAAAAGATTAGGAAGTCAAGCGCAGGTGGAGGGAAGGCATAGGGTAAGACAAGAAGGAAGGAAGAAATGACTAAATGTTGATACATGATGAAATGAAAAATGTGAATTTACAAGTATAATGTATATGTTATATTCTGTAAACATTTCGTATATGTATGGAGATATCAATAAATAAATAAACAAAAGGGGGGAAATCACATGGCTTCCCCAAAAGAATCCTAGGATCTGTAGTTTACTGCTGCAGAGTTACAAATCCCAGTACCTTTAACAAATCTGAGGAAGTCATGTGCTTTAAACCTGCATTAAATGTGTTTTAAACGTATGGTGTAAAGTGACCAAGGCTAAGACACATTTTCAAAACTCATTTGCAAAAGGGGATTTAATATTTCACAAGCAAATTAAACACCCTTTTCCGTTCTATTAGTAACAGCATTTTTAGAGAGCTTTTTGAAGGTTCAAAAAAAAAAACAAAAAAAACAAAACTCTGGTCTATACTATTAATAAATTAAAAAATTCCTTCCAGTAGCACCTTAGAGACCAACTAAGTTTGTTCTTGGTCTGAGCTTTCGTGTGCATGCACACTTCTTCAGATACACTGAAACAGAAGTCACCAGACCCTTATATATAGTGAGAGGGTGGGGAGGGGTATTACTCAGAAGGGTGGTGGGAATGGGTGATAGGCTGATAGCTGTGGTAAACCTGTTGACGACTGTTAATGACTGCAATTAGTCTTACAGGAAAAAGCAAGGGGTGAGAAGGTTAAAAATAGCTTTGTCATGTATAATGAGATAAGAATCCAATGTCTTTGTTCAGACCAGGTCTCTCCATGGTTTTAAGTTTGGTAATGAGTTGCAATTCAGCAACTTCTCTTTCCAGTCTATTTCTGCAATTCCTTTGCAATAAGCTACTTTGAGATCTTGTATAGAATGTCCTGGGAAATTGAAGTGTTCTCCTACTGGTTTCTCTGTCTTGTGATTCCTGATGTCAGATTTATGTCCATTTATCCTTTGGCGTAGGGTTTGGCCTGTTTGTCCAATATAGAGAGATGAAGGGCACTGTTGGCATTTGCTTTTTCCTGTAAGACTAATTGCAGTCGTTAACAGTCGTCAACAGGTTTAGCACAGCTATCAGCCTATCACCCATTCCCACCACCCCTCTGAGTTATACCCCTCCCACCCTCTCACTATATATATAAGGAGGGTCTAGTGACTTCTGTTTCAGTGTATCTGAAGAAGTATGCATGCACATGAAAGCTCATACCAAGAACAAACTTAGTTGGTCTCTAAGGTGCTACTGGAAGGATTTTTTTAATTTTTTTTATTTTGTTTTGACTATGGCAGACCAACACAGCTACCTACCTGTTACCAAAAAACCCCAATTCACTTACCGGTACATCTTAAATCATCCTCATAACAACCCCATATAGTAGGTTGTAATCCACATTTTATAGGGGGTGGAACCGATATTTACCAGAAGTGTTAGCTGTAGCCATCTGGGGATTTCATTTGCAAAAACTGGAAATCTGATAGGTGGCATTTCTCTGAACTATTCTGTTTTTCTGGGATGCCACACTCAGATCCGCAATATGGCAACAACCACCACACTATTGTATATAAATGAGGCACACATCCCTCCAACACTTATCCTATAATGAAATAGAGCTCCCTCAGGAGAACCAAATGAGTAGAAATGTTTTGTTGCCACATTGCAAAGTCATGTCCAATTTTCTCTCCATTCTCGCCCTCTGTGTTTCCTTGAAGCTTACCTACTTTCCACAGCAGTATATGTTTCCCCCCATATCCATTACCTTTCATTTCCCCCAGCTGAGCAGCATGTTGTGTTATTTTGCAGAGAGTTCCAAATTTCCCAGCCTTCTTTGAAATGAGTTCGCTATACTCTCAAATACACCAAATGAAAACGGTTAACCCCAATCCAAAGAAGGATTGCATGTGATTTCCAGTACATTTATGGCTAAATACTCAGAGTAAACTGCAGGTTTTTTGTCCTGCAAAGAAACAGGCTGGATTGAATGGTTTAGATGTTTTAAACTACAGGTAGGTAGCCGTGTTGGTCTGCCGTAGTCAAAACAAAATAATTTTTAAAAAAAAATCCTTACAGTAGAATAATTCCTTCCAATAACTTAGTTGGTCTCTAAGGTGCTACTGGAAGGAATTTTTATTATTGTTGTTGTAGCGTGGGGTTAATGATTTCAGCAAGTGATTTCAGCTCTCTGACATAACAGGCAGGAGACAGCTTCTTCATGTAGCAATTCTTTATTCAGGCAAAACAAGACTGAGGGAACTGAGGGTAGGGAAGCTACATTTATAGGGACAGAGGACTGGCTAGGAAAAGATACATTTTGGAGGGAACAATCTCAAGCAATCACACAGCTGCTTTTTGGTGGGAACCAATAAGACTGAGGATCCAAATGCAGCAACTTGAATGCACCAATAGTAACTGTTCCTTCTGGGACAGGAAGGCAGTTACTTTACCCTAATGTAATTACAGACAATAGTAATACAGATATGATAACACTTTGAATCAATACACAACAATTATTATTATTATTATTATTATTATTATTATTATGTTTTAAACTGAATTTCTTCTCACCCCACCCACATCCACCTCAGGAAAGAAAAGCCCAACTCCATGAGAAACATCTCATCGTTCTTAAAGCAATGGTTTAAAAGGAAATAAACTGGAAAACAAGGCACTCTTTTGGAACAGTTGCTTTTGGAATTGGGATTTTATTTCATTTCAGGTAAAATATTTCTAGAGCTGAACACCTTGCGCTATCTAAAACACTGCCTTAACCAAGATTCCAAACAGCTTGGACCACACTAGATGCGACACTCGATTGTGCCTACAGTGGTACCTTGGGTTACAGACGCTTCAGGTTACAGACGCTTCAGGTTACAGACGCTTCAGTTTACAGACTCCGCTAACCCAGAAATAGTACCTTGGGTTAAGAACTTTGCTTCAGGATGAGAACAGAAATTGTGCTCTGGTAGCACGGTGGCAGCGGGAGGCCCATTAGCTAAAGTGGTACCTCAGGTTAAGAACAGTTTCAGGTTAAGAACGGACCTCCAGAACGAATTAAGTTCTTAACCCGAGGTACCACTGTATTTGTGTGGGTGGGTGTTTTATTTATTTCATAGATTTTATAAACTGTTTTTCATCAGGGCAGTGTGCAATAATTGAACAACAGGCCAAGATCAATTAAAATCAGTTCCATACACTGCAACATTATTACAAGTGGTACCTCTGGTTACGTACTTAATTCGTTCCGGAGATCCGTTCTTAACCTGAAAACGTTCTTAACCTGAAGCACCACTTTAGCTAATGGGGCCTCCCGCTGCGCCGCAATTTCTGTTCTCATCCTGAAGCAAAGTTCTTAACCCGAGGTAATATTTATGGGTTAGCAGAGTCTGTAACCTGAAGCGTATGTAACCTGAAGCGTATGTAACCCGAGGTACCACTGTACACTAAAACAGCATAGTACAAAACAGCAAAGCCCTAAGGTGGAATTAGT
Organism: Darevskia nairensis; assembly: GCA_034642065.1. Taxonomy (NCBI): domain Eukaryota; kingdom Metazoa; phylum Chordata; class Lepidosauria; order Squamata; family Lacertidae; genus Darevskia; species Darevskia nairensis. The sequence continues at coordinate 271,802 of JAWWNI010000961.1, forward strand.
CAGTTCCTCCAAAGGCCTGGTAGAACTAGACAAGAGCAATGTCGCCACCCACACCTACAAAGAGAGAGAATTCCAGAGTTGGGATACACCATCTTGCATCCCAATAAAAAATAAATAAAAAGATCCTCATTAGTCACTATTGGTCAGGCTAGATATACTGGCCTTAATTTCAAAAACCCTAGTCAGATATTGAGCCATAGCTCTAATGAGGACAGAGGAATCATCCCTCAGCAGGAATTGGATCGTAAGTTGGTTATTGAAAAGGGCACTAGGCCACATTGAGGACATTGAAGGACCAATTCGGAAGATATTAGAGAGGGGACAATCCAGGATCATGTGGTCCATAGAGTCCGGCACATTCTGCCCACAAGGGCAGAGTCTGTCGTGGTAAGGGATGCCACTGAGTCTTCCGGAAAGCACGGAAGACGGAAAGGCCAACATAAATACTCTGCGATGTAATGGCGTAACCAAATTGTAGAAGTAATTAGGCATCGTTCCATGATGAGGTTGCAGCCCTAGAGAGGCAGGAGAGCATACTGGGGGCTGGGAGGGATAGCGTTTTTGAAATTCATTATCCAGCAGCCTCTGCTTTATTAGTGCAAAGATGTGTGATTCCTCAAATGACGAGAGGGAATCTACAGTAAATCCTATTTGCCCGAGTTTAAGGATAATATTTGAGGACCAGATAAAATTATGCTTATCTTTTAATAAAAAGGATAGTAAGCTTCCTGGTTCTGTGTTAAAATGGATTTTCAACCAGTATTTAAAAGTAATGATCCAACCTCTTGTTTTGAGAAGATGCTGGCCCAACTCTGCACATATAGCCAAATATGGCACACATTTTGGTACTCCTAGGATTTGCCGTAGAAAGGATGCCTGGACACCCTCAACTTTGCTATTATAGTTGGTCATCCATAAAGGAATCCCATTGTGTCACGTAAACACATGTATGCATGTGTATCTGTATGTACTTTTGTACAATATATAGAGGGACTGGGGGAGAGAGAAAAGGACTACCGGTATCAAGCAACTCAGAGCTAAAAACTTTGAGCCAGCCCTGTCCACAGTATAATCATATTTGAAGACAGCAGTGCTTTTCCCCTCAGGTCCTCCCACCTCTCCAGTTTGATTTGGTTCCTGCTTCCACTTTCTCACTGTTGGAACTCATGCCCTGTCTCATAGCTAATCGAGGAATAAAGCCACCCAGCGATTCATCTCCAAAACCATCCTTTTTCAAAAAGTGCTGCATATATAGGATTTGGACCTGTAAAGTGCTGAGCCCTCGCTCTTCTGCGGAGGCAAGCTGGCATTCGTCACCAATAATTAGTCACACTGACTTTGATGGGATTGTTGCTCGCATTTCAAGCGCCTGTGCGTTCCAACAGGTCAATAGATCAAGCTAGACTGCTGAACACAGTAACAACCAGTGCCGGACTCCTACTACTTTCAGAGAGGTCGATATTTATCTCAGATTTCCCTTAGCGTTAGCTAGTTCGGTTTTTATTACAGCGTCCATCTTCATAGAGTTTTCTGTTTGCGACATCTCCAGTGGCAGGTTTTGAGAGCAGACATGATAGACTTGGCACAAAGAGCATTGCAACAAATGAACCGGCCAATGTTAATTGGTAAAACAAAAGTCAAAATACCAAAAAGTGGGAGCTTTCTAGTTGCACAGAGCTCCTTTGGCTGCTTTTCTTACTTAAGCCTATCCTGATGTATATTTAAAGAACACTCAATTTACTAGGTTGTTATTATTAATTATCAATTATCAATTAAAGGTAAAGGTAAAGGGACCCCTGACCATTAGGTCCAGTCGTGTCCGACTCTGGGGTTGCGGCACTCATCTCGCTTTATTGGCCGAGAGCTGACGTACAGCTTCCAGGTCATGTGGCCAGCATGACAAAGACGCTTCTGGCGAACCAGAGCAGCGCACGGAAATGCCGTTTACCTTCCCGCCAGAGCGGTTCCAATTTATCTACTTGCACTTTGACGTGCTTTCAAACTGCTAGGTTGGCAGGAGCAGGGACTGAACAACGGGAGCTCACCCCGTCGCAGGGATTCGAACCGCCGACCTTCTGATCAGCAAGCCCTAGGCTCTGTGGTTTAACCCACAGCACCACCTGGGTCCCACTCAATTATCAATTATCAATTATCAATTATCAACAATTATCAATTATCAATTATCATATTTATACCCTGCCCATCTGACTGGGTTTCCCCAGCCATTCAAAACCAGCCTAGGCACATTTTGTAAGGGCGCGTGTGCATGAGCACACATGTTAATACTTTCAGTGGTGTGAATTTTCATTGCTGTAAAGTAAATTTTGGGAGAATTTTTGGTGTGTGGTCAGTGGACTTGGGGAACTAGGCTAGTCCCCTAAATGTTCCTGGTAAATTAGAGTATTATAGTAAAGGTAAAAGGTAAAGGACCCCTAGACGGTTAAGTCCAGTCAAAGTTGACTTTGGGGTTGCGGCGCTCATCTCGCTTTCAGGCCAAGGGAGCCGGCGTTTGTCCGCAGACAGCTTTCCGGGTCCTATGGCCAACAGGACTAAACCACTTCTGGCGCAACGGGACACCATGACAGAAACCAGAGCGCACAGAAACGCCGTTTACCTTCCCGCCGCAGCGGTACCTATTTATCTACTCGCACTGGCATGCTTTTGAACTGGCAGGTTGGCAGGAGCTGGGACCGAGCAACGGGAGCTCACTCTGTCATGGGGATTTGAACCACCGACCTTCTGAGCAGCAAGCCCAAGAGACTCAGTGGTTTAGACCACAGCGCCATCCACGTCCCTGTATTATAGTATTATAATACAGCTCAGTAGTACGTCCCTGTATTATAGTATTATAATACAGCCCTAGAGGGACTAGGCCAGGTCCCTAAATGTTCCCAGTAAATTAGAGTATTATAGTATTAGAGCCTGGTGCCTCCTTCCCAATGCCCAAGGAAGCTTCTGCCCGGCTTAGGGAGGGAGGCGCAATGCTCACACGTTACTCCCCCTCCCATTGACCCCACTGCTTATTTTGGCGTGAGCCCTTGGTTTGGATGGCGAAGTGGTACCCATGCCATCAGCCTCAGCTGGCGTGTAGCTCCAGTCCCACTTGTACAGAAATAGTTGTGCTATGGGTATCCATGTGTGGTTGCACCCAGTCTTGATTATGCTAATGTGCTCTGTTAGGACGCCAACAAGTTGGCGAGCTGAAGAGCAGCAGTCAGAGTCGGATAAAGCCGAGGTCGAACAGTCCGGGTCAGAAGCCAGTCAGGCAGTTGCACAGGGGTCAGGAGTAGCCGAAGTCTGTTCAAGCCAGAAGTCACGAAGCCGAGGTCAGGATTAAGCCAGGAGTCAGAAAGCCGAAGTCACAGAGCCAAGGTCAGGAGGAAGCCAGGAGTCAGGAAGCCGAAGTCACAAACACAGGAACCAGGAACAGGACGAGCAAGAACCACGTGCTCCAGCACAGCAGTTGCAGGTGCTGGTGAATGGAGCAGCCAGCCTTCCTTAAGTAGCCGGTTCATGACCACGCCTCTTACGAGCTGCAGTTGCCTCTAATTGTTCCCTACGTCTCTCAGCTCTACGTTCTACAGCTGAGAAGGGAGTAGGGGAGGGGGCCAGCCGGTTCCTCTCCTCACAAGGGCCTGATTCTGGCTCGACTTCTTCCTCCTCCTGTCCAGGTCTTTCCACTTCCCTATCTGATTCTTCCTCTTCTGAGGAGTGCCGCCACCAGTCTTCTCCAGGTATGAATTCCTCCATTTCCCCAGATTCTTCCGTGGGTGCAGCCTTGCCAGGGGGGGCTTGCCACCACTCCTCCTCATCTGGCTCAACCCTGACACTCTGTAGGAAGATGCCCCTGAAGACTATTCAGAACTTCAGTTGGTTCAGAATCCAGCAGCCAAACTTTTTTTTTTTTTTTAAGTTTAATTCTGATATACATAGCTTATGTTACATCTCATTAATCAACCACTAAGTACATTAAATATAAATATATCACCACCAAATGTTGAGAAAACTATTAGGAGGAAACATGATGTTAATAGTTCTTTTTATTAGTTGAAAAGTTTGAGTTAGATCTTAAAATTTTCCCACGTGACCAGTAAGAGCGCTAAACAACGGTAATAAAATATCTCTACGTAATACCAGTAATGCCAAAAAGCAATTATAAACAACTAAATGATAAAATATACCAGCAGTAAAAATGTTGAGTGGCACTGAGCTTGTATTAAAACATCCTCATAAGTCATCCCCCCCTCCCCGCCCTACAATTCATAGTTTTGAGCTAGTGGCCAGGGTATATAACATAACTTTCGACCAGGGCACACAAGATGGCTTACAAAACAATGAGTTGCAAAATGATAGCCTACAATTTAGTGGGCATGATACCAAATGAGAGGACCACATGGGACAGTTCTATTAAGGGGGGGGGGAGCAGATGGAAGTTCTCCCTCTCCACGCCCCCTTCCTGAGTCAATGAAAGGGATTTGCTAGCTAGGTGCTGCTCTCCTATGGGCCTGCCCACTTTCTAAGACAGGGTTCTCCTCTCCTCCACATGCAGCTGCTGGGTGACCTTGGATTAGTCATACTTCTCTGAAGTCTCTCAGCCCCACTCACCTCACAGAGTGTTTGTTGTGGGGGAGGAAGGGAAAGGAGAATGTGAGCCGCTTTGAGACTCCTTCGGGTAGTGATAAAGCGGGATATCAAATCCAAACTCTTCTTCTTCTTCTTCTTCTTCTTCTTCACACAATGTCGGGTCCCCTCAATGGGGGGGGGGGGGCCAAGTAAGCGCCCCTGTTTGTTGCCTGCTCTGCTAACATTAGGTGCCGCGTTAAGGCAATTTTATTCCCCCAAGCTTTCAATGGATTGTATATTTTAGTCTTGCGTCTGCTGGTTTACTGCAATTGCTTCTGCTTGTTGTTGTTTTTCAAATCGTAGAATTTAAAGGTTCTCCTGGAAGGTGGGTCGTAATTTTATTAAATTCAACAATAAAAAGAGTTTCTATGATGATCTGCATCATCCCATGTCGTACGTTCTCCTCCAAACTTATTTTTAAACAAAGAAACCTAAGCACAATACTTCTGCAATTTCTGACTTTCCACTACCATCCTTTGGAGAAAACAGATCATGGTTACTCACCTTTTGGAAAACCAATAATAATGTTTGTGTGTGCGGGGGTGTGATATATTTAATGTGAAGTCACAAGCGAAACCAAATATGTTGGGGACCTGAAGGGAATTTCAAAACAAAACACACAGAGAATGGTTCCTTTTAAGTCTCTGGAAAGAAACAGCCTAGCGCTTCAGAGATAAAGACACATCAGAACTCTAAAGTGATCAAGAGTAAATTTTACTAAAATGTCAAAACTCTGTGTGCTTTTCTACTTTGAAACCAAATGAACTGTTTTTCAGAAAATTAGCTGCATAAATAGTTCTATATCCCAAGTCCCTTGCAATCCAATCGGTAATGGGAAATAGGCATTGCTCAGTGGTAGAACCAATGTTTTGAAAGCAGGATTTCACAGGTTCAGTCTTTAGGTAGGGCTGAGAAAGAAGAAGAAGAAGAAGAAGAAGAAGAAGAAGAAGAAGAAGAAGAAGTTGTTTTATTTATACCCCGCCCTCCCCAGCCAAGACCGGGCTCAGGGCGGCTAACACCAGGTATAAAAACAATTGATTAAAATACGACTTAAAAACAAGATTAAAATACTACAACAACAACAACAACAACAACAACAACAACATAATAATAATAATTAGTGCAGCCTCATTTCAGTAGAAACTCAAATAAAAAACTGTTTGGGGAAGAAAGCGTCAAATCTTCACCAAGGCCAACTATCCAGACTGGTCCTATGTTGGCCAGATAAAAAGCCAGGGAAGTCCCCAAATAGGAGTTCCATCACATAAGGAAAGAGGGGGGAGGGGATCAAGTTGGTTCCAAGCCAAAGGCCAGGCGGAACAGCTCTGTCTTACAGGCCCTGCGGAAAGAAATCAGATCCCGCAGGGCCCTGGTCTCATAAGACAGGGCGTTCCACCAGGTTGCAGCCAGTGTTGAGAAGGCCCTGGCTCTGGTTGAGGCTAATCTGACTTCCTTAGGGCCCGGGACCTCTAGAGTGTTGCTATTTATGGACCTTAAGGTCCTCCATGGGGCATACCAGGAGAGGCGGTCCCGTAGGTACGAGGGTCCTAGCCCACAAAGGGCTTTAAAAGTCAAAACCAGCACCTTAAATCTGATCCTGTACTCCACCGGGAGCTAGTGCAGCTGGAAAAGCACTGGGTGAATATGCTCCCATGGCAGGGACCCCGTGAGGAGCCTCGCTGCAGCATTCTGCACCCGCTGGAGTTTCTGGGACAGCTTCAAGGGCAGCCCCGCGTAGAGCGAATTACAGTAGTCAAGCCTGGAGGTGACCGTTGCATGGATCACTATGGCCAGGTCGGGGCGGGAAAGGTAAGGGACCAACTGCTTGATACGGCAAATCCTCTTGCCCGAGTAATCCTGAGCTACGGCGACAGATGGTCTGACTTGGTATAAGGCAGCTTTTTGTCTTCTGCATCCAATCTACCCTCCTTTATAATTGTGTTTCCGAGCACAATTCCAAATGTTGGTGCCGAACTTTAGAGCCCTAAACAGCCTCACTCCAGTATACCTAAAGGAGTGTCTCCATCCCCATCACTTAGCCCAGACTCTGAGATCCAGCTCTCATGGCCTTCTGGCAGTTTCCTCATTGTGAAAAGTGAAGTTCCAGGGAACCAGGCAGAGGGCCTTCTCGGCAGTGGCACCCGCTCTGTGGAACGCCCTCCCATCACATGTCAAGGAGATAAGTATAACTACCATATTTTTCGCTCCATAAGACGCACTTTTTCCCTCCTAAAAAGTAAGGGGAAACGTCTGTGCATCTTATGGACCGAATGTGAGGTCCCTGGAGCTGAACTGCTCAGGGGCAAAAGCAGATCGTGCTTTTTTAAAAAAAAGAGAGAGAAGGGGGTGTTGAAAGGAAGCCCGCTGAGCAGCTGCTCAGCAAACAATCGGGGGGAGAGATAAGGGAGAGAGATTCCAGCCCCGCCCCCTTGCAGAGGGAGGCTGTTTCCCCAGCGACATATGACTGGCTGATTAGATTATCTGTCTGGAAACTGTAGAAATGGCTCCCATTCCTGAAGCTGCAGAACTGTGAGTTAAACCCCATAAAACAGGATTTTTTCCCTTTGCAAAGTAAGCTCAACAACTTTGAGCTGATCCTCAAAAAATTGGGCTTTTCTCCTTTGCAAAAGAAGCTGCAGAGATTTGAGCTGATCCACAAAAAATGGGGCTTTTCTCCTTTGCAAAAGAATCTGCAGAAAAAATTGGGGCTTTCCCCTCTAAAAACTAGGTGCGTCCTATGGTCAGGTGCGCCTTATAGAGCGAAAAATACGGTATATAACCTTTAGAAGACACCTGAAGGCAAAAAATGTTTAAAATGAGCTTCTTCTTTTTCCCTTATTTCACTTGAACCGTTCATTATTTTAGTTTCTTTTTTTTTAATAATAATCTTTATTGATAGTTTACATAAACTTATATTTGACAGAAATTGGTCTTAATTCACCTTTACAGTCATATATGTGTACAGTGGTGCCTCGACTTACGAGTAACTCGACTAACATATTTTTTGAGTTACAAGTGATCACAGCGGCCGTGGGATTACGAACTTCTTCGACTTCCGAATCGGAAGCCGAGGGGTTTTGTTTTGTTTTGTTTTGTTTTGGTACAGGTCACATGGAAGGGGAGAGAAGGCGGGACTTCGCTCCAGCAGCCATTTTTGTTGGAGCGGAGCCCAGAGCAGCTGGAGGCTGCTGCTTCTCCTCCTTCCTCGTCATGGCAGCGGTTTGTTTTTTGGCGCGGGATTTGATTTTTGGCCGTGGCGGCCAGCGGAGCCCCGAGCGGCTGGAAGCGGGCGGCCACGCTGCTTACAGCAGCGCTGCTTCAGACACTTCTCCTCCGCTTTTTTCGGTTTTTTTATTGTTTGTTGTGGCCGCCATGGCGGCCAGCGGAGCGAGCCCCGAGCGGCTGGAAGCGGGCGGCCGCGCTGCTTACAGCAGCACCGCTTCAGCCGCTTCTCCTCCGCTTTTATTCTCCCGTTTTTGCCGCTTTTCCGGCGGGTTTTGGGGGCTTTTTCCCCTCGCTGTGGCGGCAGTTTACCTCCTGCCCGCCATGGCTGGAGGCGGGCGGCTCCGCAGCCGCATTTTTCGGCTTTTTTATTTTCCGTTTTTGCCGCTTTTCCGGTGGGTTTTCGGGGCTTTTTCCCCTCGCCGTGGCGGCGGTTTACCTCCCGCCCGCCATGGCTGGAGGCGGGTGGCTCCGCAGCCGCATTTTTCGGGTTTTTTCGGCACTTTTTTTTTGCCTTTTTTTTTTTTTTTTTGCGCGCCAAGGCGGCTGCGGCGGTGGCGAGCACCCCTCAGAGCCACCTGCAAGGAAAGGAGAGCTGCGGGAGCCTGGCCGTCCACATTGACAAGGTAAGTGACCCCCGATTTCTCTTCCCATAGGAGCGCATTAATCCGTTTTTAATGCATTCCTATGAGAAATCGCGTTTCGAATTACGAATTTTTTGACTTCCGAATGTGCATTCGGAACGCATTAAATTCGTAAGTCGAGGTACCACTGTATATAATTTTTGCCAATAAATTTATAACAAATTTTACAATTAACAAAAAACAAAATGTACAAATAATCTAACAACTAAAATTGACTTCCACTCTTCCTTCTTCTGCTTTGAAAAATAATTAATAACAAACATTTCACCTTATCTACGGTTTGACTCTCCTTATATAATAAATCAAACATTACTCCTGATTAGTTAAGATCACTTAGATTTTTTTAAACAATCGTTTCTGTACTTTTCCAATATATTTTCTGTATGTCATACTTATGTCTTAAATTATATCCATTATCTGTAAATTATATTTGTTATTTCACTTGAATTGCAAATAAAGAGATATAAAATTACAGTTGTGAGATCTCTTTCATTACACTGGTAGTTTTATTTTTCGTTAATCTTAGCAATGTAAACCTCAAGCTTTTTCCATTCTTTCTCATATGTTTCACTAACCTTTTCTAAAATACCCGAAGCCTTCCTTTAAGGAATTCTAGGTGCCAAAATCCCAAGGGAACAGAAAAGACTACCGGTATTTATGTATGCGACCAAGGCTGCGCAGATGTTATTGGCCAAGAGATGGAAAGAAGATAAAGTCCCTACCAGAGAAGAATGGCAGGTGAAGTTGATGGATTATGCCGAAATAGCTAAAATGACCGGAAGAATCAGAAATCAGGAAGACCAAAATTTCAATAAGGAATGGGGGGAAATTATAACCTATCTTAAAAACCATTGTAAACAGTTAAAATCGTTAGTAGGATTGGAATAGCACTTGTAGTTTAATGGTGAATTTTGAACCCAATGGAGATGTAAAAGATTTGGATTATCATAAAAGATGCAGGAGGAAATGATTGACAATAGGACCCACAAAGGGGAGGAGGGAAGTCCAGGAGATTCCTTGGAATCTTGTCTCTATGTTGTACGTTTGATAGGTGAATGTCAAGTTTTAATCTGAAAAACCAAATAAAAAATGTAAAAAATAAAATAAAATAAAAAAGACACCTGAAGGCAGTCTTGTAAAGGGACTTTTTAAACGTTTGATGTTTTGTTATACTTTTATATTTGTCAGAAGCCACCCAAAGTGCCTAGGGCAACCCAGGCAGATGGTCAGGATAAAAATAATAAATTTATTATTATTATCATTATTATTATATTATTATTATTAAGGTTTCCAACAGCTGGTTATGAAACACTAGCAAGTACAGTCAGGACTCTGTGACTATTGCACTATTTTATGCCACTCCCAAGGCATCTATCAACTTTCCACGTGGCTAAAGTTGAGCATTATGATCTATTCCTCTTGCTATCTAGTCTCAGAATTTGGCTGGGTGTTTTGGGTTTTTTTAAAAATATGTCACTCTGCAGCGTACATTTGTCACTTCCTGTTATCCCACCTCCTGCGCTAAGCTTCTAATCAAAATCTCTTTCAGGAATTGATTGTCATGATAATCCCCTGGCGGTAAAACTGCTGGCATTGAATTGCTGTCACTACCTTATTCACTGAGTTAACGTCACTCTCTGGAGGCTTGGTTCACATGCTACAAGAGAGCTGAGACCATTTAGTCAATGAGGGGAGCCATTGGGAGCCCTGTTAGGAATGGAATTGTTCTACCTATAGGAGACGTTCTCTTTCAAGTGACAGAAAATCTCCGTTTTACTCTCCTCCTACAATTCATTCTCCCTTGGGCAACTGAAATTTTAATTCCACCCTGTTAAACCAGCCCTCTGAATTGGCATCACAACGGAAGGGATTCGGGAATGTAGCTTATTTGGAAACCATGTGGTGGACCTGTAATAAAGTGAAGGGGTTTTGGGATTTCATAGAATCCTAGAATCATAGAGTTGGAAGAGACCACAAGGGCCATCCAGTCCAACCCCCTGCCAAGCAGGAAACACCATCAAAGCATTCCTGACAGGTGGCTGTCAAACCTCTGCTTAAAGACCTCCAAAGAAGGAGACTCCACCACACTCCTTGGCAGCAAATTCCACTGTTGAACAGCTCTTACTGTCAGGAAGTTCTTCCTAATGTTTAGGTGGAATCTTCTTTCTTGTAGTTTGAATCCATTGCTCCGTGTCCTCTTCTCAGGAGCAGCAGAAAACAACCTTTCTCCCTCCTCTATATGACATCCTTTTATACATGGATATCATGTCACCCCTTAACCTTCTCTTCTCCAGGCTAAACATACCCAGCTCCCTAAGCCATTCCTCATAATGCATCGTTTCCAGGCCTTTGACCATTTTGGTTGCCCTCCTCTGGACACGTTCCAGCTTGTCAGTATCCTTCTTGAACTGTGGTTCCCAGAACTGGACACAGTATTCCAGGTGAGGTCTGACCAGAGCAGAATACAGTGGTACTATTAATTCCCTTGATCTAGATGCTATACTCCTATTGATGCAGCCCAGAATTGCATTGGCTTTTTTAGCTGCTGCATCACACTGTTGACTCATGTCAAGTTTGTGGTCTACCAAGACTCCTAGATCCTTTTCACATGTACTGCTCTCAAGCCAGGTGTCACCCATCCTGTATTTGTGCCTTTCATTTTTTGTAGTACTTTACATTTCTCCCTGTTAAAATTCATCTCGTTTGCTTTGGCCCAATTCTCTAATCTGCTAAGGTCATTTTGAAGTGTGATCCTGTCCTCTGGGGTATTAGCCACCCCTCCCAATTTGGTGTCATCTGCAAACTTGATCAGGATGCCCTCAAGCCCATCATCCAAGTCATTGAAAAAGATGTTGAATAAGATAAAGATGTTTGATCTACCATGAATTAAAAAGGATGCTTAGATATACTATTCCCAAAAACCCCTGAAGCTTTTTTGTTAGGTTTGATGGGTAATGAAATTGCAAGGGTAGATCAAAGACTTTTTATATATGCCACAGCTGCAGCCAGAACTTTGTTGGGTCAAAAATGGAAGTTACAAGATCTACCGACCATTGCGGAGTGGCAGGCGAAGATGTTGGAATAAGCGGAGAAGGCCAAGCTGACCTGCAGAATTTGAGACCAGGACGATTCGAAATTCCCTAGAGCAGGGGCGTAGCCAGGATCAAAACTAGGGGGGGGCAAGCCATGGTCGTTCAGATTGTGACATTTCAGCATGGAAAAGGCGAATGAAACCAAAATTTTAAGAAAATTATATATAATTATAGCAGTGCTTTATTACAGTAGTTATTACAATTATTTGCTTGAATTTTTTTTTAATTTTTTTTTCTAGTTACTTGTCTTATGCTAATATCATTTTTATTGGGTTTGAATAAAACTTGTTCAAAACTTTCGTTTCAATCCCCAAGGAGTCGGTGCAGGTGTTTCCAAAGGCGAAGGAAATGGACCCCCTCAAAAAGAAAATAGGGGCGCAGCCTCACCCCCCAAAATAGGGGTGCAGCCAGTCTGGAAGCGCAAAGGAGAAGCGCCTACTTTGGCGAAATAGAGCATCCAGAGCTCATAGAGGTGCTCCTTGGAAGCCATGGCTTCTGCACTTTGCCTGTGCTCTCCCTGTGGAGCCAAACCCCACCGCCTACGGTGAGTTCAAAGGCAAGTGAGAGGAGCAGACACTAGCTCCCCTGGTCCCCTCATCTTCTGTCTCTGGGCAGTGTAGCAGGGAGTTGAAAGCAAGCAGCAATTGTACGTTGAGCTTAGCATCAGTGATCCGTACTCTGATAACTTCCAAGTTCATAGGGACCAACTCCTAGGGACTGAGGTCCCTTTGTTGTTGTTCAGTCGTTCAGTCGTGTCCGACTCTTCGTGACCCCATGGACCAAGGCACGCCAGGCACACCTATCCTCCACTGCCTCTCGCAGTTTGGCCAAACTCATGTTGGTAGCTTCGAGAACACTGTCCAACCATCTCGTCCTCTGTCGTCCCCTTCTCCTTGTGCCCTCCATTTAGAGGTCCCTTAGGCTCCCCTAAAATATTTGAGAGGACTGGGCCCCCCCCAAAGTTCATAGGCATTGCCATTGAAATTGTGTGTGTGTGTGTGTGTGTGTGTGCCGTGTCTTGTGATTGATTATGCTGTACCAGGTTAGACTACTGTGATACACTCTCTGTGGGGTTGCCTCTGAAATATGGCTTGGAAATTGCTGCTAGTTCAGAATGCTGGATCACCAACTGGGATAGGCTTATTAGGATAATGTAACAGTGATGCTATGCTAGTTGCATTGGCTCCCAATTTCTGAGCCCAAGTGCTGGCTTTGACTTTTAAAGCCTTTTCTAGCTTAGGACCCAGAATAGTTTATGTGTCAGCCCAAACATTCAGAACTTCAACAGAACGTCTTCTGGGGGTGGCCCCACAAACTGAGACAAGGCAGCTGCTCCACAAAGAAAGGGCCTTCTCATTGGTGGTGCCTCAGTTGTGAAGTGTGTGTTATCTGTAGAGGGGTCCACTTGGTACCTATTTTGTCATCCTTCCAGTACCAGGCAGACTTTTCCATTTCCCCAGCCCTTTTAGAGCTGATTTTATCCCTGTGGATTCTTTGCTTCCTTGCATAAATTCGCTGGGTTTTATTACTGTTCTGCTATATATTGTCTGCATTTTAATCCATGCACACGGACACACAAATGATCCTGGGGGTTTCCAATGAAGGTTAGTATAGAAATTCCTGTAACAAAATCAAAATAAAATAACCTGCCATCTTCCTGCTCACCCCTTTCCCTTTGGGCAGCAGGTTGGGGAGCAGAGGGAGAGGGGAAGCTTACACCGCCTTGGCTGGCTTACGGGTTCTCCTTGAGCAGTGCTGTGCAGAGGGAGCACTGGGCTGCCCCACAGAGCCACCACACAGGGAGAGCGTAAGTGAGGAAGCCAGAGGCGGAGGCACCAGACTGGAGGCAGGCAGGCATCTCTCTCCCGATCCCTGGGAAGCCTTTTCCCCGGGCAAGCCTGGGCGGGCGCAAGGGCAACTTTATGCGCAGCGGCGCCTTTCATTCCAAGCGGTGCGCAAAGCTCCCCCGGGCGCCACGCTCCGCTCGGCACAGAGGCATAGGAAGGTCAGGTGGTACCCGATGCGGAAAATTTCTTGTCATCCCCCCCCCCAACATTGTGTGTTGTTGTTTTTTGCCTGCAAAAAAGGTTTTACATTATTTCATATGCCTCCGCCTCTGGCTTCCTTATTTTAAAAAACCTGCAAAGTGGTTTAGCAAAATAAAAAACAAAACAAAAAAACACCACAGCAGCTATTCATTTATATTTATTAACTCACACCTCTTCCATGCAGCAGCATATCAGAACACTAACACTTTATGGCTAAATAGCTTATAATTTACTTTAATTACTTGCAAGCAAGTTACAGGTAGGTAGCTGTGTTGGTCTGCCATAGTCAAAACAAAATAAATAAATAAATAAAATTCCTTCCAGTAGCACCTTAGAGACCAAATAAGTTTGTTCTTGGTATGAGCCTTCATGTGCATGCACACTTCTTCAGCACACGAAAGATTTGAAAAATCACCCAAGCAAACACGTTTTTTAGGGGTTAAAAAAAGGCTGGGGCGGGGCTAAAGGCAAAGGACAAAGGGGTAAAGTCACTCACAAAAAGATCGCTGAGTGTGGATCAAAACAGCAGCAGAGAAAGCTCCTTGGGACGAGGGGGAGGGGCAGGAGGCAGTTTTAGCGAGGCGTTAATAGTTCACAGAGTAGCCTGATAAGGAAACTTGGGGGGGGGGGGGAATCAAGGAGATCTCATCGTCTCCTCTCCAGGCGTTTTAACCCAACAAACTCCCTCTTCGCTCAGTCTCAGCAAACAAGCAGCACTCAGCAACGGTAGCAGCCAGACCCAGGAGACAGACGGGGTGGTGGTGGTGGCAGCTATGGGGGGCAGCTGCCTTCTAGGGGGGGGCAATTGCCCCCGTCTGCCCCCCCCCTGCCTACGCCCATGCCCTAGAGACTGGAGTAAATTTTTGGTTTATTTAATTGACAAGTGTAAAAATTTAAAGACTCTAGCAGGGTTGAAATAAATCCTACAACAAGGACTCTAGTTAAAGAATAAAGTGTGCGAGGAGATTGAAATAAAGGGAGGGAGGGAAGTCAAGACTCGGCAGAGTTAAGGCAGCGTTTCCCAACCGGTGTGCCGCGGCACACTGGTGTGCCGCGAGACACCGGCTGATGTGCCGCGGAAAAAGGGACCTGCAGCCCAGGGCTGCACAGGACCGTGGCGGCGGCGCTGCTGGAGCCCAGCGGCGAAGCGGAAGCCAGGGCGGCGCTGCTCCCTTGGCTGCTGCAGCAGCAGCAGCAACAGAAGCCTCGCGGGAGAATCCCGACCTGGTGCCCCAGCTGATGGGCGGGAGAAAGGACGCCGCGCTACAGCTGATCCCAGAGGTAACTCTGGGTCAGGAGACCCGGCACAGCCGGGTGGGGGAGGAGCGGTGTGCCGCGAGATTTTTTTAATGAAAGAAGTGTGCCGTTGCCTAGATTAGGTTGGGAAACACTGAGTTAAGGGATGTATTGTTGGTTTTTCTTTTATTTGGTTGGAATATGTTAAAAGATGAAATTAATAAAAATTTATTGGGGGGGGGGATATTTGGAAACCATGGTTGATTAATGGGGAACAACTGGCTAAAACAACTCTCAGAAGATAGTGGAGAAGCCGTTCTTTCGTCCTAGCAGAATAGGAATAGTCATTACATGTTTTCCACTTTTTGCTGCATATGATATTCTCCAAAGGCATTCAAAGGGATTAGGCAAGACCCTGATTTAATGGTTGATAGGGAAATTATTGGCTCCTACGCAGTGCTGTTTTTCTAGGGGGGGAAAGGTGCCGGAGCTCACCATGAACTTCTCCCTCGTTCTCCTTGAATGGCAATGGCGCCCACCTGAGAAATGCCAAAGCTGAGCTCCCCTGAGCCCCGGCTGCAAAAAAAGGGCTTGCTCCTATTCTACTCCACTTCCAACGACTAGATATCTTGATAGGATCAGAAGGCTGGGAGTGATTTTTCTTTTTCTTTTCAGAAACATACAATTTCCTGATTTGCACCAGTGCTACGCAGGCCGCTCCACTGCCCGTAGGATGCCATTTTATTATAGGCTGTTTGCACCTATCAACTTGTTCCATTTCCCATCTGTAAGAATATAAGAAGAGGGTTGCTGGATCTGATCAGCCATCTATCTCCTCCAGTTGTCTGCTTCCAACAGTAGCCAGCCAGTTGCCTTCAGGAAGCCTATAAAGAAGATATGAAGGCAATAAAATCTTCTTATGTCGCGTTGGCATTTTTATCCAATGCCAGGGCAGCTGTAGTACTGACAGCTACTGCACTCATGGAGAAAAATGAAGCTGCCTTATACTGTGTCAAACCATCGTCCAACTAGAAGACGAAGAAGAAGAAGAAGAAGAGTTTGCATTTGATATCCTGCTTTATCACTACCCGAAGGAGTGTGACTAGCCCAAGGTCACCCAGCAGTTGCATGTGGAGGAGCGGAGACGCAAACCCGGTTCACCAGATTACAAGTCTACCACTCTTAACCACTACACCACACTGGCTCTCTAGAGGAACTAGCTGTGATGGGGTTAGGATGCTCTCCGCAAGAAACACTGCTGCTCATCTGAAATATATTTGCAGTATTTTATTGTATATACATATGTACAGTTCAGAGCTATTTCTTACATGTCTGACTCATCGCTGGCAGATCCCGGGAGTACCCCCTTCCAGTTCTTCCTCCAGCAAAGCAACTTCAGAAAGCCCCACCCCCACCCTGCTTTCTTTGTTCTCGTCTCTTCAAACCCCTCCTTTCCATCACAGATGGAACTGACATTCCTTCTCCTTCTGTGCCGGAACTACAGGTAGATAAGTGGTGCTGAGGCTCAGAGCCAGCATCTGGGGTCCCTTGCATCCCAGACCTCTCTTCCGTTAACTCTTTGTCTCCTACCTGTAGTTCCCTAAGGGCTCAGCCTCTCCTTGCTCAACCCCCCTCCCTCGGCTCTACTCTCCTCCCAGCAGCCCCGTGACACTAGAGAAGAAGAAGAAGAAGAAGAAGAGTCCACAGCTCTTAACCACTACACCCAGGACCGGTGCTGGCAATTTTGGTGCCCTAGGCGAGGAGGTGGGCCACGTGACATCATTACGTATGACACACGTTGCGTGGTGGTGCCCCGCCCCACCCCCCTGCCCTGCCGGGCACCCCTCGCGCTGCAGTTTTTGCCCCAACCTGCTTGCTCCGCCGCTGGTTGGGGCAGCGGGCGGCGGCAGGGGGCAGGCTGGCCAGCGCCCCCTCAATTTTGGCGCCCTAGGCAATTGCCTAGTTCGCCTAAATGGACGCGCCGGCCCTGACTACACCACACCGGCTCTACTAGGAAGTAGTAACAACCTTCCATGGATCAGACAACAACCTTCCATGGATTAGACAAGAGTTTTCTTTGAGATCCTACCTGGAGATTCTAGGGACGGAACCCGGGGCATTCAGAGCATGTGTTGTGCCACTGAGTTATGACCCATCCCAGTATTGTTAAGGAATGCAAAGCAATGGGGAAACCATATGTTGCTGACCCTCCAAGTGTCCCTATTTTCCAGGGACAGTCCCAGATTTCTGATTTGAAACCTGCCTTAGGCCATACCTATTTTCATTGGAGAAATATTGGAGGGTATGGAATTATGCGACCCCTGAGCCAAGGAGGTAACTAACTATACAACTTTTAGAAGACATCTGAAGACATTTCATTATGTTTTTATATATGTTGGAAGCTGCCCAGAGTGGCTGGAGCAACCCAGTCAGATGGCTGGGATATGAATAATAAAATTATTATTATTATTATTGGCATCATCATCATCATCATCATTGACACCCCTGTTTTCATTGGAGAAATGTTGGAGGCCATGTAAATATATGCTACCAGGGAACAGGAACTTGTCCTGTGGTCTCCTCATAACCTCATAACCCTATAAACTGTCTCTTTATAGGATAATTCCTTACTGTATATGAAGACTGAGACACTAAAAAGCTATGACATTGTTAGGCAGTGAAGGAATGGAACTTTCAGACATTTTGTGCTTGGGTTTTGACTTGAAAGCTTTGGTTTTTAAATGGTTGCTTTTGGTTTTAGAGGCTCTTATGTACACAGGGGCAAAGAGCCACTGGAAGATTAAAAGAACAGAGGCAGAAATTCTGCACTGGAGGGTTAAAAATGCACAGGAGGGTCAAGGGTTCAGCATAGGAACCTGGCAATTAAAGAGAAATAGAAACCAAACCAGGACTCTGCTGTCTCTGTGCTTGGATAAAAGGTTTGGAGGGATGGTGAAATTCTTGCATGTAAGTCCAGCTGGAACTTACAGAAGGGAGAGAAAAGACTGACACAATTTAAGAGAGCTGGAACACAGGAAACTATTTGAAAACATGGCTGTTGCACCATGAGAAGGCTGCAAAGGGTTGCAATTTGATATGTACATATTACCTTGGTTAAGGAAACAGGCAAGAATAAGTGCCATGTTTCTCCCAGGTGGCGCTGTGGGGTAAACCACAGAGCCTAGGGCTTGCTGATCAGAAGGTCGCCGGTTCGAATCCCTGCGACGGGGTGAGCTCCCGTTGCTCGGTCCCTGCTCCTGCCCACCTAGCAGTTCGAAAGCACGTCAAAGTGCAAGTAGATAAATAGGTACCGCTCTGGCGGGAAGGTAAACGGCGTTTCCGTGCGCTGCTCTGGTTTGCCAGAAGCGGCTTAGTTATGCTGGCCACATGACCTGGATGCTGTACGCCGGTTCCCTCGGCCAATAATGTGAGATGAGCGCCGCAACCCCAGAGTCGGTCACAACTGGACCTAATGGTCAGGGGTCCCTTTACCTTTACCTTCCCCTATTTTAAGACACCGTCTTAAACACAGGGTGGCTTATTTTCAGGGTACGGCTTATTTTTATTACGTCAGTATGGTACGGTACAGCAATCTACCGGTAGTATTCACTGCCACACGTTGGGTCAATATCTCCCTGTCCGCCTCCATAAAGATCTGTTTCATCAGCTGTACACTGCAGATTTTAAAAAATCATCTCACCTCCAGCCAACAAAGAGCAGTGGCTGGACAAGGAGGAGGAGGGAGGCGATCCTTGGGAGAAAGGTAAATAAACTGGAGGAGGGAGTTGTCGGACAAGTCTCCTCTGAGCCTGCGGCGGCAGGGCCCCTGAGCTCTGGCAGGATTCGGGCGAGAGGAGTCTTTTCCCCCCACCTCTCGCTCTCTGGCTCCCTGCAGGAGCAGGCTGCTGGACTCAGGCGTCAGGAACAGGCAGGAGGGGCTGAGGAGGCGATGGGGACAATGGCGGCACTACGGCTTATTTTCAGGGTACGGCTTATTTTTGCAAATGTGATAAAAACCTGCCATGGCTTACTTTATGACTACGTCTTAAAAAGGGGGAAACAGGGTACAGCCAGATGCCTTTATGTCTGTCTGTTTTTATTTACAGTAACGGTTAACTACTGAAAGTGTGAAACTAGGGAGGGAGAGATGCTAAAAAACTTTTTCCTCAACTGTTTAACTTGCTGCCTTACTAAAACTTTACCTGAAACCATGGTTTGTTTGGGGGTGGGGGAATTGGTCTGAGATGTGGGGTGAATTATGAGACCTACGAACCATAACACGCTACTCAGCACCCATGGTTAAAAAGCTGTTTAGCGGAGGCAGCCTGGGAAGAATAAATAAGTAAATAATCCACTCACTTGCAGCCGTCAAGTTAAAAAGAAGGAACGGATGGCCTTTGCTGGTCTCCTTTTAGTCTTATGGTGCAAGCTGTAGCCCTTGTTGTCACGCACACAGACAATGAGCTAAAGATATGTGTAGAGGAAATATTTGTACTTCAAACTAAGACAGTAAAGCAAATATTAGAATCCTAGAACCATAGAGTTGGAAGAGACCACAAGGGCCATCCAGTCCAACCCCCTGCCAAGCAGGAACACCATCAAAGCATTCTTGACAGATGGCTGTCAAGCCTCTGCTTAAAGACCTCCAAAGAAGGAGACTCCACCACCATAGCTGTCAACTTTCGGATTTGAAAATAAGGGATTTTTTCAACTTTCGGTTTGAAAATAAGGGAAGCCGCGAGGGCGGTGCAATGGCACCAAGTAGCCTCGTCACCCTGTGCTCCAGAGGCTGCGCGTGAACGGGAGAGCGAAAGAGCGAGCGCATAGACGGCAGGCAGGCTGTCTGTCTGTCTGGTTGGGCGTGAGGGTTTGGCTGCACAAGGCATGCAAGCTCCGCCCCCAGTCGGTCTCAGACTCCTTATTGGCAGCCGAGCAACGCAGCTGAGGAGCCTCCCTGGCCGGCAGGGAGGGAGCTGCTTCCTTTGAAATCCGGGAAATTTAACGGATATCAACAATCCGGGATAGCAGCGGGGAATGGCATTGGAATAAGGGAGTTTCCCGCAAAAAAAGGGAGGGTTGACAGCTATGTCCACCACACTCCTTGGCAGCAAATTCCACTGTCGAACAGCTCTTACTGTCAGGAAGGTCTTCCTAATGTTTAGGTGGAATCTTCTTTCTTCTGGGTTGAATTTTCTGGAGCAGCAGAAAACAACCTTTCTCCCTCCTCCATATGACATCCTTTTATATATTTGAACATGGCTATCATATCACCCCTTAACCTTCTCTTCTCCAGGCTAAACATACCCAGCTCCCTAAGCCGTTCCTCATAAGGCATCGTTTCCAGGCCTTTGACCATTTTGGTTGCCCTCTTCTGGACGCGTTCCAGCTTGTCAGTATCCTTCTTGAACTGTGGTGCCCAGAACTGGACACAGTATTCCAGGTGAGGTCTGACCAGAGCGGAATACAGTGGTATTTCTTAGTTCCTGGTTGTGCAATACAATGATCGCAAGCAGCCAGCACAGAATTACGGTAAGTGCACTTAACTCCATAGCAATGAGTGGGCTTAAGGATGCTTAAGTATGAGTTGAACTGTGGCCAATAACTGTATAAATCTTTTGGCGAGTCTTCTGGCCCAGCTGTGCTCCATTTTCTAAACGCAAATGGGCGGCTATCAAAACCCTTAGATCTGTTCGGTTTCGTTTAAAACACATGTCTACATGACAATTAATAATAATAATAATAATAATAAATTTTTATTTATACCCCGCCCTTCCCAGCCAAGACCGGGCTCAGAGCGGCTACCACCCATAAAATCACAACAAAACATACAAACCAATCGATTAAAATGCAAGTTAAAATACGATTTAAAATTTAAAATGCAGCCTCATTTTTAAGTAGCCCACCAATCAAACCATAAAGGAATGAAACATCAGGGTTAAACTAAAACCAACCCAAAGGCCAGGCGGAACAGCTCTGTCTCGCAGGCCCTGCGGAAAGATGTCAAATCTCGCAGGGCCCTGGTCTCTTGTGACAGACCGTTCCACCAAGTCGGGGCCAGTACTGAGAAGGCCCTGACCCTAGTTGCGGCCAGCCTAGCATCATTATGGCTCGGGACCTCCAAAATGTTCTTATTTGAGGACCTTAAGGTCCTACACGGGGCATACCAGGAGAGGCGGTCCCTTAGGTACGAGGGTCCTAGGCCGCATAGGGCTTTAAGGGTCAAAACCAGCACCTTAAACCTGACCCTGTACTCCACCGGGAGCCAGTGCAGCTGGTAAAGCACTGGGTGAATGTGGTCCCGCGGCAAAGACCCCGTAAGGAGCCTCGCCGCGGCATTCTGCACCCGCTGGAGTTTCTGGGTCAGCTTCAAGGGCAGCCCCGCGCAGAGCGAGTTACAATAATCAAGTCAGGAGATGACCGTCGCATGGATCACTGTGGCCAGATCAAGGCGAGAGAGGTAGGCGACCAACTGCCTAATACAGCAGGCATGATCCTATACAGCAGGCATGTCCAACAGGTAGATCGTGATCTACCGGTAGATCACTGGATGTCTGCAGTAGATCACTGGTAGATCACTGGATCCCCCCCAAAGAAGCTGAACAACTGTGGCTCCCCTAAAAAAAGCTCAACATTTTACCTCCTCCCTGAAAAAACTCAACAACTTTGACCCAAACTGCCCCAAAATGCGCCTTCCTACAAAAAAGCTCAACAACTTTGACCTGAACCCCAAAAAGGGGGGTAGATCACTGCCAGTTTTTCATTCTGTGAGTAGATCGTAGTCTCTTGGGAGTTGGCCACTCGTGCTGTACAGGATTGCCTTCAGACAGCTCGGGGGTTGGAAAACTCCATACACTCCAACATTTCTCCAGTGAAAATAGGGACATTCTAAGGAAAAGTGGGACATTCTGGGATCCAGTGATTTTTTTCTAAAATAAAAAATAAAAATTACGGGTACTCTCATTTTCCAACTCATATTGAAACACTGCCCCTCAATGAGGCCAAAATTAGATTCACAAAATGTTTAGGAGTATGAGCACCCCTGCGTCCCCCTAGAAAAAAAGCACTGCCAGAATCAAATCACAAACCAGGACAGCTTCTCTAAATCAGGGGTGTCCCTGGAAAATAGGGACACTTGGGGGGTCTGAAATGTCCCTATTTCCATCTGAAGAATGTTGGAGGGTTTGTTTGCGTTAATAGATGCCTACATCAAGACAATCTAGATGTAAATACCCCAGTTCCCATTATGACACAGATGCAAACAAGTGCCATGATTGGATTTGGCACATTCTATTTGCTTATAGACAAACCATGTGGTAGCTTGCATGAACCAAGGTTTTCACATATCTCGGAATATCACTCATTCTGCTGTTTACCTTAGCCTACTATGTGAAGTTTATTCGTATTTAAATGATAAATAGATCTTATTGGGCTTTGGAACAGCTATTATTTATCAGGTTTTAAAACAAAACAAAACACCCAGGGTGTGTGGGCGGGTGTTTTAATGAAAATATTCCCAATGTGCTGAGGTTTTGAAAATTAATCATGCCTTTGGGGTCAAATCTTCAGTTCTGATACGCACACATTTTATGCTTTTTTCTCAACCCCTCATGGGTTTTCTTTAGAGAGTAATAACTGGGATATTATACACAATGTGAGGGTCTTCCTAGGGGGCATAAAACTATCTGTAGGGCTTCCTTCGTAGAAAGCTTGATTGTGTTAAAATCTTAGGCTGCAATCTCACACCCAGATAGGCAGCCTAAATCCCATTGACTTCTTGGATATTGGATTGCAGCCTTGGAAAACAACATAGAGTCTTGTGCAATGCTGGTTATCACAACTTGCAGAGCTGTTCACAGATAAGGAAGGAGCATATTAATATTTTTTAAAAAAATAAAATAAAATCAGATTGAAATCTTTGAGGATGTTTGGTCTCCTTCTTAAAACTATTTCACTTTGAATCCTTCCAAAGCATGGGGGAGATGAAGATGGAGCCTTGACATTAAAATCTAATGTAGAACTATGTGTGCTGCTATTTACCTTAGTGGAAATTGCCTATGCAAACTAACCTGAGAGTAAATCCCATTGAATTCAGTGGAACCAACCTCAGAGGGAGCATACATATCATCAGGCTGAACGTTTGTGCTGCCTTGCATTTTATTTTATCTTATTTTTATTGCCGCATGTATATTTCCTACTTGTATGTTAAGTTGAACTCTAGGGCTCTGCTTCTTAAAGGCTTGGGAGTTTATCCGACCCTCTTTCAAGAAATCTAAAAATCCAAAATAGACAGTTTTATGGGGTAGTTTCCCCAAGTGACTTTCAACGTGGTATAAAACTGACATGCAGAAGTATAAAACTGATAAATACAGTTTAAGGGGGTGCTTTTTCTACCCCAAGCCAATTCAAATGTGTCTCGGGGTGCTAAAATACTATGTGTATTATATCACAAGAGGGGCACTTATTTGTTCCTTGAAGAACAGTATAAGACTTTTTTTTAACCACAGAAAGCTACCAACATTGGTTCAGGTGGGGGTCTAGTTCTTTGTAAATTCTGCAGCAGACAGTGATCCTGTGGTGGTGGTCTTGTTGACAGCCACTGAAGAAGTACCTGATTGAGGCCAACTCTGCCCTATAAATTTAGTTCAGTTCAGTTCTTTATTCAACCGTCAGTCAGAAAAGAGACATTTCCATACAAAATTAAAACATCTAAAACGTCTAAAAGAACTTTGGAGTAAAACATAGCCAACAATAAAATGAAGCTATACCGATAAACCCATGTCGATGCTGCCAATTTTAATCTTGCGACGCTTAAGAGCTAGAAAAAGAAATTTGGCCACCAGGGAGGCTGTTTTTCCAGTAACATTATTCAACAAATATAGAACCTGTCTTTCTCTAGATAGAGAGCTAAGTTGACATAGGAGTGGAGCTATAAGATTTTGCCTGAGATCTGCATAGAAAGGTCAGGTCAGGAGAATATGTTCGGTGGACTCTACCACTCCCAGGGCACAATGACAAGTTCTCTGAGCGTATGGCACTCCCCTGAACCTTCCCCACAATACCGCAGATTCGAGGACATTTAATCTGGCCGCTGTGAGGAGTCTACGATATTCCACATAGTGGATTTCCGCGAGATAAGGGGCTGGTGTAGCCTGATAGATCTGATCCCCCAGGAACATCACCCTATAAATTAAAAGTACCATTATGTGGCGCTGTGGGTTAAACCACAGAGCCTAGGGCTTGCTAATCAGAAGGCCGGCGATTTGAATCCCTGTGATGGGGTGAGCTCTCGTTGCTTGGTCACTGCTCCTGCCCACCTAGCAGTTCGAAAGCACGTCAAAGTGCAAGTAGATAAATAGGTACCGCTCCAGCGGGAAGGTAAACAGCGTTTCCGTGCACTGCTCTGGTTCGCCAGAAGCGGCTTTGTCATGCTGGCCACATGACCTAGAAGCTGTATGCCGACTCTCAGCCAATAAAGCGAGATGAGCGCCGCAACCCCAGAGTCGGACACGACTGGACCTAATGGTCAGGGGTCCCTTTACCTTTACCTTTTACCGTTATGTCACTTTAATTGTCATTGATTCCCCCAAAGAACCCTGGGAACTGTAGTTTGTTAAGGGTGCTGTTTAGGAGATCCCCGCTCCCCTCGTAGAGCTACAATTTTCAGAATTGTTTAACACACAATCCCTCTTGCCATGCAGCTCTGGGAACTGTAGTTCAGTCAGATGAACAGGGGCTTCCTAGCAACTCGCAGCCTATTTCACAAGCTACGAGTGTTACAATTGTACAACCTTTGAAGGGCTACCTTTGAAGGTGACCTGGAAACTGCCATTAATCCAGAATGCGGCAGCTAGACTGGTGACTGGGAGTGGCCGCCGGGACCACATAACACCGGTCCTGAGAGAACTACATTGGCTCCCAGTACGTTTCTGAGCACAATTCAAAGTGTTGGTGCTGACCTTTAAAGTCCTAAACGGACTCGGTCCTGTATACCTGAAGGAGCGTCTCCACCCCCACCGTTCAGCCCGGACACTGAGGTCCAGCTCCGAGGGCCTTCTGGCGGTTCCCTCACTGTGAGAAGCAAAGCTACAGGGAACCAGGCAGAGGGCCTTCTCGGTAGTGGCACCTGCCCTGTGGAACGCCCTCCCATCAGAGGTCAAAGAGATAAACAACTATCTGACATTCAGAAAATACCTCAAGGCAGCCCTGTTTAGGGAAGTTTTTAACCTGTGATATTTTAATGTATTTTAATATCTGTTGGAGGCCGCCCAGAGTGGCTGGGGAGACCCAGCCAGATGGGCAGGGGTACAAATAATAAATTATTATTATTATTATTATTATTATTATTATTATTATTACAACGGTACTTTATACTTACGGTGTGCATTTGGCCTGAGGAAAGATTTGAACTGAAAACACTTTCTTTCGTGGCTCATAAGCAGCCACTACATCAGCTGTCCTCTGAATAATATCCCGAATAATATTTTAACCCTATCTAATTGTGAGCTCTTCAAGGGGTTGCAGGTGGGAGAAGTGGGGTTACGTAATTCTAATCTATGCAATTAACTCTCTTCCAACTTGCTTTTTTTCCTCTCTCAGACACAGCTGATTAATTACTTTACTGCCCTCTCTAAATACTAAGGCAACATTTTTGCACAGCAGAGGTCCATTAACTACATCTTATAATCACCCCCTTCCAAAATACCTATTAGCATAATTAATAGCCGGTTAACCAAAGCATTGTACCTTCAGATGTCAAACAACACACTACAAGGTCAGGGCTGGAAAGGAATGGCATTGAAACACATTTTAGACAAGGAAATAACAACCAGAGCAGAATTATTTGATCTATCATTGAACGTACATAGCACTCACTAATGAATGATCAATAGGACAGTTGCTTACAGAAACTGGCAGCCTTTGTATAAACCAGATATAGATACATTGGATTGGTGGAAATCCCAATAAAGATCTTTGCAGCTTTGCTGGAAACATAATATCCTGTGCAACTTCATTCACATCAGGACTGGTGGTAGAGTTGCCATATTTCAAAAAGTAAAAACCAAGACACCCCGAAGATCCAGTACAAACCGCCGCCTTCCAGAAATTTCCCATGAACATCACGTCTACCTTTGAAATCCCGGTAAAGTCTGGATGTAAAAGGTAAAGGACCCCTGGATGGTTAAGTCCAGGCAAGGGCGACTATGGAGGGGTTGCGGCGCTCATCTCGCTATCAGGCCGAGGGAGCTGGCGTTTGTCCACAGACAGCTTTCCGCATCATGTGGCCAGCATGACTAAACCGCTTCTGGTGCAACGGGACACCGTGATGGAAGCCAGAGCGCACGGAAACGCCGTTTGGGATGTGGGTGACACTGTGGTCTAAACCACAGAGCCTCTTGGGCTTGCCGATCGGAAGGTCGGCAGTTCGAATCCCCACGACGGGGTGAGCTCCCGTTGTTCTGTCCCAGCTTCTGCCAACCTAGCAGTTCGAAAGCACGCCAGTGTAAGTAGATAAATAGGTACCACTGTGGCAGGAAGGTAAACGGCGTTGCAGCAGAAACAGTTTAGTCCTGCTGGCCACATGACCCGGAAAACTGTCTGTGGACAAACGCCGGCTCCCTCAGCCTGAAAAGTGAGATGAGCGCCGCAACCAGTGTTTCTCAACCTTTTCGGGGCAACGGCATACCTGTCTCATGAAAAAAATCTCGCGGCACACCACCACCAAAAAATGTCAAAAAACGGGGAAAGGGGAAGGATATATGTACCTTGATTCCCCTGCTTTGGGGGGTGGGGTGTCTGCGTGCCTCGGCGGGAGGGAGGGGAAGGATTCAGGTGGGCGAAAACGGAGCAGGAGATTGGCGATCGCGGCGGGTCAGGCGCCCGTTCCCTCTCCGCCTCCCGCGCTCAGGGCACCGCCGGTCGCCCCGCCCGTGCTCACCGGAAGCGGCGCGCCCGGAGGGGGAAAGAAGCCGGATCAGAAGTGGGCGCCTCTCTAGCCTCTACCCGAGGCTCTATGATCCCGCGCCCTCGTCCGGCTCGTCCGGCTCTATGATCCCGCGCCCTCATCCTGCCGGAGCCGCCTGTGTGCGCAGCCCAATGCGCCGGGAGTTTTCCCGCGGCACAGCAGCTGGTGTCTCGCGGCACACCAGTGTGCCGTGGCACACCGGTTGAAAAACGCTGCCATAGTCGCCTTTGACTGGACTTAACCGTCCAGGGGTCCTTTACCTTAGCCTTCCTGCTGAGGAAATCTTACCATTGGTGCTATTTTTCTAGAAAAAGAGGTGCCAGAACTCACCACGAATATCTCCCTTGTTCTCTTATAAGGGCAATGGTGCCTACCTGAGAGATGCCAGAACTAAGTTCAGGTGAGTTCTGGCTGAGGAAAAATCCCTGCAGCTATCCATAAAAACTATTGAAAGAAAATCAGTCCCCCCCCCAAAAAAAAGCCATCTGCGTTTACATTAACAGTAATTTGTTAAAGCCTGCAGTTCAAAAAACAACAACAACAACAACAACCAAACACCTCAGGATCAGAAAACAGTTTCAAGATTATTTTTCCGTAACTGCCATCTGCCAACTCTCACACCTCAAATATATCTATGTAGCTAGCTCTCGAACATTAGGCTTTCCTATACAGTCTGAGCTTTCCCAAAGTTTACATACTTCCATTTTGTATTCATTAAATAACATAAACAATGTGTTAAATTACATTTTATTAAATACATCTTTGCCCTTTCCCACCGACTGGAAGTCTGCCTAGAAGAGCCATTTTACCTTACTACCAGAAAACATGGCTTCCAAACCCACCTTTGAACTGAAATATGTCGTTTCTGGGGCCTCCTGGCTGTAGGTAAAATATATTCGGGCTGATTCACTTAATACAAAGAGGCTCTATACAACACACTCACCATCCCTAGGGATGCATTCCCTGAGGTAAACTGTCGCATGTGAATGGAATCCGTCCCACTAGAGATGCAACCCCCAGTTTTTGGCAGCAATATCCATAACCTCAGAAGCTAAAATATGTATCATTATGCTTGTCAAAATTGTTGGAGAGAGCTCTGGTTTTATTCATGGGTATGTACATCATTCAGTTTTCAAAGAATGGTCAGTGACTCAGTTCAGACACAATAACAAGGCAGGATTTGTCATTATGAGAATGAGCCTTGGGCTCTTATGTTCCCTCTTTCCCCCACATGCTAGTTAGAAGAAAGAAAACTCTTCCACTTCTAGTCTGCAGGAAATATGCTTTGCCATTTTATCTGAATGCAACAAATGACAATTTGTGGAAACAATAGTCTGCTATCAAACCAGATTCCCAAAATAGAATGAAAGCATGGCTTGGGAACTAGTGTTTTGCTGAACATCTCCTGAATTTTTTCAACCATTCTCCATCATTTAATGAGAAAAGAAAGTTCATGCAAACATTATGGAAGGGGAGGGAAATTTTGGTGAAAGGCTCATGAAGATGAAGAAGATGAAGAAGAAGAAGAAGAAGAAGAAGAAGAAGAAGAAGAAGAGGAGGAGGAGGAGGAGGAGGAGGAGGAGGAGGAGGAGGAGTTTGGATTTGATATCCTGCTTTAGCACTACCCGAATGAGTCCCAAAGCGGCTAACATTCTCCTTTCCCTTCCTGCCCCACAACAAACACTCTGTGAGGTGAGTGGGGCTGAGAGACTTCAGAGAAGTGTGACTAGCCCAAGGTCACCCAGCAGCTGCATGTGGAGGAGTGGAGACGCGAACCCGGTTCACCAGATTACGAGTCTACCACTCTTAACCACTACACCACACTGGCTCTTTCGTGAGGGAGGTATAGGGTTTATATCCTGCTTATCTTATTTTTGAGGTGACAGGGGGCATTAGTGAGCCTTTTTTCTTCCTTTCTACAAATCATCTCTCCAGTAGCCTATACTCTGAAGCTTACCACACCTCAATTAAAGCCCAGGGGAAGACATCATGAGGACAATCTTTCCATGGGGCTTTTTCCAGTCGGGAACTGCAGGCAGCCAGGAAGGCTGACGGATGCTGGATAGATGTCTATTGAAAAGAAAAACTCACACACCACACTTGGCTACCTCACTATCATCAAGCACGTTCAATATCCCACACCCACCAAATTCTAAAGAAATGCCAAAATGCCCCAAGACTAAGGCAGAAAAATACTCTTTTTTTTCCCAGGCGAAGAAATCGGCAGATTTTGGCACAGTGCTAGAGCAAGCCATGGGTTGCAGAAACTGTATTTTGCCACATTCAGAAGAACATCTGAATGTGGACATTGTGTAGCGCCTAGATCCCCTTGGTATTGTGTGAAATGTGACAGGAGAATCCTACAGACTGAATTCCATCTTAAGATAGATAAGATTTCTTTATTGTCGTTGTACAAGTACAACGTTGTACCAGTGCAACAAAATTGAATGCCGTCCCACAAAAACAAAACATTTTCAGCCACACATGCACATACGTACATACCCGTCACACTCTCCAAGGTCATATTATCTCGTTACAGCATTTAAGCTGGTTATAGCTCTTGGGTGGAAACTATTCTTCAATCTATTTGTTCTTGAGCTAATTGTTCTATATCTCTTGCCTGAAGGCAGCGGTGCAAAAAGCCTATATCCTGAATGAGATGGATCCTGTAAAATATTGTTTACTTTTTTAAGGCAATGGGAACTGTATAGTTCTTCCAAAGATGGGAGAGGATGATCAATAATATTTCAGGCTGTGGTTATGACCTTCTGGAGTACCTTCCTCTCCATGGCTGTGCAACTAGAGAACCAAGCACAAATCTTCTCCACAATGTCTCCATACTTGGACCTATCCTGTCCACATATCTATCCCCAAGCCAAAGGAGCCCCTGCCCCCTTGATGATCCATAATCCCCAGATCCCCAGCTTTCATTTTTTAAAAAATCTTAGGTTGTAGAACCTGAAATATGAGGCATATTATACAGGCACTGATTTTTCGTGGGAAACTAGCCTTCTCCTCCCTTTGTTTTACTTTACCTATCTCCTCCGAAATTGCCATGTTTGTCCAGCCTTAGTTTTTATATCTGAGTTCTTCCCCCACTGCACCAGAAAGTAGCAGAGATCAAGCATCCAGGTGTGAGGCAAGCAACCCCAGACCGTTTGAATAGTCGTTGCAGCTTGGTTTGGCCGTAAGAGAAGGATTTGGATTAGAAGGAAAATAGCTGTGATGAACTGATTGCTGTCAGGGTTGCACCAGATGAGCAGGAGTGGTGGCAAGCCCCCCTAGGCGAAGCGGCAACTACGGAAGAGTCCAGAGAAATGGAGGGATTCTTACCTGAAGAAGACTGGTGGCAACACTCCTCAAAAGAGGAAGAAGCAGATGGGGAAGAGGGAGGGCCAGAACAGGAGGAGGAAGAAGTTGAGCCAGAATCAGGCCCTTGTGAGGAGAGGAGCCGGAGGGCCCCCTCCCCTCCTCCCATCTCAGCTGTAGAACATAGAGCTGAGGAACGGAGGGAGCAATTGGAGGCAGTTGCAGCTCATAAAAGGCGTGGTGATGAGCTGGCTACTTAAGGAAGGCTGGCTGCTTCCCTCACCAGCACCTGCAACTGCTGTGCTGAAGCACGTGGTTGTGCCTGCTCATCCTGCTCCTGATTCTGTGTACCTGACTTCGGCTGGCTCCTGACTTGGACTGCTCCTGACTTCGGCTTCTTTTGACCCCCGGTACTGACACCTGACTTCGGCTGGTTCCTGACTCGGACTGCTCCTGACTTCGGCTTCTCTTGATCCCCGGTACTGACACCTGGCTTCGGCACGCCATTCTGTTGGCACCATAACAATTGCTGCACTACTGCAAAAGCTCGGCACAGAAGCTCCTGAAACAGAAGTTGCCTGCTACACGGTGGGTGCGTTTCAGCGTACCTGCAAAATTCACCGCTGCAAACTTCATAGAATGATGCGACAGGAGGCCAAAGCGGCGAACAAGCTTTGATCTTACAGCTGCTGGTCTCAAAATAGCTGCTGCCCTAGCATTCCATTATCTCCCGGTGTTCCTCAGATTTGCTGCCCTCCATGCATAAACTCATAGAATACATCGGTCCTAACCCTAACCCTCAGACATCAGTAGTTTGCTTCCCAACACATTTGCAACACTGACACTTCTGAAGTTAACTACTGCTTTTGGCGTGGAGAGGTGCAAAACTCTCCGAGTGACCAAACTCCACTCCAGAAGATTCTAGTGGAACCCAACATGGATGAGGAGACTGGAATAATTGAGTTCTTTCTTTCCACTGTGGCTAAAATAATGTCCTCTGGTTCTCATTGTGGTAGTCCTAAATAACTCTCACGGGGTTCTAGAATCTAGAGGGATCGATCTGGCCTTCAATATTCTTAAATTTGCCCAGCACAGTGGCTCACAAGTCTTGATTATCTATTTCTTGCCTACATAACTATTTCCATCTATAAACTGCATTTAATTTGGATCGTTTGTTCAAGTCACTGGTGTTTAAATGACACACTGCTTATTTACAACGAATGGGCATCTAAATCAAATTTTAAGAGCTATAAAAACAGAAACCAACAGCTCTACATATCAAATGGCACCAATTTTCTATTAGTGTTAAATAATGCCTGCCAACAAAAGGAAATCCAATGCAAGTAGGCCTTGTAGTTGCTGAAAAGATTATGAGGAATGGGGAAAATTATGTCAATGGGTTGGTGATCATTGGGGTGGGAGCAGAACATAAAACATGGCGAAAATTAGCTCACAGTTTTGTTCTTGCCAATAAAGCAAGTGTGTGGTTGCCCCCATCCCTCCTTCAAGAATGAAGACACAGGAACTTGTTGCTCCTAAAGAGATGGGGTGGGGGGAACAGGTGAGGCCATTTGGGCCAATAAGGAGCAAGGTGAGCTGGGCTTTACTTATGAACGCCATCTCCAACTCCTCGAAAGATTCCAACAACAGTGTCTCCAAATTTTTTTACACATCACTTGGGAAGACAGGCGAACTAATGCCAGTGTACTGGAAGAAGCAAAGATCACCAGTGTCGAAGCAATGATTCTTCAACATCAACTTCGTTGGACTGGCCATGTTGTGCGGATGCCTGATGATCGTCTTCCAAAGCAACTACTCTATTCCAAACTTAAAAATGGAAAGCATAATGCTGGTGGTCAACAAAAGAGGTTTAAAGACTGTCTTAAGGCAAATATTTTAAAAATGTGGTATAAACACCAACAATTGGAAAACACTTGCCTGCGAGCACTCCAATTGGAGAACAGCCTTTACCAAAGGTGCCATGGGCTTTGAAGGCACTCGAACTCAGGACACAAGGGAGAAATGTGCTAAGAGGAAGGCACGCTTGGCAAATCCACACCGTGATAAACTCCTGCCCAGAAACCAATGTCCCCACTGTGGAAGGACATGTGGATCCAGAATTGGCCTCCACAGTCACTTACGGACTCATTGTTAAAACCGTGTTTATGAAAGACAGTCTTACTTGGCTACAAGTGATGCCAAAGAAGATGACTCCTCCTCCTTGCCAGGTTGCGAGCATTCTCCCTCCTTCCCTATGTCCCTCCTTCCCTTCATCTGTTGAAGGGACCGAAAAAAAATTTTTGAAGGACGGTTCCTGGTTGGCCCTTGGAAGCCCCTATTTTTTGCCTCCAGCACACTGTTGGGATGAGTTCAGTTGGTGTTCCTAGAGTGGCATGGTTGGCGCCCCTGTTGGCATGAAATATGAGCAGGTGAAGGAGTGGGTGAGAATATAGTTGGGAAACTGAGGCATTGTTGAGGTAGAGGACACCCTTCAGAACTTTGCCAGGGCCTGAGAAGACATGGGAACTCTCCTTGAGGTTTGTCATGCACACGTTAGGCAAACACTCAAGAGTGCGGCCTAGGTGCATGTCTAGGATTTATAACCAAGGTCCTACTGGCAAGAAAGTAGTTGATTGCTCCTCAGCCTTCAGTGGTGAGAGCCAGTGTGGTGTAGTGATTAAGAGCAGTAGACTCGTAATCTCGGGAACCGGGTTCATGTCTCCGCTCCTCCACATGCAGCTGCTGGGTGACCTTGGGCTAGTCCCACTTCTTAGAAGTCTCTCAGCCCCACTCACCTCACAGAGTGTTTGTTGTGGGGAAGGAAGGGAAAGGAGAATGTTAGCCGCTTTGAGACTCCTTCAGGTAGTGATAAAGCGGGATATCAAATCCAAACCCTTCTTCTTTTTCTTCTTCTCACCTGAGCCTGGAATACATCCCTAGAGCAGGCTGGAACATTGCTCCCAAACATAATTATTTGAATCCTCACCAGCCCGTACTTACTGATTTTGGTTAATTGGGTTAAATTCAGCTTGCAGTTCCTTCAACTTGTTATGTTTGTAATAAATGAAACCTTAATTTCAATACAGTGGTACCTCAGGTTACATACGCTTCAGGTTACATACGCTTCAGGTTACATACGCTTCAGGTTAAGAACTCCGCTAACCCAGAAATAATGCTTCAGGTTAAGAACTTTGCTTCAGGATAAGAACAGAAATTGTGCTCTGGTGGCACAGCGGCAGCGGGAGGCCCCATTAGCTAAAGTGGTGTTTTCAGGTTAAGAACAGTTTCAGGTTACAAATACCGTACAAATACAAATATCTTTATTACGGTCAAAGACCAGAGAACAGATAATGACAATCCATAACCAGATATAGTATTGGAGATTGAGTTATATTACAGAATTAGAACCCATCTCATAAAACTGATACTTACATTTAAAATTAAAATTTAAAACTTAAGATTTTAAGATTTTACATTAATAGATCTTTACCACCTATTAACATTCCTTCAGAGATTAAATCTCAAATCTCAGTATCAGTCATTATTCGTCTTACTCTTGTCGCAATAAAACAAAATTTTGCGACGATCCTAGTGGTCTCCATATCTTTATCCGCTAGGAGGAGTCTGATGTAGGCTTCCTCAGAGCGGCCTGGCAGTTTCCCCAACAACGGTTCAATCAGTTCTTTCCTTGAGTCACGATACAGTGGATAGTATAAGAGAATGTGCCTAGTGGATTCAATCTCATTACAATCACAGGGGCATAATCTTTGATCGATCGGTATCTTACTATATCTGCCCTCTAAGAGAGCTGAGGGGAGGGCATTAAAACGAGCCCTGGAAAAAGCCCAGCGGTGTTTGGGGTTGTCTAGTGACTTAAGATAGTTTGCTGGATGGAGACTTTGAAGGTCATAGAGAGGCCTATAAATTGTGGAGAGTCGATTAAGATCATTTTGGAACTCAGTAGTTTCAGGTTAAGAACGGACCTCCGGAACGAATTAAGTACTTAACCCGAGGTACCACTGTACTGTCTCTGAGTCTTCTTACCAGGTGACGGGGCGCAATGTGTGTGCAAACCAAGGCTGGATGATGGGAAGCAGCTTGAGGTGAATTAATTCAAAGCCACCATGATCCTATCTGGACCAAATATAAGTAGGATTCGGACTGGTCCAAATTCACCCCAAAATTAAGGATGCTGCTGAGTCACACCACCACACCAACCAGTCTTATCAGCAACCTGTGGCTCTCCAGACATTTGTGGACTTCAATTCTTATCAACCTTGATCATTGACCATGACAGCTGATGGTGTTGAGAACTAGAAGCGAAGGACCAATGGCAGGCCACAGGTTGCTCACCCATGTTGACTGGATTTGCCCATTCAACCGTGTGCATAAACAGAACCCTGGTGTTTAATTCAGAACCATGCCTCCTTATATCTCTGCTTTCTCAGTTATGCTGACAGCTTTAGAGGGGGGGAAACACCTTGCAATATGGATTACCGAAGTTTCCTCTTCTCTCTCCGTTTAACATATTTCTCTTGTAATAATCCCTGAACCTTTTTATGAACTCTCAGCAAATGGCATTCAAATAACACACACACACACACACACACACACACACACACACACACACCAAATTGTATGAGGCCTAAATTAACTTTGCTCCATACATTTCCCTGCCTAACACTGAGGGGGTTATCATGCCCACAGTTGCTAAGCACAGTAAAATATACAGTTTCTCAACCGAAGCGATGTCTTTTCAAGCACCCAAATAGAGCTTCCACTTCAAAGAATCTCATCAGCCATATTATTCTGTCTCTTGAATTCGCCCATCTCCCTTCATAGAAGAAACAATTTGGAAGACTCACAACATAAATCAGGGGCCATGCGCACAAGGGAGATCACTGGGAAGTCAGATTTATGATTGCAGTGTGGCAAAGAAATATCTCTTTGCTGCAAAGGAAAATCAAGTATATTTGGGTATTTGCTCAGGTAAGCTGTAAGTCTAGGGATGGCATGTATGTGTGAACGAACCGGTCCTCTGGGAAATGTATTAACTTGTCAGTCATTGCAGAACACCCTCCCTCTTTAAGGAGGGATAGCTCACTAGTAACTCTCACACAACGCATGCAGAAGGTTCTAGGTTCAATCTGGATCTAAATTGGTTAAAGGATATAAATCAGAATAGTTAGAGTAGCAATAGGGATGTTCTATTGCACTGTGGGTTAAACCACAGAGCCTAGGGCTTGCCGATCGGAAGATCAGCGATTCGAATCCCCGCGACAGGGTGAGCTCCTGTTGCTCGGTCCCTGCTCCTGCCAACCTAGCAGTTCGAAAGGACATCAAAGTGCAAGTAGATAAATAGGTACTGCTCTGGCGGGAAGGTAGGCGGCGTTTCCTTGCTCTGCTCTGGTTCGCCAGAAGCAGCTTAGTGATGCTGGCCCCATGACCTGGAAGCTGTACGCCGGCTCCCTCGGCCAATAATGCGAGATGAGCGCCACAACCCCAGAGTCGTCTGCAACTGGACCTAATGGTCAGGGGTCCCTTTACCTTTACCTTTATTCTATTATTTATTATTATTATTATTATTATTATTATTATTATTATCCCATCCATCTGATTGGCTGCCCAAGCCTCTCTGGGAGGCTTCCAACATATATAAAAACATAATAGAACATTGAACATTAAAAGAAACTTCCCTATATAGGCTTGTCTTCTAAAGGTTGTATAGTTACTTATCTCCTTGGCTCGGGGGGTCACGTAACTCCATACCCTCCAACCTTTCTCCGATGAAAATAGGTACGGCCTAAGGCAGGCATCCCCAAACTCAGCCCTCCAGCTGTTTTGGGACTACAATTCCCATCATCCCTGACCACTGTTCCTTTTTGCTAGGGATGATGGGAGTTGTAGTCCCAAAACAGCTGGAGGGCCGAGTATGGGGGTGCCTGGCCTAAGGAAAAGCGGGAGATTCCAGGATCAAATCAGAAATCCAGGACTCTGATTTGACACTTGGAGGGTCTGCAGCACATCGTTTTCACATTGCTTTGCATTCCTTAAAAACAACTGACCGACAAACATATCTACATGCTTCTAGCTACCATACCAAACAATCCATTGTATATAGCCAGGCCCTACGTTACAGCCGCATCCGTTTCAACTCTACAGACAGAGACTCTCACCTAAGAGATCTCCAGCAAACCTTTTTAGAACTAAAATACCCACCGGATGAAGTCAAACAACAGATCAACAGAGCCAGACTGATACCCAGAGAGAACTTGCTGCAAGACAGACCCAAAAAAGAAAATAGCAGAACACCACTAGTAATCACATACAGCTCCCAAGTTAAAACAGTACAATGCAACATCAGAGATCTACAACCTCTCCTAGACAATGACAGAAATAGACTGGAAAGAGAAGTTGCTGAATTGCAACTCATTACCAAGCTTAAAACCATGGAGAGACCTGGTCTGAACAAAGACATTGGATTCTTATCTCATTATACATGAC
This sequence comes from Darevskia nairensis, assembly GCA_034642065.1. Lineage (NCBI taxonomy): Eukaryota > Metazoa > Chordata > Lepidosauria > Squamata > Lacertidae > Darevskia > Darevskia nairensis. Next base: position 308,442 of record JAWWNI010000961.1, read on the forward strand.
AAAGCTTTTTTAACCTTCTCAACCCTTGCTTTTTCCGTAAGACTAATTGCAGTCGTTAACAGTCGTCAACAGGTTTACCTCTCCTATCAGCTAATCACCCATTCCCACCACCCTTCTGAGTAATACCCCTCCCCACCCTCTCACTATATATAAGGGTCTGGTGACTTCTGTTTTAGTGTATCTGAAGAAGTGTGCATGCACACGAAAGCTCATACCAAGAACAAACTTAGTTGGTCTCTAAGGTGCTACTGGAAGGATTTTTTTTAATTTTGTCTCGACAATGACAGTTCTCTTTCTCAAGCTCTCAGAGGAAGACCTTTCATCGCCTACAGACAGCCACCCAATCTTAAACAACTCCTTACCCACAATAATACTACAACCAGACTTAACAAGGATACTGGCACCAGAGCCTGCAATAAACCCAGATGCCAACTTTGCTGCCACATACACCCAGACAACACCATTACTGGCCCCAACAACATCAAACATACCATCTCAGGACTATTTAATTGCTCATTGTCTAACATTGTGTATGCCATCAAATGCCAACAGTGCCCTTCAGCTCTCTATTTTGGACAAGCAGGCCAAACTCTACGCCAAAGGATAAATGGACATAAATCTGACATCAGGAATCACAAGACAAAGAAACCAGTAGGAGAACACTTCAATCTCCCAGGACATTCTATACAAGATCTCAAAGTAGCTGTCTTATTGCAAAGGAATTTCAGAAATAGACTGGAAAGAGAAGTTGCTGAATTGCAACTCATTACCAAACTTAAAACCATGGAGAGACCTGGTCTGAATAAAGACATTGGATTCTTATCTCATTATACATGACAAAGCTATTTTTAACCTTCTCACCCCTTGCTTATTCCTATAAGACTAATTGCAGTCATTAACAGTCATCAACAGGTTTACCACACCTATCAGCCAATCACCCCTCTGAGTAATACCCCTCCCACCCTCTCACTATATATAAGGGTCTGGTGACTTCTGTTTCAGTGTATCTGAAGAAGTGTGCATGCACACGAAAGCTCATACCAAGAACAAACTTAGTTGGTCTCTAAGGTGCTACTGGAAGGAATTTTTTTATTTTTTATTTTGTTTTTACTATGGCAGACCAACACGGCTACCTACCTGTAAAATGTTCTCATGAACATTCGTGGATATTTTGATGCACAGTTTTTCTAATGCACACTTGTTCTGTATGCAGTATTGCCTAACTCTTGGGCTTGTGGGGAAGAGGCTGAATATGAAAACAACAGAAATCAACTGGGGGTGGGGATATTACCTTGTTTATTTCTAGTCAGATGACTCGGTCGGCACCATAGAGATCAGAAAGGACTTTTGATTAGCCTGAGCCCAATTATCATCTGCTCCCTTTTCTATTCAGCTGTTTACTTGCCCAACATTAAGCACAACGCAACAGAATAATATTGTGTCCAGACATCTGAACTCATCCATCTTTACCAACACTTTCAACAGGATCCAGTTTTTAATCTCACTTCATTTGAAATTGGACTCAACTTGCTTCTAGAAAGTAGAGTTGTTGGGTGTCATATAGAAGTGGATGAAGTGAATATTGCTTATATTTAGTGGACAGATGAAGAATCGGAAGTCCTTTAGTTTCTGAACTTTTATTTTTCTTTCTCTTTTAATACTTTTTCTTTTTCTCTTTCTCTCCTTCTCCCCCGCCCTTCTTTCTATGTTTTTATCTTTTTCAGATTAATATTTTAGTTTGGATTTTAAAAAATATTTGATATTAACCAGGCAGAGGGCCTTCTCGATAGTGGCACCCGCCCTGTGGAACGTCCTCCCATCAGATGGGAAATAAACAACTATCTGACTTTTAGAAGACATCTGAAGGCAACCATGTTTAGGGAAGTTTTTAATGTTTGAAGTTTTATTCTGTTCTTAATATTCTGTTGGGAACTGCCCAGAGTGGAGAGGGTATAAATTATTATTATTATTATTATTATTATTATTATTATTATTATTATTTCTCTTTATAAAACCTAATAAAATTTATTATAAAAAAATAAATGGGCTCTATGCTGCTGTTTTGGATTGTTTGTTTCACTTTATTTCTAATTGCTGTCTTGTGCTTTTCTTATGATGAATACAATTGCATCTTACACGAATCTGTTATTAATGAAATAAAAATGGATAAAATGACCCAGCCGCAGTGTCATTTTGGGGTAGCATGAAACTTTGGGGGACTTGAAATTGCTTATTTTCATACAGAGGCTCTTACTAGACTCCTAGCTAGAGCACCTCGGCCAAAAAAAAGGTCATATATATAAAAGTAGTAGATGCAGTAGCAATAAAGTAAATGTAGCAGCAATAAAATGTTGCAGGGCCAGTTCTCCCATTAGGCAGGTGCCTCAGGCAATTGATTTTAGATGTCATGAAAGGGGAGCAAATTGTTAGCCATTTAATTTATTTTTATTCATCATCATCAACCTTTTTATTGGCATCAAACATACACACATATAAAACAGAACCAGATTAACACTTTCATAGTAACACAAACTATGCTAAAAAAGAAAAGACTGCGCTGTCCGCCGTCACATCTCTGGGACTCCTGATGACTCAGCCGACTGCAGAATATTACGACGAGAGAAAATCAGATGTAGGTATTGAGCCACCAATTTGGTAAGCTCCTGGTCTTTCCCTGATAATAGGAACTGTAAGACCTCCTGCACTGCTCTCCCTCTAGGGATGCAGAGCCGATCCAGGAATTGCAGACGGAGGTCCTCGTAAAGTTTACAATGGAAAACCATATGGACAAGGCTTTCCACTTGGAGGTCATCGCATGGGCAAATCCTCTCACCCTCCGCCCTGCCTGAGATCCTTCCCCATAGGAGGTTCGATGGATTTGCATTGAACCTGGCCAACGAAAATGCCCTTCTTTCTGGGGGGTTCAGCAGAAAATCGAGATAGTTACATTTTGTTTCATGTGCCCACGGAAGATGGAAATAAAGAGGGGAGCATGTTTTGTCTGCTGCCACTATAAGTTCTTGGCGCTCGATGTCCCACAACCTAGTTTTTATTGTGGCCTTGGCAGAAAGTAAGGACATTGAACGCAGAAATTCCATCGAGAGGCCCAGTTGCTGAACCTTCCTGTTGAAGTATTTTAACCCTGAGGGAAGGGAGGTGTCCGATAACATTGCCTGGAGGAGAGGGTCTCTGTCAGAGTCAAGGCAGATGTTTAGCCAGAATATAAGAAATCTTACCCAGGCGACAGACTCAACCTTATGTTGGGCTCCCTCTAGACATAAAGCTGCATATGGAACACATCGTGGGACTGAAAAAATCTTGTAGAGGAAGGCTGATTGCACTCGTTCTACCATCAGGGTGAACCCTGGCATCCAGACTGGAATGCCGTAGAGCAGTTGAGAAATAATTTTGGCGTTAAAGACCTTGAGCGCAGAAGGGATATACGAATTGCCCCTTGTTATAAAAAAGCGCATTATAGCCTGCATAGACAACTTACTGGCGTTCACCGCCGAATCTCGGTGTGGAGACCAGAGGAGCCTATGGTGGAAGGTGATTCCTAGGTAATTGAATTTGAAGACCTGCTGAATGGATTTATCTCCAAAAACCCAGCTATAGGTCTTGCGTGAGTTACCAAACACCAGGATTTTGCTTTTCTCAAAGTTCAAACATAATTTCATTTTGAACATATACTCAATACAGGCATTTACCAGTCGCTTTAGCCCTATTCTGGTCCGTGACAGCAAAACCATATCATCCGCGTAGAGAAGGATGGGAATACTTATGGCTTGGAGTTTCGGACTGTGGGCATCCACCTGGTTTAGTGAAGAGGCAAGGTCATTCAGAAAAAGATTGAAAAGCGTGGGAGCAAGTACACAGCCCTGTTTTACTCCTCTGTTTATAATGACTGGTGCTGTCAGTTCGTTCCCAGGATGGATTCTTATGCGGCAGGTGTTATTTGTATAAAGCTTTTTGATCAAATAAAGCAGTCTGGGTTCTACGCCCATGGTCTCCAATTTGGACCATAGTAACCTCCTGTCGATGGTATCAAAAGCAGCCTGGATATCCAGGAAGGCCACATAAAGATGTTCTTTATAGAGTCGTGTGGACTTAGCGACTAGGTGAGACAGCACCATACAATTGCGTAAGGTCGATTTCCCTGACCTGAACCCAGCCTGCTCCGGGCCTATGATGTTGTTGTCGTCAAGCCAAGTAGTTAGTCTGTTTAACAGATGCTTAGCGTATAATTTCCCGATGTTAGATAGAAGACTTATAGGCCGATAGTTAGACGGCAGCTTTTTGTCGCCTTTTTTTAAAAATGGGGATAATTATAGATTGCTGCCAGGAGCTGGGCATAATTCCTGATCTATCGACCAGAGTAAACAATTCTGCCAGTGTCGGAGCCCACCATTCGGATTTAGTTTTAATCAGTTCAGGTGGAATGGCGTCAGGGCCTGCAGCCTTTCCTACTTTCATCTGGCCGATTAAACTTATAACTTCGGAATTGGATACCGGAGGCCACTCGTCTAGGAGAGAAAGGATGTCCTGATCCTGCCTATCCAGTGGGATACAGTTATCAAAGAAGACTGTCTTAAAATGATCTGTCCATGTACTCGATGGGATCAAAGTCAGCTGCTCGTTCTGTGCCTGAGGGTGATCTGCTACAGTCTTCCAGAATTTCTTATGATCTCTTGATAGTATGGCTGAGAGTAGTATTTCCCAGCATGTCTGGTTATATCTTAACCGGCTGAGCTGGATACTCTCCCTTAGTTGTTGGGTTCTAGAGAAGTAGATGTCAGGCAGTTGGGAACTGCCTGTCTCTCTGAATTCTCTATATAGTTTCCTGACTTCGGATTTAATAACTAAAGTCTCTTTGTCAGTCCAATCATCAATTCCCCTCCTTTTTGGAGGACTATGCGAGAACGGATGGGCCAGTTCAGCCACTATAAGGTCAATAAATTCCTCGAATCGAGTGACTCCATTTTCAGGAGAGAGAACACCTTTCTCTGTAGAGATCAAGTGGGTCACGCGTTCAGAGTTCACCAGACTTTGGAAAAGGGACAGAGTATGCTCGTTAACTAAAATCCTTGAAAGCTGAGAATTCTGCCCCCGGGAGGGTGGAGAGGTTTGGTGAACTGTGTTATTCGATGGAAAAACGAGTTTGCAGTGTAGGGGAAGATGATCGCTAAGCATAGGGTTACCTACATGGAACTCGGACACATAGGGCATCATTGCAGCGGGTAGCAGAATATAATCAACCACACTATTTCCCTGCTGGGATATATAGGTGAAGTTCCCAGAGCCTTCCCATTCGGTTAGCCCATTGAGCCATAACAGGGCTCTAGTAGTGGTCAGCTTAATAAGTCGCAGGCCCGCCTGGTTGATAACTTGATCCTGGGATTTACGATCCCAAGAACAAAAGTCTGGAAGAACTGACGTATCTAGGATGCCCCATGCTTTAGAGTATGCATCCCACCCTTGGCCTAGACGAGCATTGAAGTCTCCAGTCAATATAATGGGTAGGTCAGGATAGGCGAGATCAAGATTTTCAAACACGTGCGTGATAAGATCCCATTGAAGGTTCTTGGTTGTAACCGTAGGAGTGGGGGGGAAATACACATTAAACAATAACATTTCCTGGTTCTCTAACTTAATCTTTGTTACTAATATTTTACAGCTGGCATTTGTCGACAGGATGTGTTCGCATTTTATATGGGGAGCCACTAGGGTTAACAGTCCACCTGAGGGCCTTCCTTTCTTGTGGCTTTTGGTTGCCGGAACAGAAAAAGCATTAAAACCTGCAAATTCGATACGATGTGATGACCAGGTTTCTTGTAAACAAATTATATCATGTGCCCTTATTAGCTTTGTGAACTCAGGGAGGCACAGCTTAGAAAACCACCCTGCCACGTTCCACGATACCAGCTGCAGAGAAAGATTTTGTACCAGGTTCCCAGCCGTGGCATAAAGTCAATCTAGGTGCATTTCGGAGGGATGGCTGTCACTTGAAGTCCTGGACGGTTCCGGATGTATTTCCTCCATTACCTCTGGGACGTCGGTTTTTAGTCCATGGACCCTGGAGTCGTTTGCTAAGACAATCAGGGGGTCTTCCTCTCTCTGCCCCGTGTAAGAATTCCGACTGGTCTTGGGTTGCTGGGCACTAAGTAGATGTGGTGGCTTGGGTTGGAGGGCCAACAGGTTGATATGACCGAGAGGGTCCTCGATGACACTGTTGCAGGTGTCAGGGTGTTCAGCATTTGCTTTAAGAGCGTGGGCATCGCCGGACAGTGTAGAATGTAAAGGTAGAAGATCAGCAACTGTATCTTGAGATGGACTATTTAGAGGATTAGAGTTTAACAGGTGTTGCGGCTCATGGCCTCGTATTGGGCTTGATGTAACGGAAGTTTCCAGATCTGGCATCGAGGCATATGAAGATGAGAGCGTTTCAGTCCGATGTTGCTTAGGTGGACTGGCGACGGGCATATCACATGAGGCGGCCAGGGAGCCAAGAGGAGGGTGTAAAAAATCAATTAAATCAGTTGCAAGCAGACTTGGATACAATGCAGGGCTGTCCGAGTCCTGTTGGGAAATAGTTTTGCCCATGCAAGAGGGCCTCGGCTCCAGCCCTCCATTCGCTAGTTTCCTTCGACAGTCAGGCCTAGCGTCAAAACAGATGGCCCCTGTCCTGATGGATAACGGTTTACGGATTAGGTTAGTAAACACCCTTGTAAAATATATATGCCATTTCCTTGTACAATTGTTTAATTTTAAGATTCTTGCAGGTAGGTGCATGGATCTAAAGTTAATAACCATACGCCTCAGGAAGGGCCCGGAAGGCAGCCATAAGATATCCACAATCTCAGTAGGACGAAGAATATGCCCCAACAGTTGGGACAGGGAATTGGCAACTGAGTGTTTATCCACCCATTTGTTATAGTTCAAGGGATGGTTTCCCACTAGCACTGCAAGTTTACAGGGCTGGAGTTGTAAATTCAAGTTTTGAGCTTGTTCGTCCAGGTACCTTTCTTGTTGTGCAGAGTCGGCCTGCAGACATGAACGGGGGGGAACAGGGTTGGAAGCGTTGTCAGACTGGGGAAGAGGGGAGGGGCGTTTGGCCAGACTAAGCACTTCTTCAAGCTTCTTTTCAATGCCATCCAGCCTTTTATACAAGTTGGTAATTGTATGCGTTATCAGTCCGGACTGGCAGGTTAGCAATTCCAGCATCCCTCGGTCCGCACTGAGCTGGGTGGATGGTTGTGGTGGTTCAGCTGAGATAGTTTGAGTTGGCTCAGAGGAGTATGCCTCCTCACGTAATCTCGGGGCTGACTGTGTCTCGTCCTCCATGCAGCCTGACTCTTCGTGAGTAGCACTAGAGGCAAGAGCAGCAAAACTGTTTGCGGTAGGGAAGTTGCTACAGAGCTCTGACAGGTCATTGTTGGGTAAAAAATCACTGATTTTCATCTGTTTCTTGGCAGAGTTCGCGACCTCATTGGAATGCTGCCTAAAGCGCTTCTTCCCTCTCATATCAGCATAAACGGAGAGGGAGAGAGGATCCCTCAAACCACAAAGTCAGAACAAGGCGAGCTGCACTAATTAATGAGCGTAGTTCTCTTTAACAACCCACTCCTTAGCTGTCTTTATCTGCAACGCTGACTTGCAGATTTATAGGAGTAATAAAACCAGTAATAAAACCATAAAACGATCCTAAAACAATCCTAAAACGCCGTTAAGGCTCTTACAAAACGTTTAAAAAAACTTTTAAAAAGTTAAAAAGGGGCTTAGAGACGAAAAGGAGAAGAAGTTTTACCGAGCGCAAGCCGAGGCTGCCCTTCACGTCGCCATCTTCCTTCCTTATTTTTATTGCGTCTTTATGGTAAAGAGGGGCTACAAAAGAAACCTGATTTGGGGATTTTTCTGCCCCAGGCTGGCCTTGGGCATGATGCTCTTTGACTTTGGCAGGTGGGCTTGTCTCACAACTAGCAAAACAACATCAAACCTAGGTTACGTAGAAGCCATCACAAACACACCCCAAAAATGTAACCGGCTGTATCAAAATAATATTTATGCAATATATTTCTCTCTGTCTCAAAAGTTCTCACAGACATAGTCTAACAAAGTTCAGCAAAGTAACGTAATAGCAAAATGGATAAAAGTCCCAATAAACGATATCGATCACAAAGTCCCAGATATGAACTTATCCACATATGCCTCTGTGTTTGTGCGGTCCAAACAAAAGCTTGCACAATTCACAAAAAGAGCTTGCACAGTTCACGTTCACCGACAGTTTTCTAGAATAATAACCCTGTTTCTTTTCTTCTTTTTTTGATATAAAAAATCTTTATTAAGTGCATTTAAAAGAAATACAGATCCATACAAAAAGAAAAAAACCAAATTGAATCATATACAACAGTATTCTTCAACCTTTGGTCCCCAGATGTTGTTGGACTACAACTCCCATCATGGCTAGTGATGATGGGAGTTGTAGTCGAAGAACATCTGGGGACCCAAGGTTGGAGAACACTGATATACAACATATAAATCAAAATTTGAAAAAAGAAAAAACATCTTCTAACTATACAAAACTAAAATATAATCCAATCCAACCATATACATCCTTTTAACATACTGTACACTTATTTCTTCCCTCTATCTTATACAATTCTAATGTCGCTTCCTTCTTCTCTACTCTTCCCACCCCCCTGACTTCCCCTTGTCGTCCTCTCAGGTTATTAACCAATCCATTATTGCTACTTAATATTCCTTCTACTTACCGGTATATTCGGTCTTATTTTACCTATCCCATACTATTATTTAATAATTTCCAATACAGAATGCTTAGAGGTGGATCCAAGTCTTCAAAGTGGGGCATTGTTTTCTCAAATAATCTCCGAATTTTTCCCAGCTTTGTTGGAATTTTTGGTTGCTGCGTCCTCTGATTGCGTCTGTTAGTTTAGCCAGATCTAAATAACTAAATAATTTTTCCTGCCATTCTTTGATTCCCGGAACCTCCCAGAACAGAGGCGTAGCAAGCCCAGGTGGTACCCGGGGCGGAATTTTTTTTGTCACCCCCCCCACCACCACTTTAATTTTTTTAAAAATAAAAAGTGTCACCCCCCCTCTGATGGTGCCACTTTGCGAGGTGTGGGGGATTTGTGTGTGTGTCTATTATCTCTTTTTTTTTCAATAAAGTTAAAATAAAAAATGATAAAAATAAAATAAAATAAAAAGTGTCACCCCCCTCTGATGGTGCCACTTTGTGAGGTGTGGGGGTTGTGTGTGTGTGTGTGTCTATTATCTCTTTTTTTCAATGAAGTTAAAATTAAAAAAAAAATTTAAAATTTTTTTTTTAAAAAAAGTGTCACCCCCCTCTGGGGTGGAACCCGGGGCAGCCCGCCCCCCGCCCCCCTTGCTACGCCCCTGTCCCAGAATAATAACCCTGTTTCGCCCCCCTGGGCTTCCTCAGTGGTGCATGCTTCATATAATGTGTATCAAAATATACGAATCTCATGACATCGTAGTTTCTTGCATCACATGCACAAATCATTTCTACTTGTTTGCGCTCTGAGCATTCCTTGGTCAAGGCAGGAGGGCAGTAGAAGAAGAAGAAGAAGAGTTTGGATTTGATATCCCGCTTTATCACTACCCGAAGGAGTCTCAAAGCGGCTCACATTCTCCTTTCCCTTCCTCCCCCACAACAAACACTCTGTGAGGTGAGTGGGGCTGAGAGACTTCAGAGAAGTGGGACTAGCCCAAGGTCACCCAGCAGCTGCATGTGGAGGAGCGGAGACACTGAGGTCCAGCTCCGAGGGCCTTCTGGCGGTTTCCTCACTGCAAGAAGCAAAGTTGCAGGGAACCAGGCAGAGGACCTTCTCGGTAGTGGCACCCGCCCTGTGGAACGCCCTCCCTTCAGATGTCAAAGAGAACAACTACTACCAGACCTTTAGAAGACATCTGAAGGCAGCCCTGTTTAGGGAAGTTTTTAATGTTTGATGTTTCATCGTGTTTTTAATATTCTGTTGGGAGCCGCCCAGAGTGGCTGGGGAAACCCAGCTAGATGGGTGGGGTATAAATAATAAATTATTATTATATATTATATATCAGTTACCTGAATTCTTTTAGGGAGGAAGTTGATACACAATGTAGCATGTTTAAGATAACTATATCTCTGGTCTGCCTTGCAAATTAAGGGTGCTATCTGATTAAGGCACACAGCCTTTGAAATCAATGAACTCAAGTTAGTCATGGCTAATTTAAGTCCATTAATTTCAGTGGTTCTACTTTGAATATGACTTTACCACTCACCAAGTGTAAACCCAACAGCAAAATTATATCAGAATGCTGTTTGCCAAAAGGAAGGTTGTGTACACTCTAGACATTTAGAGTGCGGACACACACACACACACCGAGGATCCTGGGAACTGGAGTATACCCCTCACATAGCTACAATGTACAGCACCCTTAAAAGAACTATGGGAATAAAGGAAGCATTAAAACAGGGGTCAGCAAACTTTTTCAGCAGGGGGCGGTCCACTGTCCCTCAGACCTTGTGGGGGGCCAGACTATATTTGGGGGGGGGGGGGTGAATGAATTCCTATGCCCCACAAATAACCCAGAGATGCATTTTAAATAAAAGGACACATTCTACTCATGTAAAAACACCAGGCAGGCCCCACAAATAACCCAGAGATGCATTTTAAATAAAAGGACACATTGTACTCATGTAAAAACACCAGGCAAGCCCCACAAATAACCCAGAGATGCATTTTAAATAAAAGCACACATTCTGCTCTTTTAAAAACACCAGGCAAGCCCCATAAATAACCCAGAGATGCATTTTAAATAAAAGGACACATTGTACTCATGTAAAAACACCAGGCAGGCCCCACAAATAACCCAGAGATGCGTTTTGAATAAAAGGACACATTCTACTCATGTGAAAACATGCTGATTCCCAGACTGTCCATGGGCCGTATTTAGAAGGCGATTGGGCTTGATCCGGGCCCCGGGCCTTAGTTTGCCTACCCATGCAATCATAAAGTGGGACAAACCTATGAGTGAAAGGGAAGGCACTATGGCTTTAAAACAAAAACAAAAAAAAAGAGAGCTACAAACATTCAAAAGCCTTGTTTATATTTTCCCTCAGGGAGCCAGCATCTCCTGCAGACCCGTCTCCCCAAGTCCCATGCTGGGTAATTGACTGAAATGCAGACTTTGAGGGAAGAACGCCATCTACTGAGAAAAGCCCCCAAATTCTGAGGCATTGCTTTGATGCCTGCCCTATCATTACTAGCAAGACCTGGCAGGAGGAATGAGACAATGGAGCGGCCGTTTTTAACACCATAGCAATAGAGGCGGCCCAAAAAAAACAGAAGGGGAGGAAATAATTTCATTCTAAATACCCATTGCATGTTAGATAAACAAAGTCAGTTTCTCCCTTATATCCTGTTCTGTGGATTTATTTTCCTTTCTGGAAAAAGAGAGAGAGGAGGAATAGGCATGATGGATACCAGAATCTAAATGTCTGGGCTCCAAGAAGCACTCTGAGAGAACTATCCTTTGTATCAGAGGGGGGGGGGAGATCTACCCTTTTCTCAAGGATTGGGGGAAAAACATATGCAGAGCAATATTTGTATTCATCAAATGAGGAACCGGCTGCATTGTTGAATGTACAAGAGTTTCATTTTTATTTATTTTTTTGCTCTCTTCCCCAATTTCGTTACACTAAATCAGCCAAGTTTGAGGAAAGCTACTCACCGGCTCCCGAAAACACACAAAAAGAATAATCTACAGCTTGCTCCGTCAAGTGTCTCAGGCTTCCTTTAATTACTGGAGTGCCAAAGTGTTTAAATGAAGCTTCCTTCCTCTCGGATGCACACCATCAAGGCACAGTAAAAAAGAAAAATCAATAAGCTTCATTTGATGTTTCTCACCCGCCATCTATCTGCTATATTTCCAAGCACTATTTGCCTTCAAATGGGCAGTGCCTGTACACACATAAAAATACAACTTAGCAAGGAGAGGTGTTTGCCATTGCAAATCCTTTTTCCTGCACATCAGAGGCTGACTCTTCAGGTATGTTTCGGCCAGGGTTGGGGAACCTGAGACCCTCCAGGTGTTTCTGATGACATTACCCCTAACTGTGGCAAGGCTACCTGAAGAAAGCATATTATTGTACCTGTACCTCATACTTTTATGCCGTATGCATAGGGTGAGCCTGTGACCTGGATTCAGGAACTACAGTATTAACCATCACAAAAGAATGGCCAGGCTGCCCAGGTAGTACAATCAGTGACCATTATCAGGTATCCTGGCAAACGGGATTTCTGCTGTAGACCGCCTATTGTTGTCGACCACCTCCTTCTGTGATGTATGTATAATGTTTAAGGGGGTGGTGGTCTTGGGCTACAGGGTGGGCAATTTCAAAAGTCTGTCCAAAAGGCTTGAGCACCATTGTTCAGGGTTCTCCTCCCTCCTGCGTGTGGTGAGTTGGGACCCTGTTGCAACAGTCCCTTGAATAAAGATCAGGCTTACTAGCCACTTTGCTTTTCAGGTAACCCCAGCCCCAGACAGAGGGTGGGCCATATGGGCCACTTGGCCCGGGCCTCCAATTCCAAAGGGGGCCTCAGCATATTCACAATCACTCACCTGGTTCTGTTGGAGAGGTGAGGGATTGTGAATACGCCCTCAGTAAGCAAGTAAGGTCTTAGTCAAGTCAAGTGTTTGTGGTGGGCCATGTTTTTCATGCTGTTAAAAGTTGGTGAGTTTTTGTTTGAAATCTTGTTTGCCAAAAATTTAAACCACGCGTAACTTAAAGATGGGGACGCGGGTGGCGCTGTGAGTTAAACCACAGAGCCTAGGGCTTGCCGGTCAGAAGGTCGGCAGTTTGAATCCCCATGATGGGGTGAGCTCCTGTTGCTTGGTCCCTGCTCCTGCCAACCTAGCAGTTCTAAAGCACGTCAAAGTGCAAGTAGATAAATAGGTACCACTCCAGCAGGAAGGTAAACGGCGTTTCCGTGACCTGCTCTGGTTCACTAGAAGCGGCTTAGTCATGCTGGCCACATGACCTGGAAGCTGTACGCCGGCTCCCTCAGCCAATAATGCGAGATGAGCGCCACAACCCCAGAGTTGGTCACAACTGGACCTAATGGTCAGGGGTCCCTTTACCTTTACCTTAAAGATAAGTGTGTTGGCTTTCTTATCGCTGAATTTTTTTATTACTTACACCCGAGGAGTACATATAGCTCAATGAGGATAAAATTTGGTGGAAACCATGTTTTTTAAAGAAATAGTGGCTTTCTCACAAGCATACAGAGTAGAATAAGAAGATAATAAATAATAGTCAAAGTTGTCTACTTAAAAATAATTTTTAAATACATTTTTGAACTATTAAAAATTGTATAATACATTTTAAATTGAATAATGTATTTATTGTAAAATGTATTTAAAATTATAATACATTATAAAAAAATTACGTTATCGGAGATCCCCAGGGTAAAAAAAAGGGGGGCCACATTATCTACCTGGCCCAGGCCTCTGCCTGGCTCTGCAAGGGCCTGGGTAACCCTGGTTGGCCTCTGTTATTTCTCTTACCGATAGGGAACCCACTTAAGGACTCTATATGGGCCATACCCCATAAGAGAAAATGAGCAGGTTTTTTTCTTATAACAACAGCTTGAAGACTCTATCTCCTTGCACTGAGGAAATGTGAGTTCAGGCTGTACGATACCATGGCAAACCATGGATATGTTTCACAACTGCAACAGTTTCATTAGATCTAACTTACGTTTTAATATTATTACACAAATTAAAGCTAGCTGCATCTACATCCTTCTGGATTTCTAGCAGTAATTTTCCACAACTCTGTTAATTAACTTCCCAAGTGCAAGGCATCCATATTCAGACGCTTTTCGTGAATCCAGTAGTTCCAGCCCTTATTTATTCCCTGCGCCTTTCTACCAACGCACTTCACGCTTTAAAATAATGGCTAAAATTACATAGCCATTTAATTAGGCAATACGAAAAGGGCAGAAATGACAAGAAGGAAAAAGGAAAATAGTCAAAATAAGGTATGCTGACCACTCCATGAAACAGTGGCAGTAGGTCCTAGATAGGCTGCTGTCTCACCTTTGTTAAGTATAATGGTTTAATTGAAGAGAAATGAGAATGCCTAAATGTGTATTGGTGAAAAGGTTTAACATGGGGATTTTCAATGAGGCCATATTGATAGCAAAGCGATGACAAACCTAGTTGTTGTTGTTCAGTCGTTCAGTCGTGTCCTTCATGGATCACTGCCTTGTCGTGGCGAAGGGGCTTGAATTACTCAGGGAAGCTATGGACAGGTCAAGACAAACCTAGACAGCATCTTAAAAAACAGAGACATCACCTTGCCGACAAAGGTCCATATTGTTAAAGCTATGGTTTTCCCAGTAGTGATGTATGGAAGTGAGAGCTGAACCATAAAGAAGGCTGATCGCCGAAGAATGGATGCTTTTGAATTATGGTGCTGGAGGAGACTCTTGAGAGTCCCATGGACGGCAAGAAGATCAAACCTATCCATTCTGAAGGAAATCAGCCCTGAGTGCTCACTGGAAGGGCAGATCCTGAAGCTGGAGTGCCTGGCGTGCTCTGTAATAATAATAATAATAATAATAATAATAATAATAATAATAATAATAATTTATTATTTATACCCCGCCCATCTGGCTGGGTTTCCCCAGCCACTCTGGGCGGCTTCCAACAGAACATTAAAATACAATAATCTATTACAGTGTTTCCCAACCTAATCTAGGCAACGGCACACTTGTTTCATTAAAAAAATCTCGCAGCACACCGCTCCTCCCCCACCCGGCTGCGCCGGGTCTCCTGACCCAGAGTTACCTCTGGGATCAGCTGTAGCGCGGCGTCCTTTCTCCCGCCCATCAGCTGGGGCACCAGGTCGGGATTCTCCCGCGAGGCTTCTGTTGCTGCTGCTGCTGCAGCAGCCAAGGGAGCAGCGCCACCCTGGCTTCCGCTTCGCCGCTGGGCTCCAGCATTGCCGCCGCCACGGTCCTGTGCAGCGCGGGGCTGCAGGGCACCCTGGGCTCTGATTCTCGTGCGAGGCTTCAGGTCGGGATTCTCGCGCGAGGCTGCTGTTGCTGCTGCTGCTGCAGCAGCCAAGGGAGCAGCGCCGCCCTGGCTTCCGCTTCGCCGCTGGGCTCCAGCAGCGCCGCTGCCACGGTCCTGTGCAGCCCTGGGCTGCAGGTCCCTTTTTCCGCGGCACATCAGCCGGTGTCTCGCGGCACACCAGTGTGCCGCGGCACACCGGTTGGGAAACGCTGATCTATTAAACATTAAAAGACTCCCTAAACAGGGTTGCCTTCACATGTCTTCTAAAGGTCTGGTAGTTATTAAAATACATTAAAATATCACATGTTAAAAACATCCCTAAACAGGGCTGCCTTGAGGTATTTTCTGAATGTCAGATAGTTGTTTATCTCTTTAACCTCTGCTGGGAAGGCGTTCCACAGGGCAGGCGCCACTACCGAGAAGGCCCTCTGCCTGGTTCCCTGTAGCTTTGCTTCTCGCAGTGAGGGAACCGCCAGAAGGCCCTCGGCACTGGACCTCAGTGTCAGGGCAAAATGATGGGGGTGGAGACGCTCCTTCAGGTATACTGGACCGAAGCCATTTAGGGCTTTAAAGGTCAGCACCAACACTTTGAATAATAGTGTCCATGGAGTCACGAAGAGTCGGACACAACTAAACGACTAAACAACAACAACATATTGAAAGCAATAAGAGCCCTCTCCGAGCTGTAACTAGTTAATGATTACCCGTTGATTATTTTTTCTTTTCCGTGCTGAGAATAAACCTTTGATCATGTGATGAAGGCATTGAGTTGCAAATTCACCACCTTGAAAGGGTGGCAGCTGTTAGTCTCTCTGAAGGCTACAGAGAGAACAATGAGTTGCATAGCCAAGGGAGGCTGGAATGCAGGTTGGAATGGCGTAGAGACACAGTTTAGAATTTTGGAATCTTATTTCAAAGAAGAATCTGAGCCTGTGCTGGGCAGCACAAGACATTGTACGGATATTTTGGTTGTATCTGTGATGCTTCTGCTTTGTTTCGAAGAGTTCTGCCAGTAAAAGTTTGAATAATGTTTTTATGGGCCTGGACAATTATTCATTTCCAAAAGGAGTAAGTTCTTACGCTTCCAGTCGCTTCATACTGAGCAATATTAATATCTGCAACAAAACTTTCTCTCTGATACAGCCAGGTGGAACAGTTGCTGGTGGACATAATCCCTGAAGCAAAACAGTCAGGCAGTCCTTCAGCTGATATGGCTACTCGTTCTTTCACATGATTAGTCATATGGCAACTTGATTCAGACAAAATTCTGCTTGGGGATTTAAAAATAATAATACTGCTCAGCTAAAGCTGTTACAACTGAAAGTAGAAGGAGAATGGATCCCTACTTTCATTTTTGAAACACAGCACCAAATAGGTTTCCTTCCAACTACTACTGGTGATTAGAGGGGGGGAGAGAGAAGTTTAAGCTAAATCGTCTTTCATACCTCAAATAATCTCACTCCCCAAATTCTCTATTCTGATTATAAAGCAGCTCTGTAAGTGGCAATACCTCAGCTGGTTCTCATGTTGAGGTTTCTAAGACAGCTGTCAAAGCTTTGTGGGGTTTGTCATAGAGTTGTAAGTGTGGGAATGTTCAGGGAGGCAGGAGAGGATATATTGTTTAATTATATCCTTCCCAACTTGTGTTAACAAGTTCTATGGTTTAGCAGAGTAACATTCCCCTTTTAAACTTGCACTGCGAGTAACGTCTTTGCCAGGCTTGTATAAGCCTCTTAAATAATTGGTAATTCCCCTTTATTCCCTCATAAAAAGAATAGACATGACACAGTCTTGTATAAAAGCATAAAATGGTTTACTCACACATTCTGTTTACAGATGGATCCCAGAAGGCAGACTTCAGTTACAAAATATATACACCTGGAATCTATCCCGTAAGGAGATAGTTCCTTTGTCCTCTCTTGGCTGGAGATGCTCTCTCGGGCTAAGGAGATGTTGCTTCTTCGGGGAATGGAGTCAGAGAGAGAGATGGCTGCCTCCCATGTGCTATTTTGTTACCTGTACAGGTGAGGCCATGCCCACCTCTGGTCACATGTAGAGGAAGTTTGTCCCAGCCCAGGAAGAAACAGGAAGTTCCAACTGGCTGGTCCAGACATCCCCTTTTTGTGTCTACTCTAGGAATGTTGTATTTGACTGCTCTGTGTTTCACACCCCTCAGTAAGAACCAAGCCTGTGTTCTTCTACAGCTGGTTTAACAAAAAACACTCCTTGCCATCCCCAGTTGAAGGATTCAGTGTGGATGCTTCATTTGTCAACATCTGGACAGAAGTTTCTCCATCTTCTACCTTAGGAGATCTTGCTGAGACCACCATTTAGTTTGGGGTAAGGGCTACTGTTTTTCCTATTATTTTGGTTCTTGAAATATCTCTACTGTTGATATGCATTATCTGCAGATTGCTTAATCTTATCATACGTTTATTAGCATGACATCATTTGATTAAACTATCCATTCTTGTACAACTTCTTATTTCTTTAAAAATATGCCGGCACGTCTTGCAATTGTTAGTGAATTATCTTGAAACTTATTTTATTGGTTCTTTTTTATTGGATATGTATGGCGCTTTGAGCATACTTAACATGAGAAAGTGGCTTACAAATAAACTGGTGGCGATGATGATTTTTTAACAAAACAAAATCCAGAAAGATGTGTAGAAACACCAAGTTCCTTAAGTAACGTATTTCAATAGCCACTTCACACAACCAATCTATCATGTGGCAGAGACAGTTATCTGCCTAAAAAATATAGTTGTAAACCTTTTTATAGGGCTGGAGTTAAATTGATATGCTTTCAGCTTGTCCCATTGACAGATATTTCATACGTATGATAACAAATCTCTTTTTATTATAGTGGATCTTTGGTAATTTTCTTTTGTTATCTGGAGTGGCTACTAAACATGAGCTCCCAGAGTTCACACTGAAATTAATTGTTACCGGAAAAGAAGAATTTTTTTCCATGGGAGCCTGACAAAAGTCGCGGCATTGATTCCTGAAGGTGATAAGAATGAATAAAGACTTTCTTCACTGAGACGGCATGCAAAACAGATTCTTTCCCCTTCATTAATGTCCTATTTCAAAATATACATTAAGAGCTGAAACACACTATCAGCAGCTGCACTTGATTTATCTTGCTGAGTTCTATCACAGGGGATCAAAAGTTTGAATAATTCTCCATTAAAAAAAACCAAAACCTTTGCACATACAAAATTAACACATTACAGAATTAATTCTAGCCTCAGCTTTTCAGTGACATGTAAGTTTTGTGTGTGGAGAAAGAGGTGTTTTAAAAAATATAAGACAGAAAATATTCATAGAGTCAGTCCTCACTTGTAGCCTGAAGTAGTATAGATTTGTTACATGGAGCTTGTCAGAAGAGAAACGTATTTTCAGCAAAAGCTTGGGTTGCACTTTTGGCTGTAGCACTGTAGTACCCATGCCCATTTCTAAAAAGGCAAGCCATTGCTCAGTTTAAAACGTGGCTTGTCTCTTCCATAGTGTGGACCAGGCATAGGCAACCTCGGCCCTCCAGATGTTTTGGGACTACAACTCCCATCATCCCTAGCTAACAGGACCAGTGGTCAGGGATGATGGGAACTGTAGTCCCAAAACATCTGGAGGGCCGAGGTTGCCTATGCCTGGTGTGGACTGCTGAAGCAAAAATGGAAGCAATCCATTCCCAACCTTTAGTTGGGCGTAGAGTTTGCTTGACACCAATGAAGTAGCACTCTCGCTCCTTCGTAATCTTTCCAGCATCTCACCAATTGAGCAATGTTGGCTTTGCCTGCTGCCACTGGAAGCCAAGTAGGATTTTGGGGGGTACATCCTGACTGGCTTTCTGATGTACTTTTTTCACCTATTTCACACCACTTTGATGTTTATTAGCATAGCCTGCACCCTGAGACATGGAGAGCACTCACTAACAACCATCTATTGTGAAGTGGCTCAGGGGCTGCTTGGTTTGGTGTTTCCAGGGTCTGGCAGGTGCCACCTGGCAAACACTGAACAGCAGGGGTGGCTGGCACTGGTCAGATCCTGCACAAACTCAGCGCTTCACTTTATGTAGTATGGTTTAATAGACATTGAAATGAGAATGCCTAAATGTGTGTTGATGACAAGGTTTAACATGAGGATTTTCCATGGGGCTGTATTAAAGCCAAGGAGAGCACTCTGAGCTCGTGCTGAGTTGATAATTAACTAACTGATTGTTGTTCTCTGGTAGCTAACATGTGAGTGTTGTAACCTTAGATCATGTGATGAAGGTATTGGGTTGCAAATCTCCATTTTGAAGGGAGTTGCCTTTGAGTCCTTTGTCTCCCAAATTCCATGGAGGATGTAAATGAAGCCCTCCTGAAGAGAGAGTAAACAGTCTAAGGCCAATGGAGGCTGGACAGCAGGCTGTGGAAAGAGAGAGAGAGAGATTTGCTTCTAGGTCTTTCTGGATTTTTTCTAAGATGCTGAGCCTGTGCTGAATAGCACAAGATATTGTATGGATATTTTTGGATGTATCCTTGATGCTTATGTTCTGTTATTAAAAGAGTTCTGCCAGTAAAAGTTTGAATAATATTTTTATGGGCCTGGACAATGCTTCATTTCCAAAAGGAGTCTGTTCCTATGCTTCCAGTCGCTTCAAACCGTGCAATATTAATATCTGCAAAAAATGGGAAGATGTTTTTTTTCCCCTCATCAAGCCAGCTTGGGCAAGAGAGTTTCTCTGTTGCAGTTTGGTCCTTAACAGCAAGCAGAAGGTTTTTTTTACAAGTTATTCCTGCTCACACTTGTAATTTTAGTGCATGTTCTTCATTTGTTGGCATCTGTCTCAGGAACTCCATGTAAGCTTGGGCAAAATGATTGATGAGACTCTGTAGAGCTACCTAAGAGTGCTCTGTCATGGCTGTGCAAACATCATCTCTTGGATAAGGATCCATCACACTTTGGCTTGGCCTGGAAACATCCCAGGTTGGACAGGCCCCCAGATATGGGGCCAACAGCAAGCAGAACTTCAGCTGTGTTTGATTCTTGATGGACCCACATCTCCTATGTGACCTTATATATTGCAAATATATGTAGAATATATTAGTATTTCCTTGAAAACATTTCTAAAGGAGTCCAATATTATGCACTCATATTTGCATGAGTAAATGACCCACCATTTATTTTTCTTTTCAGCTGCTTGTAGAATATTTATTGCTTTTAAATGTTATTGCAAAAATTATCTTCAAAGAGGCAAGCTTAGCTTGTGCAAATTAATGACCCTGAGTAGAATTCAGTTTGAAGCAATAATTCTTGTAGAAACAAAATTTTTGCACTTCAGCAAGTCTTTTGTTATCTGTACCAACATGTGAAATAATTTACACCCCATATTGACGACCCAGTGTAGCATTTTATGTATCACTGCAACCATGTTATTATTCCAGGATGTTGATAAGACAGAAACAAACTTCTAACCCACAACATTCTAGAAGATATAAGTCCTAGTAGTAGATAGATAGATAGATAGATAGATGATAGATAGATAGATAGATAGATAGATATTCCTAAAGCATGCTTTATAAGCATTAAAATATTCATTAGGCATAGGTCTGCAACTGATCTCCCCAGGGCTCTGCCACCTGATAACATTACCAACATCTCCTTAACCGCAACTGCCCCGTAGCTGCTGAGGTCCTCTCACAAATTACGCAAAAACAAGTTAGAGATGAGCTTGAGTATCTCCAAATCTGGGAGACTTGTCTACAGCTATTAGCCAAATGGGGGGGGAAATAAAACCAGCGGACCTGCCGAAGTCTTCAAAGATTTATTGAAAGTAAAGTCTTTTTTAGACAGCATGGGTTGAAACCTCCAGTTGAATGAAGTATATAAACAGGACAAAAAGATAGGTTTTGAAGGGGAACCATCAAGATTCGAAAGAGAGTTATTGAATAATAAGGTCAAGTTAATATCGAAAATGTATAATCTCTTAGGACCCAGGTGGTGCTGTGGGTTAAACCACTGAGCCTAGGGCTTGCTGATCAGAAGGTTGGCGGTTCGAATCCCCGTGACGGGGTGAGCTCCTGTTGCTCAGTCCCAGCTCCTGCCCACCTAGCAGTTCAAAAGCACGTCAAAGTGCAAATAGATAAATAGGTACCACTCCGGCGGGAAGGTAAACGCCGTTTCCGTGCGCTGCTCTGGTTTGCCAGAAGCAGCTTTGTCATGCTGACCACATGACCCGGAAGGTGTCTGCGGACAAACGCCGGCTCCCTCGACCTATAGAGCGAGATGAACGCGCAACCCCAGAGTCGGACACGACTGGATCTGATGGTCAGGGGTCCCTTTACCTTTACCTTTTTATAATCTCTTACTTGAGTATGAGGTCATGGATGAGGCGATAAAAGTACCAATGATCAGATGGGCTCAAGATGTGGGACATCCAATCATGCTGAAAGATTGGGAAAATTTATGGAATGTGAACTTGAAATTTATGGCCAATTATGGTATTAGAGAGAACATGCTGAAGATGGTTCACAGGTGGTATCTTACGCTCTCTAAACTAGCAAAAATGTATAGGAATTTGGTCAATGTTTGTTGGAGATGTGGAGAGAATAACGGAGACATGTTCCACATGTGGTGGACATGTGAAAAGGTGAAGTCATTTTGGGGGGAAATATACGATGAACTAAAAAAGATATTAGGTCAAAATTTCAAAAAAAAAAAACCTGAGGCCTTCCTGTTGAGCATTCTGGACACAGACATTCCAAAACAAAAAAGAGAAGGTTTTTTTTGTATGCGGTGGCGGCTAGAATTCTAGTGGCAAAAGCATGGAAGGAAAAAGAGGTCCCAAAAATTGAAGATTGGCAATACAAGCTCCAAGAGTTTGCTGAATTAGCACAATTAACGAATAATCTAAGAGGAAATTCTAAACGAAAATTTATTGAAAAATGGGATAGCTATAGAAATTATGTTTTAAAATATAGTAAAAATTCTCTATCTATGTTGGCATTTGAGTAACAAAGTACGGATAAGCATTAGGAAAATACTTCAAGGGAACATTATGTTTGAAGAATGTAATGGTAATTTCCTATAAGCAGGTTTGCAGGGTTAAGTACATTCAACGTGAGGAAAATCTGTATGGGTATCAGCAGGATGTCAGAACTTGTTTTTTCCTTTTTCTTTTCTTCTCACTTTTATTATTGATATTATGAATAATACAGAGATACTTACCTGTATCTGTACCTTTATCTTTTTTCTTTATGGTTTGAAATAATGATAACAACAACAAAATCATTGTAAATAATCTTTATTTGTGTAAAATACATCGATAAGTGATTTGTAATCTGAAAATCTATAATAAAAATGTATAAAAAAAAGAAAAAGAAAAAAGAAACCGCCAGTTATGAATCTGGAGAAACCTGGCGCATCCTCATCAGGCGTCTCGCGGTCAGGGGTGCCCCCTTTTTTGCGCCGGACTCCTTCTGCCACCTCCACTGTGCCGGTGCGGGACAGCCTCTTTTGATGCCACTTGAGCCTGAGACCTCTTCTCTGTCACCCTCATTCTCCCAACTTCTTTTTCTTCTTTTTGAAGGTCATTCGAGATCTTCAATCATGATTTCCTCTGGAAGAGAAAGAACAAGAGAGACTGAATTAACAGCCTCTCTCAACAAAGCCCCCTAAACAATACCCAAACCCAAGGGTTCAACCACCTCAGCTTTTGTAGCTGGAGTCAGTCAGGGCCCTGCCTACTGAGGCAAAGTGAAAAAGGCCTGCAAGGCACAGCAAATACAGCTAGAAGGCCTGGGAGGTCTTTCTCGGAAATGAACAATAAAGGTACTAAGTGAAAGGTCAGCTCTGGGGACGCATTCTGTATCCCCAAGGTGTGGAGATTCATTTACCTTCTGGAGGTGCTGGGCCAACACGTGCCCTCTTTCGCTGGGCAATAGCCTTCTGCAGAGGAAAGAGAAAGCTGGATCATTAGTTGCTTTGGAGGGTGGGGGTGGAAGGATTCAGAGACTGCAGAACTGGGGGCAAAGACCACAGTCAGCAGGCAGAGGGTCTGAGGGATCCAGTCCCTACTCTTTTGTTCCCCCCAGTACTAACCTCAAGCTGTGGAAACGTTTGGAATATCCTTTTCACAGCTGCAACAAGAGGACATGGGGACAGGTTAGTTCATCCCTTAGCAGCTTCCAAGAACCTTCTCCTTGATTTCCCTGCTTCTACACTCCTACTACAGGGGTGGCAAACCCCAGGCCTTGGGGGCCAATCTTGGCCATGTGGCCCTCTAGCTGACAACTGTCCCCAGCCCTGTCCTATCAGCTGCCTCTGCCTCCTGCTTCCACTAGAAATGCTTCCTCTCCTCTCTGTCAATAGCATCTTCATCAACCCCACAAAACTGGCTGGCCACTGGGGCTGGTTTCCAGATGCTGGACCAGATGAGCCTTGGGTCAGATCCAGCAGTCTGGCTCTTTTTGTCTTTTTCTTACTAGCTTCCTCTCCCCCACAAATCCTATGCCCTGAGCTGCCACCCTAGCCTATTCCTGCCCTTCCCTTCCAAAAATGGTGTGGTGGGAGTGGGGGTGCTTCCTCACCTGGTGCCACGGGCTCCTCCTTTGGCTGGAGCGGGGCCACTTTGTTGTTCTTTTTCAGCTGGACCAAGCTCCTCATTCTCCTGAGCCTAGAAGAGAACAGAAATACCTTTAGCCTAATAGAGAATTGATCCCTTCCAATTCCTTCCCTCTTTCTGCAGTTTGAATGAACTGTAGGACTTCCTAACAGCTGCAAAGAGGCAGCCAAGAGCATTCGGGGCTTGGAGAGAAAGGAGGTACCAGCTCCTGCCATTCCAGGACCAAGAGACCTTGGCTTTGGCATTGGGCGTGTATCCCTCCCAGCCCCCCAGCTGGGGGGAACAGGGGCTCCTCCGGGTGAATGGGATATGGGAGGATGCACAGCAAGGCGCTTGTGTACGCTGGCAGCCCACCCCATGGGAGTTCAGAGACAACCTTTCAGTGTATGGCCAGTGACTCCCATAAACCCCTTTAAGAGGGGACCCTGGAATCACCACCATGGGTGGGGGGTTTAGTCATCACTTCACCACTTCATGCCCCCCCCCCCAATTTAGGGAAGATAGACTAAAGGATTCCACAGGCAGTGGAGCTGTCCCATGCAGGGACCAAGCCTGTAACCTTGGCATTATCAGCACCACGTGATAATGAACCTGTGGGAATCGTTCTGGGGAGAAGGAGTTGTGGCAAAGAAAAGGATGGGGCCCCACAAACTTACCACTCTGTCCCGCGAAGGACCAATTCGCTAATCCTTCCTCCTTCCTGAATCTCCGAAACTGAACTCATTTCTTCTTCCTTGTCCACCTCCTACCACACCTCTCCACTCCTCACAAACCCACAATGGACACCTGTAGTTGGTGGCTTTTAAGGGAGAGGCAAGAGATGTCACACAGGAGGGCAAGTCATTGTTCCCATGGCAACCCACCCACCTTGACCCTGGGCCAAACTTGCCCCTCCTGATGTTTCTTCAGAACTTGGAAGCACCTGCTGTTCCGTCTGCAGGTTTGCTGAATCTTCTCTTTTGGAGTTCATGTTTTTATATCATTCAGCCACATTTCCAAAGGGAGACAATCCCAACGTCCCTTTAAAGGTGATCATATGGGAGTGATCATGTGATAGCATGTACCCCTGTAAATCCTTGAGTGTGCTTCTAATAGAGAAGTTATGGTGATGATTTTGCAACTTTGATCGTTTCCTCTTTGAGGTGCTCTTTGATAATTTCCTAAACGTGTGGAAACTTGCCCGTATTCTGAATCATTATGCATCTCCCATTATTAAGATATTTTGCACTCTGGCATGCATTAGGACAGTGCACTGAGCATCCTTTACAAGACCTGTAGATATTATTTTTCAACATATACTTACTTCTAGGGCAAAGGTGGCTTATTTGTAGCCCCAAAAATCTCATCAGCCCCAGTCTGCATCCTTAGTCAAGGATGGTAAAGTTGCAGTCTATTTGCATCAGGTTAGCTACTCATTTTCTAAAGGATCACAAGCAAAATGTGTATATTAAGTGAAGCAAAAGCCAGAAGCAAGCATGTTTTTTGTGTTAACTAACATGTTAGGAGATTTTCTAGTGACAGACAAGTTGAGTAAGATTTCACAATGTATCCATGAAGATAAACAGAAACAGATGAGTCAGTTTGCATTCCTTAGTCCAGAAAGTATTAATCTGATATGTAGAGATCTTTCCTATTCTGCTTAATTCAAGAGGGTTCTGGAAGCTTCTGGAAGCTCCTCTGTGTGAAAGGAACAAGCAGAAGGTTCATGATGTTTGGGTTATTCCTTCAGAGAAGCTGAGTACAGCTGGTTTAAACTGTTTCTTTTATCTCTTCTGTCAAGGCCATGTTGACTATAAAAGTAGGGCCAGAAGGAGCCTGGGTTTCACTTTCTCTTTCTATCTCTCCTCCTTCTGGTGTGGTGTTCTGTACATAGTATGCTTAGTGTTAAGGTTTAGACTTACTATAAGTTATTGTAAGTCTGCTGCAACTGGATTTCTTATGGACAGCGCCAGTTCTGAATGTATTGGATTTGTGACTATTATGCTCATTTGCCCTCAGTAGCATTAAAGCTCTGCTGGATGAAATGCAATTGCCTCTGATCTGTTTTTTGGAATCCTGCAACGTGTTTAAGTTTTTACTCTGCTAACTATACGTCGGAGTTCTACTATTGAGTAGAATTTCAAATCAAATCAAAGTTTATTGCGTTAGCCATTTGGCCATAGCACAAGTAAGAAGTCCCGGCAGTAGCCTGCCATTCTTATACATTTGCGGACATCAGGTATAAAATCATGGTAAATAAAGCAGGTATGATAAAAACAATTGCAATTATGTAAACTATTGGAAAGTTTACAAGTCCAGGGCTAAAGGAGGTTAACCTATCGAGGTGGCCCTGAGTTTCAGGGCCTGCAGGATATAGATGACCATGCCACGAGTGACTATGGGATTGGCATCCACCAATAGATATTTCAAGTGGTCATCTTCCATGGCAATGGTCGGAGGAATTAGTAGCAGAAGCCTCGCTCTTATTGAGTCATAGAGAGGGCAGTGGAAGAAAAAGTGGGTAAAGTCCTCTATCTTTGAGTAGAATTTCAATGACAGTTCAATTTGGAGCAGGCTGTATGATCCAACCCAGCTTAAGTCCTCTTAAGCCCCACTCATTTCAAGGGAAGAGTTAGGGGCTCAGATCCTTTCCGTGGGAATCAATGAGACCTAAAAGTGCTTAATTTTGGCCAGATTGTGCCCGTCGGATTTACACACACAAGCAAGAGACAGCCAAGAGAACAAATCGGAATATTTTGAAAAGCGCTCCACCCAGGCTAGCCATTGCATGTCGAGGTCCCCAAACCACCCCTCAAATAATTCACACATCAGTCAGAATTTTAGTTTTGGTTTATGGCATGATTTTGGCCACAACTTTATTAAAATACAAACAATGTGAGTGGTTGCTTAGGCATTGGTTAAGACTATCTGTCCCACAGGGAACAGAACTGACGACCGTCAGTAAGGGGAAAACCCTCTGGAGAGATAAAGGGAGCCGGGTGATCTGACCCCCCCTTCTCCCCACAGGCTCCCAGGGCTCTTGCATGGCCCTAGCCCCCGACCGGGGGTTTGGACAAAAAGCATCGAGCCCCTGGATTCCTTTAACAGAATTCCCCTAACACCAGCAACAATTGGAGGGGCAGACAGAGTCAATCATAACCCCTCCTCCAACCAACATAATAACCAATGCCTAACCGCCAACCTTACAAGTTGTGACTATTTGCTACGCAGTAGGCAAAAACCAGATGGCACCAGCCAATCAGCCAAATGGAAAAATTCCTACCAGGCCCCTGCCCCAATAGCAGATGACCCCATGGCAGGCATAGCAAGGTCAACACAGAGGCCTAATAAAAGGGAGAGGAAGGGCGGGAGATCCGTTGCACGCAGCAAAGAGGAACATCACAGGGCATGCCAAGGGTTATATACCCACCTGGGCTGTCCATCACAAATTGCAACAATTAAATCTCCCCAACAACAACCCAGGACCCAATCGGAGCTGTGGCCATCTATCCGATCCCGCCCAGCACCAGAGGGGTGATTTGCTGGCCCCCACTGCAACACGTGTTCTCCATGAAGGAGAACACGCTTTGTTGTCATCAACACAAGCAAGTACAAGGCAATTGTGAGGGATTTAAGACTGCAAAATGGTGGGGAGTAGTACCAGTTGCTAATTCATGCGAGCATCAAACAGGGTGAGCACATGGTGAAGAACGAGAGCGACAGGGGAAACACTGTATAACATTCTATTTGCCTGCTTAAAATTCAGCAACACTAAGAGATGTTGTATAGAGTTCCACACCATCTGGCAGCTGCAAGGAACAAACAAAATACAATTTACAGGTACTCCGCCGCGCAGCCTAAATAATACACCATAGTGCACCAATTGTGCATGAGAGACAGCGCAGCATTAAAGATAATTGATGTGCGGCCCCTGCACTTCCTGCTCTAAATTTATGTCGCAGGAGTGTCGCGAGGGGGAATTATGGGTGATATGCTGCATAGCCACCTGCCACGTCATAATGTGGCTCCAGGTACCACAACAGATAGCTACTTATTTTGATTTAGACCGAACTCACAGCTCCGGTCCTCCTAGCACACCAATCCCCCGCCAAATCAGGTTAAAAAAAATAAAATGGACAGAGACATTCATCTTCTGCCATGCAATCCTCCGGCAACAGACATTTGCAGAGCATTTCACATAATTCTTTGTAGTTTGTACAAAGGAGGAGTCTTCCCCCATCTCTAAAAAGGCAAATCATGTTTATTGAAAATATCGTGTTGGGGGCTTGCCAATTCCTTTACGGTTATGAGCCTGGCATTTAAGTTCCCTATAGGCACACAAACACACATACACATACTTCTTTATGCTGTGTCTTTCCTGAACGAAAACATCCAGCCAACTTTTTAACCTACAGAGGTAGCAAACAGCAGCACAGAACCCTCTTCCCCAAAAACAAGGCCACCTCCTCCATCTTAATATCAAAGAATCAGCCGCAAAACAGAGACTAAACCTTGAGCACCAAGACCTGGAAACCTATTGTATTTGTGCTGCCTTCGGATGTCTTAAAGGTCTCAACAACAACAACAACAACAACAATTTATTATTTATACCCCGCCCATCTGGCTGGGCTTTCTCAGCCACTCTTGTGTGGCTTCCAACAAAATATTAAAATGCAATAGTCCGTCAAACATTAAAAGCTTCCCTAAACAGGGCTGCCTTCAGATGTCTCCTAAAAGTCTGGTAGTTGTTGTTCTCTTTGACATCTGGTGGGAGGGCGTTCCACAGGGCGGGTGCCACTACCGAGAAGGCCCTCTGCCTGGTTCCTTGTAACATCACTTCTTCACTTCTCACAATGAGGGAACCGCCAGAAGGCCTTCAGAGCTGGACCTCAGTGTCCGGGCTGAATGATGGGAGTGGAGACGCTCCTTCAGGTATACAGGGCTGAGGCCGTTTAGGGGTTTCAAGGTCAGCACCAACACTTTGAATTGTGCTCGGAAACGTACTGTGAGCCAATGTAGTTCTTTCAGGACCGGTGTTACATGGTTTCGGCAGCTGATCCCAGTCACCAGTCTAGCTGCCGCATTCTGGATTAATTGCAGTTTCCGGGTCACCTTCAAAGGTAGCCCCACGTAGAGCGCATTGCAGTAGTCCAAGCGGGAGATAACCAGAGCATGCACCACTCTGGCAAGACAGTCCGCGGGCAGGTAGGGTCTCAGCCTGCGTACCAGATGGAACTGGTAGACAGCTGCCCTGTCTACAAAAGGCAATGAGAACCAAGCCAGGGGAGAACGAACAAATCAGATGGTAAAAGGTAAAGGTAAAGGGACCCTTGACCATTAGGTCCAGTCATGACCGACTCTGGGGTTGCTGTGCTCATCTCACTTTATTGGCCAAGGGAGCCGGCGTACAGCTTCCAGGTCATGTGGCCAGCATGACAAAGCCGCTTCTGGCGAACCAGAGCAGCACACGGAAATGCCGTTTACCTTCCCGCTGCAGCGGTACCTATTTATCTACTTGCAGTTTGATGTGCTTTCGAACTGCTAGGTTGGCAGGAGCAGGGACCGAGCAACGGGAGCTCACCCCGTCGCGGGGATTCGAACCGCCGACCTTCTGATCAGCAAGCCCTAGGCTCTGTGGTTTAACCCACAGCGCCACCCACGTCCCTCAGATGGTAAAGGTCCAAAAAAAGGGGGGAAATGGTCTTCAGAGATCATTAGTTGAGAGGCAACCTAAGATGTTGCATTTCTGCTACACTGGTCTGTTCAACTTACCCATCCTTCTTTTTTCCACACCAACTTCAACTTTTTTCTGCAAGTTTGTTTTTAATTTTTCACCAGCTTCCACAGATGAGCTTCTCTCCAACAGAGTGAATCTGACATCTCAGAGGGCCTTGCTTCCTCATTCTGTACATCTCAATTATATTCAGAAATAAATTATCTTGTTAGCTACATTATTACATTAAGATGACAAGTAAATTTTATTATAAAAATGTAATGATAAAATAAAAGATATTTTATTCATGCATTTAGTCCTCTCCCTCTCTCCCTCTGACATTTAATTATGTCTACCGCTGCATGGTGATCTAAAACATTAATTTGCCAAATCAACTAGAATCATTGGTAACGGACTGCTTTCCTATTTCGCTTTTTAAAAACTGCAGTTTACCCCCAACTAAAATTTGTTTGAAGGCCAATATCCAGAGGAGAAACAGGGGCTGGAAGAAGATTTCGTATATGTGACAGCCCTACCATGATAGGAAGTGAAAGACACCACTGTGGTTCACAGATTTTGAGGTGGCATTATTCCCTTGCCACTAACAGCAGTCTCCATTTGTCCCATTATGTTTGAAATATTCATGCAAAGCAGTCTTCCCCAAGCTGGTGCCCTCCAGATGTTGTAGTGTAGTGAGAGGAGAAGAAGAGACCCAATAATCCCTTCGATAATATCAACAGCATAGCTTTTACAGATGTTGCGAGATTGAGGAGTCTACACCTCTTTTGCCCTATATGTTTAAAAAGGCATGTCTTCTCGCGAAGACAAGAACAGATGACAATTTTAAAAACCTAACGAAAGGTACCCGCAGTCCTTTGAAAGCGCCAGAGAGTTTGTGAATAATTTCAGCATAAAAATATATTCCCCCAATAATGCTGACAAGGTCACTTATCCAACTGTGTGAACGGTAATATCCGTCACTGAAGTGGCAAGGAAATAAATTTGATCTGACTGGCAGAAATGGATAAACAGCCTCTAAAACTTTCCTCAAATCTGGTTTGTCATACAGTGGTACCTCGGGTTACAGACGCTTCAGGTTACAGACTCCGCTAAGCCAGAAATAGTACCTCGGGTTAAGAACTTTACCTCAGGATGAGAACAGAAATTGTGCGGTGGCGGCAGAGGGAGGCCCCATTAGCTAAGGTGGTACCTCAGGTTAAGAACAGTTTCAGGTTAAGAACGGACCCCCAGAACAAATTAAGTTCTTATCCTGAGGTACCACTGTATATGAATTGCCACTTCAGAATCTGCATCTCACATCGTCGCGCTCCTCTTCTGTTATGTATTGAAGTTTCTCACCCTGGCCAACAGGGGTGTTGTGTATATACCGGTAGTTTTCACTCAGGTCCACGTCAGTTATTTTAGGCGGGAAACCCTGGGTTATTGTTGTTACAATGTTGTCAGCCGGCTGCCTATAAAAGCAGGCCGGCTGAGCTGTTTGTGTTCAGTTCAGTTCCAGCTTCCGAATAAAGAGCTGCTTTGGAGAACTCTCTGTGTCGTCTGCTTTGTCCACCCACAATTCAACATCTTCCTTCGGCAATGTTGAAGAAGAAAAGCAGATCGGAAAGGCACTCCCTATACGTATTTCAATTTAAATTAAGATCCAGCTTGCTCGGATAGGACGGCTAGAGCCTGTTGCACAAAAGACGTCACCAATGTTTTGTTGCTCAGGAGATAATACTGGCTCTCTTAAGCCAATCAAGTTTCTGATTTGGATCCCTGAGCATTTAATATTTTCACCCTTTCTAACGTTGCCTTCCCTCAGCACATAGTGTAAACAGGAAAGCCTCTCTATAAACTTCACTAATACCAAGGTTGTGATTGCTGGTAGAGATTATCACTTTATTTTCCTGAGACAATCACCCCCTCCTTCCTTGCAGAGAAACAGTGTCAGTTGGGGAGTCAAAATGGAGACAGGCCTGTCTTCCTGTGCTGCTTCAGACATGTGGCCTTGTTTTGCTTGGCACACTTATGAACAATTATTATATATATATAAGACCTTGATATTCTTACAACATGTATGTATAGTGTATATGATAATTCTGCTCATAAGTTTCTGCTCATAGGTTTTCTGAGCAAGGTCTGTGCAAAGCTTTACTGAATATTAATGTTGCACTCTGGTGTGACTGTTGTTTGGTATATTGCATGTGCGCCACTTAGCGCTTCTACCATATTAAGTGATATATAAATTGCATGGATAAATAAAACAAGGCAAAACCGAAGTGTTTGCTTTCCATTTGCTTGGATAGTTCTTGGCTTCTAACTAAGCCCTGTTACTTGATGGCCGGAAGGGGCCTGGCCCACTCAACATCACTCAGCGCTTGAAGGTTTGGTCTTTTATTTGCTTCCTGATAAACAGATACATAAAAAGCCCAGCAAAGCAAAGGCTGTAAACCAGGCATAGGCAAATGGCCCTCCAGATGTTTTGGGACTACAACTCCCATCATCCCTAGCTAACAGGACCAGTGGTCAGGGATGATGGGAATTGTAGTTACAAAACATCTGGAGGACCTAGTTTGCCTATGCCTGGTTTACAGCTAGTTTGCCTATGCCTGGTTTACAGGGGGGGCTTCTATTCATAAGCCAAAAAGCTTGGAGCCAGACAAAATGTTTGTCCTGCCTCAAAAACCTCCATTTCAATTTGTACACAGGGCATGAGCCGCCCAAAAGCTCTTTGACATAAAGGCAGTTGTTCTTTCTGGAAATTACCTTTATTATGAGATGTAATTCTGTGATGTGGATTGGTGTTATAACTTAAACCACTCATTTATTCACGCCACCTCACCTTGTTCTGAGAGAGTGCAAGTGAAGCACTTAAAAAAATGAAATGCCCCCAAGATTACTTAGCAACTTATTTGCGGGTTTTCCCGCCCTCCCCATTGCTATGGAAACAAAGTGGATATAATGTGCACTGCAAGCAACGTCTGCTTCAGACCATTAAAAGATGTGCAATTATTTTAATAGCAGGCTTCATGGCAAACTTTCCATTTTCAATGAATTCTTTTTCATATTAAGCCCACCGCTGATGGAGAGGAGAAAGACTAACAGCAATCAGGAACTTGTCAGGAACCAACACCTAGTGTCAATCAACGTTGTATTCCCCACGTTTTTTAAAGCCTTATCAAACCTGTCCAAAGGAACTCTCCCTCCCAGAAAATGCTCAGTACATACAGGTGAACAGTTTTCCGTAGTAGTTCCCACCTGTGACCCTCCAGTTCCTTTATTTTTGTTAAAATATTGCTATACTGCTTTCGCAGCAAAGCCCATCCAAAGCAGAATCAGAAGAATCTTAATTTGCATCAGCCACAAACCATAGCAATAAAATAAAATGTACTGAAGATAGAGGTAAAAATTTAACTATTTTGGGGGTTTATATCAATAATCAAATAACAGATCTTATTCTAATTGCCCCTGCTAAAAAACCTTGCAGGTTTTGCTTTCACCTGATCATCTTGATCTGCTAAAAGAAAGGTCACAGTAGCAATGGCTGAGCGACCCGGCGTGGACAATAATAGAGGGGTCATAACCTCACTCCTATCTTTATAGAGAGTGCAAGCGAGAAACACATGAGCCACAGGCTCAATACTGCCACAACGCATCCAAAGCAACTTACAACAATAATAAGGCATGCGGGTGGCGCTGTGGTCTAAAGTCTCTTGGGCTTGCTAATCGGAAGGGGTGAGCTCCCGTTGCTCTGTCCCAGCTCCTGCCAACCGAGCAGTTCGAAAGCACACCAGTGCAAGTAGATAAATAGGTACCACTCTGGCAGGAAGGTAAACAGTGTTTCTGTGTGCTCTGGTTTCTGTCACGGTGTCCCGTTGCGCCAGAAGCGGTTTAGTCATGCTGGCCACATGACCCGGAAAGCTGTCTGTGGACAAATGCCGGCTCCCTCGGCCTGAAAGCAAGATGAGCGCTGCAACCCCATAGTCGCCTTTGACTGGATTTAACCATCGAGGGGTCCTTTACCTTTTTTTTTTTACCTTTACAAATTGCCTGTACTGTATAAAAAGTCAATGTTACTAAAAACCAATAATAAAATAAAGATTGATTAAAAAATACAGTGGTACCTCGGCTTACAGACGCTTCAGGTTACAGACTCCGCTAACCCAGAAATAGTATCTCGGATTAAGAACTTTGCTTCAGGATGAGAACAGAAATTGCGGTGCAGCGGCAGCGGGAGGCCCCATTAGCTAAAGTGGTACCTCAGGTTAAGAACAGTTTCAGGTTAAGAACGAACCTCCAGAACGAATTAAGTTCTTAACCCGAGGTACCACTGTAAACAAAACAGAACTTCAATAGCTAGGCAAGGACATTAGTAGACAAGATAATAAATTGTTTTTATACACAACAACGGCTGCAAGAATATTATTGGCACAGAAATGGAAGCAAGAATAATTACTGATGAAAGAGGAGTGGCAGATAAAATTAATGGACTATGCAGAATTGGATAAAATGACAGGGAGAATTCGAAACCGGCGGGACCAGAAGTTATTAGAAGATTGGAGAAAATATGTGGACTATTTGAAAATCAACTGTTAATTGCAAGAAGTTTTGTAAGAAGGACTATATGAAATATTGCAGGGAAAATTTATGAAAAGGACTATTAGTTATGGACTATTAAAAGTAATAGTGAAAATAATGAAATGCAGGAGTAAGTGATGAAGATTGAAAATCATTAGACGGAGTTGATGGAAGTCCTAGGCTTATAGCCAAAATATTGTATAAGACAAGAAGAGATGTTATGTGGTGTTTGGAAAATATATGCTATCTATCTATCTATCTATCTATCTACCGTATATACTCGAGTATAAGCCGACCCAAATATAAGCCGAGGCACCCAATTTTACCACAAAAAAACCTGGGAAAGCTTCATAGGAGCCACTGTCTGCCTCACTCGAGTATAAGCCAAGGGCGGCTTTTTCAGCACAAAAAATGTGCTGAAAAACTAGGCTTATAGTCGAGTATATAGGGTATCTATCTATCTATCTATCTATCTATCTATCTATAACAGAACTTTAGTAGCAATAACAGTATCCCAGCCTCCATTCAGTGAGGACCAAAAATGTCACAGGGAAGGCCAGTCAAAATATGGATGGACTCCAAACTCCCATTCAACTCCAACCAACATGGTTGGTGGGATATATCTAACATCTGAAGGCCCACAGGTTCCCCATTCCTGTAGCCCAAGGGGAGGGTCTCTTCTGTCACAGGCTCCCCTTTGCAGAATCACCTCCCCCAAAAAATGAAAGGCACAAATACAGGATGAGTGACACCTGGCTTGAGAGCAGTACATGTGAAAAGAATCTAGGAGTCTTGGTAGACCACAAACTTGACATGAGTCAACAGTGTGATGCAGCAGCTAAAAAAGCCAATGCAATTCTGGGCTGCATCAATAGGAGTATAGCATCTAGATCAAGGGAAGTAATAGTACCACTGTATTCCGCTCTGGTCAGACCTCACCTGGAATACTGTGTCCAGTTCTGGGCACCACAGTTCAATGAGGATACAGAGTGGCTGGGGGGACCCGGCCAGATGGGTGGGGTAAAAATAATAAATTATTATTATTATTATTATTATTATTATTATTATTATTATTATACTGGCAAGCTGGAATGCGTCCAGAGGAGGGCAACCAAAATGGTCAAAGGCCTGGAAACGATGCCTTATGAGGAACGGCTTAGGGAGCTGGGTATGTTTAGCCTGGAGAAGAGAAGGTTAAGGGGTGATATGATAGCCATGTTCAAATATATAAAAGGATGTCATACAGAGGAAGGAGAAAAGTTGTTTTCTGCTGCTCCTGAGAAGAGGACACGGAGCAATGGATTCAAACTACAAGAAAGAAGATTCCACCTAAACATTAGAAAGAACTTCCTGACAGTAAGAGCTGTTCGACAGTGGAATTTGCTGCCAAGGAGTGTGGTGGAGTCTCCTTCTTTGGAGGTCTTTAAGCAGAGGCTTGACAGCCATCTGTCAAGAATGCTTTGATGATGTTTCCTGCTTGGCAGGGGGTTGGACTGGATAGCCCTTGTGGTCTCTTCCAACTCTATGATTCTATGGTTCTATGAAATACAACATCAACAAGTTTTCATTGCTGGCAAAAATCACACTTGCTCCCTCAGGTATTTGCTGCTCATTGCTACCAAGCTTACTGGACTGTAGTTATATGTTTTTATATACTATGGACTTTTAATGAGTGGTGGTATGCAAATGTTTTAAATATGGCAATAAAGTTGGGAGAGAGGGGCGGCTCTGTCAAGAGAACTCCCCGCCCAAAGGAATCCACACTGCAGAAAAAGAAGGGGAAATCTTTTGAGGAAGAAGCGAAATCTTCTTTCTTTTCCAGGGCTTGGGGAGAAAGGAAATGAGGGCTAAGCTGGCTCCACAGTTCTTTCTGCTCTATATTGTATTTTTATTTATGTTATTGGGTTTCTATTGGTTTTATGGTTGTCAATGTTCTTTTGTTGTGCTGTGAGCTACCTGGGGTCCCATTTGGGCCAGAAATGGCGAGATAGATCATTTTAAATAAATAATTAAAAAATGAAGGTTAACGCTACTATTGGGCTTTATGACCAGAGGAACACTTTGCTTTTCCTTGGCTCCTTGTTTCCAGAGAGAGAGAGAGAGAGAGAGAGAGAGAGAGAGAGAGAGAGAGAGAGAGAGAGAGATTGAATATTAGTGCAACAATGGTAAAATATAAACAGTTCTTTAAAAGTGAGAAAACGGGGAGGGAATCTGCCCGTTTCAAGAGTGGCCTTTATACGCCCCCCACCCCTGCAATGGGGTCTGTAGGCCAATCGCAATGCTGCAAAATGTTCTTCCTACACAATAAGATATGGAGGAGAATTTGTTTTATTGAATTCATTTGATTGTTTTATTTACGTTTTATTTATATGCTGTAAACCGCTTTGAGATTTTTCTTAAAAATATAAAGTGGTATAGAAATTTAAATAAAATAAAATAAATTCCTTACAAGCTGCAACCAGGGGTGAACAAATCAGTCTCTTTCCAGCCCATGTCATTTTCAGATGAGCTCATACCTAACTCCATGCAGTCCTGACTCCTTAAATTTGTGATTTAAAAAAAAGATAGAAACCCTAATTGCAATACGTATTTTAACATTTTCTTTCCAAATATGCATTTCTAAACATACTTTCTCTCAAAACTCACACTGTTTAAAAAAGGGGATTATTCTGGAAGGTGTGTTTTGGGTTGTTGCTTTTGAAGTAGAGAACTGCAGTGGAATGTTTAGGAAGTGCAAAAGCTTTTGGTTTCTCAACTCTGCTTCACACGTCAGCGCATATTGGAATTTGCAAAGATCAAATTTCCCACCAACGAGACTGACTGAAAACACACCACACAGATTCCCACCCCGTTCCCATTAGCCAACAAAAAAATCTGACCTCTCCCTCTCATTTTGCCCTGAGAAAAGTGGGGAAGAAAGTGTTGTAAGAATTTTAAGGTCATATATATGACCTTAAAATTCTTACAACACTTTCTTCCCCACTTTTCTCAGGGCTTCCCCACTTTTCTCATATATATAAAATGTTCATAAGTGTTCCAAGCAAACAAGGCCACATGTCTGAAGACAGGCCACAGGCCTGTCTCCATTTTGACTCCCAGCTGACCAGTATTTCTCTGCAAGGAAGGAGGGGGTGATTGTCTCAGTGATAATTCCTGGCTTCTTGATACCTGAGTGCCAGACAAAAGGGTGTGATTAACTTGGCTGGGAAACAGGGAAATGTAAATATCTCTTTTATTTTACTTGATGGGTTTTTGGTGGAGGGCAAGGATGCTCAGATTACTGCTACCAGACCTCCCCTTTCATGATGTAACTGTGGAGGGGGGTCCTGGCTTACACCCCTTTTTGTGATGTATGTATGATGTATAGGGGGGTGGTCTTGAGTGGGAGGGGGGAATTTCAAAAGTCTATATAGGAGCTTGCATACCATTGTTGGGGGTTCCTCCTCCCTCCTCCATTTTGGGAACGAGGGCCCTGTTTGCAACAGATATAATAAATATTTTGCTTCTCAATTTTTCTCTGGTGGGCCTCTGTAATTTACTCCTACCGATGGAGAACCTGAAAAGGCTCTTGTGTACCCCATAAGGGAATAAGAGCAGATTTCTGTTTATTTCAAAAGAAAAAGACCTGACAAGCTACCACTATCCAATAGAGGCCTCTCCCTCATTCAATGGTTTTCACAGGGGCAGCTGAAGAACCATCTTGCCCTGAGATATGCCAGAAGGAGGCAAGCACCCACCCACCCAAAATGAGTTCATCCCCCATGAGCCTCCCAATTGTTGGTTTCTGTCATTAACATATACAGTACACTTTTTCTTTCAGAGAACTTAACATATGGGGTACACAGCTCACCCATCTAGAAATACAGCCGTACCTTGGTTTTCGAACAGCTTAGTTATCGAACGTTTTAGCTCCCGAACACTGCAAACCTGGAAGTGACTGTTCCGGTTTGTGAACTATTTTTAGAAGCCAAATGTCCAACCGGGTTTCTGCGGCTTCCACAGTGGCGAATGCAGCCGCTTGGCCGCCAGGAGCGGCAAGCGTGAGCATCACCCTCCGGGGGGAGGGGTGTCGCTCCGTAGCGTGCATGCGTTGTGATGTCATGACACATGCACACTATGGAGCGCAGTCCAGCCAGGCTGCCG
The DNA here is from genome assembly GCA_034642065.1 of Darevskia nairensis. Classification (NCBI taxonomy): domain Eukaryota; kingdom Metazoa; phylum Chordata; class Lepidosauria; order Squamata; family Lacertidae; genus Darevskia; species Darevskia nairensis. Next base: position 346,568 of record JAWWNI010000961.1, read on the forward strand.
GGCCCGAGTGGCCCCCTGTCCGTGCGGTGGCTGCTCACGCCCGGAAACTCATAAGGCTGCAGCCTTACGAGTTTCCGGGCGCGAGCAGCCTCCGCACGGACGGGGGGGCCGCTCGTGCCCGGCAGCCCGGACGGATTGCGCAAGTGCAGCAGCCCAGCAGGACTGCGTATGTGCGGACATGCACAGTCTGTGCTGGATGCCACACTTGCGCAGTCCGTCCGGACTCCCAAGCCGCCACCCGGCACCCCTTCCGTGTGGCAGCTGCTCACGCGGAAGGCATGCCGGGCGGCAGCTTGGGAGTCACGGGGGTGGCGCCGAGTGTCACCCCCCCTCCAGGGTGGAACCCGGGGCGTTCCGCCCCCAACACCCCAACCTTGCTACGCCACTGGGCTTCCGATTGGCTGCAGGAGCTTCCTGCAGCCAATCAGAAGCCACGCTTTGGTTTTCGAACGTTTTGGAAGTCGAACGGACTTCCGGAATGGATTCCATTTGACTTCCAAGGAATGACTGTATACTGTCCCCTTCTGTGTGCTGCCCAGATCTTTTTTCTGGTGCTGCCACTACCCCGAGAGGAGCAGAAACGAAGCAGTACCATTTTGTCTAAACAAATAGCCATTTTTTCCATTCTGTTGTAACTTTCAATTTTAAAAAATCTTGTCGTAATCATCTTATGAAAACTATTTTCTGAGGTCTATCTGAAAAGCAGTGTGTATAAGAGCCATAAATATTATCTACCACCCTAAAAGTTGAGTGACTTTCTTTTCAGAATCAAAGGAACACTTCCAGAAGGGGAAGGACCTGCGGAAACTGACCGACTGGTTGGAATAAACCAATTTGGCTTATAAGGTTAGTTGTCTGCAGCTGGTCTCTCTGGGTGTCTCCGCAATAAACAAGGTTTTGATATAAGGCAACATATGGTGCCTGGAGTTTGCAATGCCTTTGCTGCCAGTCAGTGGAATGGAATTACGGAAACTTACTCCAGAGGTCCGGATGGTATGAGAGGAGCAGCACAGGTAATGTTTAAAACACCATCTACTTGTGTAAATGAAAGCTGTCAAGACTCATAGAAATAAATTGGAGGGGAAAGTAGCTCTCTTGTGTATTGCTGAGAGAGCCTGAGGGTATCAGTGCATAAAAAAAGCCTCACAGTGAGAATGAAGAGCAGAAAAATTCTATTATGCCTGTAAAGAGATAACAGGCAGTGCTGTGTACTGCTGAAACGCTTGGATATTATGTTTAGGGGTTGAATGCGACAGCTTCAGAATTCACCTAAGTCTGCAGTCCTACAAAGTTACTGGAAAGTAAGCACCATTGATATCAACAGGACTTTTTGAGAAAACATGCATAGCATTCTGCTGTAACTAACTCATCATCATCATCATTCTTTCATTCGACCGTCAGTCAGAAGAATACATTAGTACAGAATTAAAAGCATCTGCGAGAACTTTGAAAAAAAGGAAACATAATCCACAATAGAATGGAACTAAACAAATAGCCCCATATCGATACAATCAATTAAAATCTTGCGGCGCTTAGAAGCTAAAAAAAGAAATTTAGCCACCAGGGAGGCTGTATTTCTAGTAATTTTATTCAGTAAATATAAAACCTGTCTTTCTCTGGGTAGAAAGCTAGATTGACGTAAAAGTGGAGTTATAAGATTTTTGCCTAAGTTCTACCGTCTTTCCCCCTTTTTAGGACACCGTCTTATAATTTTTTTTCCTCAAAAAAACACAGGGTGGCTTATTTTCAGGCGGATGTCTTATTTTTATTACGTCAGTATGGTACAGTACAGCCTCCCCCTGCGCGCTGAGCAGGCGGGGCAGAACTCCGCAAGAGGCGCGTTCCCCCCCCCCCCTGTGCCTCTCGCTGGTTCGCTGACTCCATGCGCACGGGGAACAAGCGGGGCAGGAAGAGGCATCTCCCCCCCCACGCCTCTCCCTGCGCTCTAAGCAGGAGGGCCTGAGGAGGCGACGGGAACAATGGCGGCACCACGGCTTACTTTTGGGGTACGTCTTACTTCTCACAAAGGTAAAAAAAACCTGCCATGGCTTACTTTATGACTACGTATTAAAAAAGGGGAAACAGGGTACATAGAGAGGACAAGACAGAAGGATATGTTCGGTAGACTCAACCACGCCCATAGTACAGTGACAGGGTCTCTGGGCGTATGGAACTCCCTTGTACCTTCCCCACAATACCGCAGAATCAAGGGCGTTTAGTCTAGCCGCTGTAAGAAGTCTGCGGTATTCCACATAGTGGATTTCCGCGAGATAGGGGGCTGGTGTCATTTGAGATATCTGGTCCCCTAGGAACAGTAACTAACTCAGGATAAAAGATAAGATAAGATAAGATAAGATAAGATAAGATAAGATAAGATAAGATAAGATAAGATAAGATAAGATAAGATAAGATATCTTTATTGTCATTGTACAAGTACAATGAAATTGGATGCCATCCCATTAAAATAAAACAAAACAAAATAAGTGGAGTGGAGTGGTTCTTTTCCAAGTTGACTTGGAGCTGGTGTACTAGTGACGGCCTTGGTGCCCTCAGACACGGTGTGCTTGGCCGACTCCCCAGGCAGCATCAGGCGTACAGCAGTCCGGCTCTCCCGGGAAGTGACAGTGGATCGCTTGTTGACATGGGCCAGGCGGAAAGACTCAGCAGCGATGTGCTCGAAAATGTCACTGACGAAGTTCATGATGTTCATGGCCTTAGATGAGATGCCCGTGTCTGGGTGTACCTTCTTGAGCACTTTGTAGACATAGATGGAGTAGCTCTCCGTCCTGCTCTTCTTGCGTTTCTTGTCGCCCTTTCTTATGGGTCTTGGTGATGGCCGTCTTCGACCCCTTCTTAGGCACATGAACGGACTTCGCAGGCTCTGGCATCTCGAAAAGATTCCAGCCACCTTTAGGAGTTTCTGCCAACTGTGAATCTTGCGCATCACAATCTTAGATCTTGATCACTGCCATAACTGCCATGCCCCTTTAAGGCTACAAATCTATTTATTTTCCATTTAAACCACAAATCTATTCTATTCAAGGAAGTAGAGAGAGCCGCTTCTGGCGAACCAGAGCAGAAGAAGAAGAAGAAGAGTTTGGATTTGATATCCCGCTTTATCACTACCCAAAGGAGTCTCAAAGCGGCTCACATTCTCCTTTCCCTTCCTCCCCCACAACAAACACTCTGTGAGGTGAGTGGGGCTGAGAGACTTCAAAGAAGTGGGACTAGCCCAAGGTCACCCCGCAGCTGCATGTGGAGGAGCAGGGAATCGAACCCGGTTCACCAGATTATGAGTCTACCGCTCTTAACCACTACAGCACACTGGCAGCACACAGAAATGCCGTTTACCTTCCCACTGCAGTGGTTCCTATTTATCTACTTGCACTTTGACATGCTTTTGAACTGCTAGGTTGGCAGGAGCTGGGACCGAGGAACGGGAGCTCACCCCATCACGGGTATTGGAACTGACAACCTTCTGATCAGCAAGCCCTAGGCTCTGTGGTTTAGACCACAGTGCCACCCGCCTTTGTGCCAAATGTTTCATCAGGTCTGAACAGAAATGTTAAAAAAAGACCATCTGGACATACACAGAGTGTTTACAATAGACTTTCCCAACCTGGTACCCTCCTAGTGCCCATTAGACAAAACCAGCGTAGTCAAAGATGAGGGAAGTTGGAGACCACCAGGTTGGGAAAGGCTGGTATTATATACCACTTACTACTTCCTTATCCTAACCAAGCCTGTTCCCACACACTTTGGAGTAAGCAGTGGTCTTGCAGGACAAGAGGCAGGGTTGTGCCCAGTGCCGGATTTATGTATAAGCTAAACAAGCTATAGCTTAAGGCCCCACTCTCTTGGGAGGGCCCGAAAAAAATTAAAGTAAAAAAACACTGGATGTACATTTCCAAAATATAAGATAAAAAAACAAATAAAATAAAACCTACATAGAGCAACAGTGTTTGGTGTTGTGTAGCCTCCTATGATGTAAGTAATGGGTCCATAAATCACCACATTGCGTATATTCAACACAAAAAACAGTGACAAATTTATCTTTATCTTTTATGTCTTTATTGTCATTGTACAAGTACAATGAAATTGGATTTAAAATAATAATAATAATAATAATAAAATAATTTTTTTAAAAAATCATTTTTCATTTAAACAATTGTTTCCCCAACCAAAAATGGACTCCACACAAGTAACAGCAGTAAAAGCCATACGAAACACTTAAAAATAAGGGAGAGCACTGAGCAGCCGCTGCGTCTATGCGCGCCGCCATCTTAGAACTCTTATAAAAAATAACAGAAATTTAAACAAAAAACAAAACAAAACTGAGCCCTCTCTGCCAAGCGGCGGTGGTAGCGGTCCTTTATAGAGCCCATCAGACCCCGCCCTAGGCCAGGTGGTGAGTGGCTGGACTGGGGCCCTCAGGCGCTGGGCAGGGGAGTCCTCCCTGGTGGTAGCAAATTGTTGTCAACAAATTGTTGTTGACAAAGGACAGCTGGACATATAAAGGGCCCCATTACCTTCAGTAGCCTCATCAAACCTAAATCCGGCCCTGGTTGTGCCCCACATTTGCTGTGGGTGCGTGTGTTTGTACTCATGAGTGACGTGCTGCTTTAGAAAAATGAATTAAATGATTCACTAACCACTTCCTTCGACACCACCACAGACATGAAAATTTAAAGCAGAAGGGGAGGAAAGAAGCCCAGCAATGCAGATTCCCAAGTAAAATGCACAATACATCATGGGATATCTAGTTCATCCGAAAATACTAAGCACATTTTCGTGGCTGAAATCCACCAGTTCTGTTGCTTCATGAGCAGAGGGTGAGGAAAACCCAGGACATTATTCCCTAACAAAAACTTCTTTTTTCTTTTTTCCCTTTGACAGGAAAGGCATTATCCATTTGGGGAAAGCTGTTGTCAGAATCCTCAAGCAAAAAGAGCCTCTTCTGAATCACTCTGAAGAAGAAACTAACTTTGAATAAGGGAGAAAGAAGAATCAGCCCTTAAGCTACTGTCTTTTACTAGTCAGCTTGGAACTTGCCTCCTTCCCTCCAATGCCTTGCTACCACATTCAAGAAACACTATTTAAAAAAGGAGACGACTATCCAACTCGAGGTTTAGTACCTGGAGATGTATCTGATGAAGCAGGTTCGTATATAGGGCCTTTCTGAAAACAGCACAACAACAATCAAACAGGTTTTACTTCCTCGACTAGGGCTTGCGTACATGCCATCTCTTTAAAACACATTTTTCCCTTCAAATAATTCTGGTCACTCCAGCTTGCGAGGGGTTACTGGGAACTGCAACTCTGCGAACGGCATAGAATCATCGAGTTGGAAGAGACCACAAGGGCCATCCAGGCCAACCCCCTGCCAAGCAGGAAACACCATCAAAGCATTCCTGACAGGTGGCTGTCAAGCCTCTGCTTAAAGACCTCCAAAGAAGGAGACTCCACCACACTCCTTGGCAGCAAATTCCACTGTCGAACAGCTCTTACTGTCAGGAAGTTCTTTCTAATGTTTAGGTGGAATCTTCTTTCTTGTAGTTTGAATCCATTGCTCCATGTCCGCTTCTCTGGAGCAGCAGAAAACAACCTTTCTCCCTCCTCTAAATGACATCCTTTTATATATTTGAACATGGCTATCATATCACCCCTTAACCTTCTCTTCTCTAGGCTAAACATACCCAGCTCCCTAAGCTGTTCCTCATAAGGCATCGTTTCCAGGCCTTTGACCATTTTGGTTGCCCTCCTCTGGACACGTTCCAGCTTGTAAGTATCCTTCTTGAACTGTGGTGCCCAGAACTGGACACAGTATTCCAGGTGAGGTCTGACCAGAGCGGAATACAGTGGTACTGTTACTTCCCTTGATATAGATGCTATACTCCTATTGATGCAGCCCAGAATTGCATTGCTTTTTTAGCTGCTGCATCACATTGTTGACTCATGTCGAGTTTGTGGTCTACCAAGACTCCTAGATCCTGTTCACATCCTTTTCACGACGGTGCCCAGAACTCTTTGAGGAAAAGGATGTGCTTCAAACTGAGAAGATCCATAACTTGGTAAGAAAATCCTTTTGTGGGTGTCAAATATATAGATGTGCATATTCTTGTTATTCTCATATGCATATAATTGTCAATAACCTAACATATTCTCCCAAATATCATTGTCTTTATCCAAAGGAAGTCTGTGTCCATAAGCTGCGCTTCTGTACTAGGATAATTTTCTTTGAATGTTGGTTTCCATAAATAAGGTTTCAGAGTGGGGCAAAAACTCTTCCTCCCGACTCCCTTTCAAAATTCTGTTACGCTTGCTACATTTTGATAAGAGCTATTAACCGACAACGTTTCTCTGAATTTTCTCCTCATAAACATTGAACTCAATAGGCCCATCAATATTAGCAATCCCATGGAAGGCTGCTCTCTCCTGCCGGGCTTCAAAAATCATTACTGAACCATAATTTCCGAAAAGGAAGAAATCCGTCATTGTTTGGAAACGAGCCTGCCAAAGAGTAAACAAAATCATTAAGCTGGTACGTGGAATGAGAATACGTTCTTCTTCATCATCATATTGCTCACCCAAAGCAAAATGATAGAGTTTCAGTCCCTATTGCTACTGACAAGACACAACCCCAAAGGTACTGCCAAGGCGATGCAATTATTCTTCTGCAAGGATTGGCTGGGCAGAGAAGATTATTATGCTCATGATTGTTGATTTTCTTCTCTAGGGGTTATAAGAGGTATGACTTGCCGTGGCAGAAATTCAACTACCCTGTTTCCCCTATTTTAAGACGTAGTCATAAAATAAGCCATAGCAGGCTTTTTTCACATTTGCGAAATATAAGCTGTACCCCGAAAATAAGCCATAGTGATAGGCGCAGTTCTGGAGGGCGTCAAGGAAAAGGCTGGGCTGGGCTTACGTAATAAAAATAAGACATCCCCTCAAAATAAGCCATAGTGCGTTTTCTTGAGGGGAAAAAAAAATAAGACGGTGTCTTAAAATAGGGGAAACACGGTAACAGAACCACACCGGGGAAAATGAACATCGCTATTGCAACCTTTAAAAAGTAGCTTTGGCTATGGCTCAAGCTATGCTTTAAACCAGAGGGTATGGCCCCCTTGATGTTGAGGGATGATTTCCAATCATTGTGGGAAAGGGAGATCATAAATGAAGTACAGGCCTGCGGACTGTCACATCTTTACTTGGAATCTATGACATATAGCCAAGCCAGAGCTGTGATCTCCCAGAGATTGAGTGATATTGCTAGACAAGAGGACATGGCCCTTGTGAAATCAGGGATGTTCCTGGGGGATCAGATCTATCAGGCTACACCACCCCCTTATCTCGCGGAAATCCACTATGTGGAATACCGTAGACTCCTCACAGCGGCCAGATTAAATGTCCTCGAATCTGCGGTATTGTGGGGAAGGTTCAGGGGAGTGCCATACGCTCAGAGAACTTGTCATTGTGCCCTGGGAGTGGTAGAGTCCACCGAACATATTCTCCTGACCTGCCCTTTCTATGCAGATCTCAGGCAAAATCTTATAGCTCCACTCCTATGTCAACTTAGCTCTCTATCCAGAGAAAGACAGGTTCTATATTTGTTGAATAATGTTACTGGAAAAACAGCCTCCCTGGTGGCCAAATTTCTTTTTCTAGCTCTTAAGCGTTGCAAGATTAAAATTGACAGCATCGACATGGGTTTATCGGTATAGATTCATTTTATTGTTGGCTATGTTTTACTCCAAAGTTCTTTTAGACGTTTTAGAAATTTTAATTTTGTATGGAAATGTCTCTTTTCTGACTGACGGTCGAATAAAGAACTGAACGTTTAAAAAGTGATGGGGGTGAAAATAAGAATTATGGGCCAATTCACACTTTGGGTAGAAAGTGTTCTACTTATGGAAGGGCTTTTGACCTGGCAGAAGAGGTGGTGAGGCGATCTTTTGCTCCTTTGCCCTGGGAAGTAACCATCACCTCAGTCTTCCCCTTTGTTCTGGAACGTTCCCTAATTTTCTGCGGCTGATATTTGCCAGGAGGAGACTAGGAGCTACAGGGAAGAGGGGGGATTATTTATTTGAGTCCCTTTATGAATCTCTTCCCATAAGGTATCTCAAAGTGGTTTTGCTGTGAGGGGAAAACATCAGCAGTAAAGAACATGAAAAACAATTCCATATGCACACAACTGCTCATCCAATTCAGATGCAGACTGGGAGAAAGTGAAACCTTCCGCAGACATTCTGACACCAGGTGAAACCTTTTTGAAAAGATCTGTGATTTATTTATTTTTTAAACCCAAACCACTGCTTGCGTATTATGAATGTTTTACTCGCCTGGTTTTATTCTTCTCCCTCCTGGAAAAGTTCAGACTGTGTGTTGTTTTACGATATTGTTTTATTGTATTGTACGTTACTATTTTATGCAGGTGAGACACTCAGAGAACAAGGCAGTCCTTATACACATAACAAGCAACTAACAATGAAAATAAACGCACCCTCATCATGCTTCACGAGGATGCAGGTGGACGAGTACTGAAAGTTGAAATCCTGTGCAAATATATATTGCTTCTTCATTTAAGCAAAATATATGGGTCGTCTCTTTAAGCCCCACAATGAGGGAGCGTGTCAGCATGCTGCCAAGCCTCACTCCCTCTACTGCAGGAGTAGGGGAACTTTTTAGTTCAAGGGGCCACATCCCAATCTTTTTGGTTCCAGGGGCCACATACCAGTGGTGTGGGGGCCAGGGGCATAAAGTGGGTGGGGCTTAAAGGTAAAGGGACCCCTGACCATTAGGCCCAGTCGTGGACGACTCTGGGGTTGCGGTGCTCATCTCGCTTTACTGGCCGAGGAAACACCGTTTACCTTCCCACTGGAGCATAGCTGTCAACCCTCCCTTTTTTGGTGGGAAACTCCCTTATTCCAATGCCGTTTCCCGCTGCTATCCCGGATTGTTGATATCCCTTAAATTTCCCGGATTTCAAAGGAAGCAGCTCCTCTCCCTCCCTGCCGGCCAGGGAGGCTCCTCAGCTGCGTTGCTCGGCTGCCAATGAGGAGTCTGAGACCGACTGGGGGCGGAGCTTGCATGCCTTGTGCAGCCAGACGCTCACGCCCAACCAGACAGAAAGCCTGCCTGCCGTCTATGCGCTCGCTCTTTCGCTCACCCGTTCAAGCGCAGCCTCTGGAGCGCAGGGTGGCGAGGCTACTTGGTGCCATTGCACCGCTCTCGCGGCATCCCTTATTTTCAAATCTGAAAGTTGAAAAAATCCCGTATTTTCAAATCCGAAAGTTGACAGCTATGCACTGGACCTATTTATCTACTTGCACTGGTGTGCTTTCAAACTGCTGGGTTGGCAAGAGCTGGGACCGAGCAAGGGGAGCTCACCCAGTCACGGAGATTTGAACCACTGACCTTCTGATCAGCAAGCCCAAGAGGCTCAGTGGTTTAGACCACTGCACCACCCGCGTACTTTTACCCTTCCTACAATCAGGGTCCAGAAACACACGGGAACTCTCCTAAACAGTGAAGGCTTCCTGCTGCAGAAGTTTATCATTCGACTATCATGGGGGCGACTACAAAGAAGGGGAAGTGGAGGGCCTTGCATCTGAGGCACCAGCTTGTGAGGGCGATTATGGAGGCCAACATCACATGCGTGGTGTCAGGATGTGGGGAGGGACCGGAGGGAGGAGCCGGACGCAGTGGCCACATGGCTTCAATGGCCAGCCGTTCTTCCTCTGCCTCCTCCTACCAGTGTGGTGTAGTGGTTAAGAGCGGTAGACTCGTAATCTGGTGAACCGGGTTCGCGTCTCCGCTCCTCTACATGCAGCTGCTGGGTGACCTTGGGCTAGTCACACTTCTCTGAAGTCTCTCAGCCCCACTCACCTCACAGAGTGTTTGTTGTGGGGGAGGAAGGGAAAGGAGATTGTTAGCCGCTTTGAGACTCTTCGGGTAGTGATAAAGCGGGATATCAAATCCCAACTCCTCCTCCTCCTCTTCTTCTTCTTCTTCTTCCTCCTCCTGGCATCTCCACCAGCTAGAAGTTGGCTTTGACCCTCCTTGCCCTCCGTAGCAGCAGGAGGAGGAAGAGTCGGCCACTGGAGCTGCACTGTACGTGACCCCACACTTTCTGGATATCGGGAGGGCCAGCTCTCGCCCCAAAAGTATTGGGGGGGGCAAAAGTGCTGAGCCCTCACCATTCCTCTAAAGCAGTGTTCCCCAACCTTGGGCCTCCAGCTATTTTCGGACTACAATTCCCATCATCCCTGACCACTGGTCTTGCTAGCGAGGGATGATGGGAGTTGTAGTCCAAAAACAGCTGGAGGCCCAAGGTTGGGGAACACTGCTCTAAAGCAGGGGTGGCCAACTCCCAAGAGACTGCGATCTACTCACAGTTAAAAACTGGCAGTGATCTAACTTTTGGGGGTTCAGGTCAAAGTTGTTGAGCTTTTTTGGGGAGGAGAAAGGCCTGTTTTTTAGGCATTCGGATCAAAGTTGTTGTTGAGCTTTTTTTTAGCCCCATTTCTGGAGGATTTTTTTTTTTTTTAGGGGAGCCAAAGTTGTTGAGCTTCTTTGGGGGGAGCCAGTGATCTACCAGCGATCTACCACAAGCGTCCAGTGATCTACTGGTAGATCACGATCTACCTGTTGGACGTGCCTGCTCTAAAGCAAGGTTGAAGAGGGCTCTGGTTGATTTCCCACTCCCATCAGAGATCTTTGGATCAGGATTTAGAAAGGACAAACCACACTATCCAGCCCAAATTCAATTTCTCCCCCAAACTTTAACAGATGTTCTGCTTCCTGTTTTATTGCTTTTGGTGTCTATACAGTTTCTGTGGTTGCAGAGCCTAAACAGAGGCTGCTTCCTCCCCTAGGATTTTATTTCAATGATCAAAACCAGGAACACAATGTTATTACCACCATCAACGAATTAAAAGAAAGGAAGATTTTAAGCTTCCCACATTACCATTTCTAAAACTGCAACTTCTTGAGATCTGCTCAAGATTCATCTCACAGCTTTCCTCCGCTTTGTCCTCAATTCCCCTCCCCTCCCTTCGTCACCTTTTCTTTTCTCCCATTTTGTTCAAGATCTGACTGAAGTTGTTCTGTTGGTGAATAAAAGCAATTTCTCTCTTGATCCACCTCCCAACTTTCATTCTATTTGCTCCCACCATTATCCCTGTACAAACGTGTTTTAAAATCCTTTTGCGAAGTGCGTACCTCCTTTGATTTGTAAAACCACTGCTGAGATACATTTTCGTGAGAGTTCTTCCCCCAGCCTTAGAACGCCTTGCAAACTATTATCATACATTTAAGCTTCCCAGATCTTGGGAAGATCTGGAATCAAAAGGAGCCACCTTTGAAGGTCCCATAAGTTTATCTGCACAAACTAAAGCAACATCCGAGAGAAAATATTATTGTTAAGTATTTAAAATTAAACAGAGCAATGAGCTTAAAGCAAAATACAGTGGACCCTCGGGTTACGTTACCTTTGGTAGGAAGGAGCAAGGGAAAATATTCTGGGTTTCACTCTGTGCACATGTGCAAAAACACTCTGCACGCCTCGCACATGTGCAGAAGCGATGCCTCTACTTGCAGATTTTTCGGGGTACGTACGGACCCCTGGAATGAATTACATTCGTATCCAGAGGTTCCACTGTAGACAGATCTTTACTGGAAAACCTGACGGTCTAATACAGGCATAGGCAACCTTGGCTCTCCAGATGTTTTGGAACTACAACTCCCATGATCCCTAGCTAACAGGGCCAGTGGTCAGGGATGATGGGAATTGTAGTCCCAAAACATCTGGAGAGCCAAGGTTGCCTATGCCTGGTCTAATAGACAGGATGCAAAATGAGTTAGTGTAAACCAGGGGTTGGGGAGAACCTTCAGCTCATAGTGAAATCTTGGCCTGCCAGGAGGTCAACTTTGTCCAATGGGGTATGTGCAATCTATCCAGAAGATAATTGTATATTGAGGAGTTAGTGATTTGACATGGTTACCCATCCTGCCTCATCTTCCTTTCCCCTCCCCATCTCTTGTTAAATTCTTTTGATGGTTGAGAGCAGCCTTTAATCCCCTAATCTGTTGGAAGGAAGTGATAGTGCTGTGCACCTTCTTTGATGTTGGACATGGTTTGGAGAAAGTGAGGCATTGGGAGGCGGGTGTCTTATGAATGATCTGCACGTAGCCACTCAGGCTAGCTAGCTATAAATCAGATGGTTTTGAGTAGAGTTTTCTTTGAATCTCGTGCATGGACTGATGGGGAGTCATGCAAAGTCATGCAGGGCCATGAATGCTGAAGCTACCTGGGGAGTCACTTCGCCACTTCTTGAGGGCTTCCAAGTGGCGGATTAAAGTGCTTGCTTGGTATGTATATATTGCTCGCTGATTAGAATAAAATCTTTAACCTGCTCACTCACTTGTGTTTTGTATTGCTTCTGAATCTCATTTTAAAAGAACCACCTTGCATTTGGCAAGAGAGAGAGAGAAAGAGAGATGTCAATAACCAGTAGAGAAGGTAGGAAGAAAACAGAGCACATAAAACACAATATAATACATTAAGTATACTATTAAATGTAGAATTAAAAACAATGTAAAATATTTTTTAAAGTGATAAATATGAAATAATTATATTAAAATGATTAATAAACAACATAAGGTGTTAATAATTTTAAAAATTAAGACAGTGTCCTGCACTGACAAGCTATTGCTGCCGCACAAAAACTAGCTACCTTGGCACTAATCTCTGGAAACTGGGGAGCTAAAAGATAGTCACTATAAAACACTTCAATTTTTCCTGGTATCCTTTGTAAAACTGGATTAATAAAATGGCGGTGGATATCACAATAGAAGAAACAGTACAGTAAGACATGCCCCCCAGTTTCTATTTTCTCTGCTTCACAAGGGCATAAGCATTCAAAATATGGTACCATTAAAAAAAACCACATCCATCTGCCAATCAGCTGCCATCATTTCAGTGGATGGTGATGTCAACTGATGGGCAGGGGGGTGAGCTTGATGCTGGAAACTGGAGGTTCAAGGAACGTCATGGGCCCTTATGCAAAGAGCCCCACACTGCATTTTGAAGTCCTGTCAGGCCCAAGCAGAGCATCACTGGACGTCACTATGATGCCAGGTGACAGGACAAGAGAAGAATGTTACCCACTTTGGATTGTGCTCGGAAATGTACTGGGAGCCAATGTAGGTCTTTCAAGACCGGTGTTATGATAGAAATCACAAACCTGATATGGGTTGTGTATCCAAACCAAAGTTGCAAAGAACTAAACAGATAATCTGTTCCAATCCTCTTGTAACCTAAACTGGGAAATCTAATGGGAGCCAGTGTGGTGTAGTGGTTAAGAGCGGTAGACTCGTAATCTGGGGAACCGGGTTCGCGTCTCCGCTCCTCCACCTGCAGCTGCTGGGTGACCTTGGGCTAGTCACACTTCTCTGAAGTCTCTCAGCCCCACTCACCTCACAGAGTGTTTGTTGTGGGGGAGGAAGGGAAAGGAGAATGTGAGCCGCTTGGAGACTCCTTTGGGTAATGGGATATCAAAACAGGATATCAAATCCAAACTCTTCTTCTTCTTCTTAAGTACACTGACTGGATGTCTAACCAATTTTGTCATTAAAAGCAGCCAGCATGTGAAGCAACATGATGATGCCAACTTATTCTATCTTCAATTTAAAAGGAAAGTATAAAGCAGACTGAAGGCAATATCTTCCTGAGACTTCCTGTTTTATTCTTGCTATGGCCATTGGCTAATGCGAATAAAGTTTCCTGAGAGATCCTGAGACTTGTCAAGAAATATTGTCAAGAAATATTTAATTGTGTATAAACAGGCATGCATCCTTTGGTGACCTGCTGCGTTCTCTCTCTCTCGCGGGGAGGAGAAGCAGCAAGGGAAAATAGACATTTCTGAACTGAAGGGTGAGTTTACTATTCCAGTCTCAAAGGTTCCATAAGGAAAAAGAGTAGCAGCAGTGTAACCAAAATTGACAGTTGCTATTTGTACGTAGTGTCAATAGTCACAAGTTTACTCAGAAGATTAAAATGGCAGCAGCCTTTTCTCTTTCAAAACCATAAAAGTCAGGCATTATCCTGTAAAGAAGAGAACACCAGGAACATTGGGGAAGCATTTATATTAGCTGAACTGGAAATTAATTTTAGATGCCACTCTAGTTATGGAATCAGGACCCGGGTTATTCAAGAGCCCCAAAGACAGCCAAATTCTTCAGTATGGAAATCAAGAAATTCAGTCAAGGAAAAACGGAATAGCCCCATTTTGCTGCTTCAGCGGCTTCTGTCTAGGAAGACCCCAGTGCCTTCATTAGAGGTCATCTCTCTCATATTGCCACTAAAAAAAGGAGCGAGACGGAAAGAGAGAGAGAAGATGACACAGAGGAGCGATATCCTTGATAGCAAAAACCAAGGCCGTAGGCTTCTCCCCTCTAAAGAGTCTCAAAATCCTCACCCCATCAGGCTCCGTTAACAAGCTCTGTTCTCTGCCCACGAAGCTGAATTTGCTTTGTTCTGTTGGAATAAAGCAAGTGGGAAATGGAGGAGTTGGCAAACAGACTCCAAACAGAAAAGCTGACGGAAATAAAGACAGCTGTTCGCCAAAGTGGGAGCAAGTTGAGCGCAGCAAAACCCAAAATTAGCAAAACCGTTTTGAGCATTATTTAAAATGGCACTAACACGGCAGGGTGCCATCTTTAAAATGGGCTATCCCTGCCACAAACAGCTCTCTCAACTGAAGTGTCAGTCCCCTCCAGGGGAAACTGTATAAATTCACTCCAACCATTACAACAATGATGGCTAGCAAAGTTGCTGGTACCAGTGGGGGTTTCATGTTGAATTGTATTAAAAGCAACACCACGAGGGTGTGATCATAGCTGTCAAACTCCCTTATTCCAATGCCATTTCCCGCTGCTATCCCAGATTGTTGATATCCCTTACATTTCCCGGATTTCAAAGGAAGCAGCTCCTCTCCCTCCCTGCCGGCCAGGGAGGCTCCTCAGCTGTGTTGCTCGGCTGCCAATAAGGAGTCTGAGACCGACTGGGGGCGGAGCTTGCATGCCTTGTGCAGCCAGACCCTCACGCCCAACCAGACAAACAGCCTGCCTGCCGTCTATGCGCTCGCTCTTTCGCTCACCCGTTCGCATGCAGCCTCTGGAGCGCAGGGTGGCGAGGCTACTTGGTGCCATTGCACTGCCTTCACGGCATCCCTTATTTTCAAATCTGAAAGTTTGGGAAAATCCCTTATTTTCAAATCCGAAAGTTGACAGCTATGGGTGTGATACATCTTCTTTCAGAATGCTGCCTCCTTTTAAAACACCACCTACTTTACAAATGTAAGCCACATTTGTCATGGTTTGCCCCCAGAATTCTCCAAAATTGTAGCTTTGTGAGAGCATTCTCTTGGCATTTAGAGACAGGCCTGTAGTTGTTCATTAGAAGAAACTGCAAGGATATTAAAGACAGCATCAAAGGAGGTTCAGATCCTGTGTTCATGTTCTGGTTAGAACAACAAGATTGAGCCAAAGTTTCCCAGATTAGACGCAAAAGGATACCGTGGTTTAAACAAAACACACGAAAAGTTCCAAATCCGGAATCCGGAACAGGACGGGAGGGATGAGGGGCAGGTCACATGCACTCAGCGAATCCTGGGAACTGTAGTTCATTAAGTGTGTTTGGAATTTTGAGGAACAAACTACAGTTCCCAGGGTTTTTTGGGGGAAGCTTTTTGGTTTAAATGTATGGTGTGTACATAGCGTAAGATATTGGTACAGGCTGACTGGGTGGGGGCGACAGCAGTGGTCACCGGTTCAAAAGCTCTAGGTGGTTTTCCAACTATACAACAGGAGTTTGTGCACATCAGCAGAGAGTTATATGGATATTCCAACAGCATTTGAAGAAAAGCTTTTCAGATTAATTCTGAAGTTAACAACTTGTTATGAACAGATTGCTGGATAGACAGATTTAAAACACCCCGAGGCTAACAAGAAAAGCAAAGAAAAAACACCATTTCAAGATAATATGGTGGTTTAAATTAAAAATTAATATTCCAATACAGTATAACCCAAGGAGCCATTTATTTAAATACATTTTAAACTATTCATTTCCCAATGGAATGGAAAATTGTTTGAGGCAGAACATCAAAAACAAAGGCTCCGAACACAATTTAGTGTGAGAAGCACAAAAGCTGAAATCTTTGTGGAAGTGAAGCCCGAGATGCTTTGACGGATCATTGTGAAGGAGCAACTCGTGTGTAATACTGAATTCAGATTTATTTTAACTATTCCCCCCTTTTAATCACTCCTCATTGAAATGTCAACACAACAGGTGAACTTTCAGTTTTGCTCCAGCTTCTAAATGGGATACAGCTGCTAAGTTGGATTTCCTATAGTAGGAATGGCAAACCTGTGGTCATAAGAACATAAGAGTCTTGCAGGATTAGGCCCATCGGCACAGTGTCCAACCAGATACTTGTAGGAAACCAGCAAGTGGGGTTTGAACCCAAGAGCATTCTGAAGCATTGCTGTCTCTTAACTATGGCAGATTGATGGAATTTGTTGATTCTCACCTAAATTATAGTATTTTTAATTTACTTTTGCCATTGGTGCTCAAAAAGGAGATGCTGTTGGTTTGGTTAGATTTTTTTTTTTTTTCATTCAAGGAATAGAAAATGATGCTTTGGCAACCCAACTACCCATGGCTGATCAGAAACGAAATCTTTGGCAGATTTACCACTGGAAGGCGCGGGGGATGCAGAAACCTGAAATTCTTAACAAGTTAGAATTAAGTTGCACAGAATATAGAAGGAGCATGCCATTTAAAATGACCTTCAGATCTATTTATAAAATGATTTACTATTGTGAACACTGAACAAGGGCTGGGATTTTGAGAGAGACCTGAAAGGAGAAAAGGGGCAGCAAGATGGAAGGAAGCCATGAATCAGACATCGATTTGGAAGAACTGGGGAGCAGGGGGGGATAGACGGGAACTTTAAGTGAGAAACATGGCACAAGGGAGGTAATAATTACATGTGGATGGGATGTATGTGCTCGTTTTGATATGGATTGGATCCAGATGCTTAAGAGTAGGCCCACTGGATTCCATGTAAGGTTGCTTCCAACCAAGTCCTCCCACAACAGGAGTTCCTCTCCCTCTCCATGACCCTCCCCAATTGTTCCGGGTTTCCTCTCAACTCTCCAGAGACTGGGGTACGAGGAGGGATGGGGGCACACAGAGAGAGATGGGGAGGAAGTCTGGTTGTATGTTTCCAAGCACATTCCAAAGTGTTGGTGCTGACCTTTAAAGCCCTAAACGACCTCGGCCCAGTATATCTGAAGGAGCGTCTCCACCCCCATCGTTCTGCCCGGACACTAAGGTCCAGCTCCAAAGGCCTTCTGGCGGTTCCCTCACTGCGAGAAGTGAGGTTACAGGGAACACAGGCAGAGGGCCTTCTGGGTAGTGGTGCCCACCCCGTGGAACGCTCTCCCATCAGATGTCAAGGAAATAAACAACTATCTGACTTTTAGAAGACATCTGAAGGCAGCCCTGTTTAGGGAAGTCTTTAATGTTTGATGTTTTATCATGTTTTTAATATTCTGATGTGAGCCGCCAAGAGTGGCTGGGGAAATCCATCCAGATGGACGGGGTACAAATAAATTATTATTATTATGATATGCTAATGGGGTGCAGGGAAGCGGTTGGTGCTGTGGGTTAAACCACAGAGCATAGGGCTTGCTGATCAGAAGGTCGGCGGTTCGAATCCCCGCGACAGGGTGAGCTCCCGTTGCTCAGTCCCAGCTCCTGCCAACCTAGCAGTTTGAAAGCACGTCAAGTGCAAGTAGATAAAGAGGTACCGCTTCGGCGGAAAGGTAAACAGCGTTTCCGTGTGCTGCTCTGGTTCGCCAGAAGCGGCTTAGTCATGCTGGCCACATGACGTGGAAGCTGTACGCCGGCTCCCACAGCCAGTAAAGCGAGATGAGCGCCGCAACTCCAGTCGGTCACGACAGGACCTAACGGTCACGGGTCCCTTTACCTTTACCTAATGGGATGCAACCTTCTGTCATGACTAGCTTAAGTCCCACTGATTTCTGTGAGTTATTCAAAACACAACTAACACATAGAAAATACGGAATTAGACTGTTGTTCCATACGGTAGAAAAGAAGTGTTGAGGAAATTGTGATTTATGTTGCTGGATTAAATAAACCTGAGGAGCATAAGGAAACTGCAATAAATATGGAGAGAAAGATGCAATAGCCTTTCTGACGTTAGAACAATGCCCAAGAATTCAATATATGCAGTCTCTACTAACAAGGTGTGTTAACTGGCAGAGATTATAACTGAAAGAAGTGTGGTTTGCCAAAATCAAATAAAAGCTACACGCCATGTTAAACATACAATTTTTTGCATGTATGTTTTTAGAATAGTAGCTGAGGTGCATGGTCCCTATGAGAAGCATTCCTATTATCGTTAATTGTTTAATGAAGTGTTTGATGCCTTGCTGCTGATGTTACTGTCTTTAAAAACGAATTGTTTAGCACTCTGTTTTGATTTGTGGTGAGCCACCATGGTCAAACCTCTGTGGAAAACGACAGTCAGATTGATGGATGGATGTCGTCTTTGGTTGCTCATTAAAATGAGTGCCAAGCAGGCTTCCTTAAAACTGTGATTTTAAATAGGAAGACACTATGAGTGAGAATGCTAATGTAATAAGAATGAAATATTCAGCCGGGTCTGAGGAAAAGAACCCGGAGTTTAATGTTACATCCAATGCTTTTTTTTCTATTAAATATGTTTAGGGGTACTCTCCTTTTCCTACTCATATTGAAATACTGCCCCACAATGAGGCCAAACTTAGATTCACAAAATGTTTAGGGGTATGCGTCCCCCCAGAAAAAAAGCACTGGTTACATCTGAACCAGGCTTACACAGTTGTTGCATGCTGAAACACTTTCAGGATTAATTGACAATTTCTGCTGAAATTTAGAAGAAGGGAAAAACCACAGCAATGCTTCTCATTTTATTTATGGCTCCTTGCTTCTGCTTTCACTAAGGTGGAGCTCAGTTATGCTTCCAACATCACGAACCAGAATGCCCTCAGGGTTATAATATTGTGGGAGTTACAAAAGACTTCGGGCGCTTTGAAAAAAAATAATATGCCTTCTCTTTCAGTTTCCAAGTGTTAACCAAGCTCATTTCAGAAGGTCCCTGGAAAGGCTATCCTTTAAATATGCTAGCATACACAGACTGTGCGGGACTTTTTATGCTTCCTTGGGTGGTTTAAATTGCTGCTGCCACCATTCAGCTACAAGATCTAGTTTGATCTCCCAACAAGACCTTTTGGATGTCACAGCTGGTGTGAGCTTCACCCAATATCTTCTGCTTTATTAAGGACAAATTCCCAGCTGCTGCCTATGTAACCCATGATCTAACGCACGGAAAATCTGGAAGGGTGGGGAGGCAGAAGAGAAGTCTGCAATGTTCCCAAAAAAATATCAGAGCACTTTCATCGGGTAATGCAAATCCCACTTTCACTTGTTACAGAAGAACATTAGCAATGCCTTCCCCTTGATTTTCTTCCAGAGATAGCATCAAATACAGCAATCTTCGCACTGTACCAAAAACAAAAGAATATCTTAAAAAGCAGCAGCATCTCAAATTAGACACACCATGCCATCTTCCCAGGAGAATACATAATGTAGTTATCTACAACTGCTGCTCAGATCAATCTTTGAGGAACCCTACAGATTTATTTTGATTGAGAGCCAATGCATTAACCATCGTTTGGCTTTTAAAAAGTTCTTTAAATGTATCCGTGAACACAAATGGATTCGAAGAGGAGTGGAGACCGCTTTTCTGCCTGGTGAAACCTCCTAATGTGAAATCTCAAAGCTAGAAAGTAAGAAACAGAAGTTGCAGAGCTTTCTAGTCCAAATGAAGCTATTGTAATTATTCCGTGTAGCAGGCACACACGATACTTTGGCACATTTTCCTGAGCTTGACAATTAGGAACTCAGGATTGCTGTCTATAGAGTTGAACTTTGCCAAGTAGCAAAAGACTGTTCTATTGTAAGCGAAGCTCATTACCAGAATCCTAAGGGTGACCCTATGGACCACGCAAGGGATAATTTCCCTCTTGCCTTGGCAACCCCTCTCACGGTTTGATCACACCACGACAAGTGGCACTAAATGCGTGCCTGGCTCCAATACAGCTGCCTAGGAAATAATAATGCAATGACCAAAGCTTAAGAAAAATGGAGAAATGCCAGCTGGGGTTATCACGAAGTCCAGCGCAGCCACTTGCTAATACGGTCTTGCGCTCTGCCTTTCTGAACTAGAAAGCTTTGCAAATAAACGAGCAAGAGGGCAAAAGAGATGCTTTAACTGAGAGCCAAGCAGGAACATTGCCTACAGAAAAACCGGGGCGGGATTAACATTGATTAAAATTTCAACATTGCAGCAGAAAAGTTAAATTGATGCCTGAAACGCAATCAATTTTATCCAGCTAAGTTCTATGCAGCGAAATGAATGGCTATTCATTTTGTCATGCCTATTCATTTCACTGAATCTACCCTGAGTATGACTAGTGTTGGATACAACCCAATTGGAGATGTGTTGACAAATGGGAGCAAAGGAACAATATCAGGCTCCTCTAAGAGACAATGAAGCTATAATTGAGCTGGTCCATTTTCATTCAGCGCCACTGATGGACTCAATTTGATGGACTACAAATGGACGCGAGCATTGTTATTTCGTGGGCACAATGTGGCCCAAAAACAATTACAGGACAAGGGGCAGTTTCCATGACTTCCGCTTATCGAGAATGAAAACTGGCCGCCCAGAGTGGCTGGGGAGACCCAGCCAGATGGGCGGGGTACAAATAAAAAATTATTATTATTATTATTAAAACTGGACTGCCTGAAAGCGCCATTAGGGTTGATGATTTGAAGCAGGACAGCATCAAGGGAAACTCTGATGACTTGGATGTGCTCGCGAAGATTTAAGACCCCAAGTAGAAATTTTAGGTGGTGCATCAATTTCTACATTTTTCATACAGTCTGTTCCCATACCCAGCTGACATCAAGTATTGAAAAATGAACACAGCGATGGAAACGACGTTGCGAGTGAATCGGCTCTACGTATGGTGAAAGTATGACAATATTAGATACAAAATTCATTGCAGTGGTTCCTAACCCTTTTTTTGGCCATGCCCCACCTAAGCATCTCTAAAATCCTGATTGCACCCCTCCCCAATTACATGTAATTTTTATTATTCAAAAAGTGAACTCCTATTCACGTGGAGGAAGCCTTAAAAGGCCATTAACTTGGTCTAACTCATTCTCGAATTGCCCCCCTTAAAAACCAAATTGCGTTTGGAACCATGGATTTAGAGGGGAAGACAGATGAGCTGCAGTTCAAATTTACTAATCCAGGATTAGCCAATTTGCTAATCACACTAGGTTTTTATGAGGTAAGGTTTGGATAGTTCCTCAAAATAAGAAAACCTACCTGCTATATTTTGCACATAGAAAACCGTCAGCTCTGCTTCTTCAGCATCCCTCTACTACGGGGCTCTCCAACTTCCAAGTGCCTGCGATCTACCCATTGGATTGACCAGAGTAGTTGAGGGTTTTTTTTGGGAAAGCTTCATCGAAGTTGTTGAGCTTTTTTGGGGGAGGATGAGCCGAAGTTGTTGAGAGTAGATTGAAAGTAGATTGAGAGGCCTGCTCTACTATACAGTGGTACCTCGGGTTACATACACTTCAGGTTACATACACTCCAGGTTACAGACCCTGTTAACCCAGAAATAGTACCTCGGGTTTAGAACTTTGCTTCAGGATGAGAACAGAAATCGGGCAGCGGTGGCACAGCAGCAGGGGGAGGCCCCATTAGCTAAAGTGGTGCTTCAGGTTAAGAACGTTTTCAGGTTAAGAATGGACCTCCGGAACGAATTAAGTACGTAATCAGAGGTACCACTGTAATTAAAGAAAGATGGAGGGGCCATGTGGCTAATTTTCCCAGCTATACCCATTCCCAGCTGTTGTGGAAGATTTAGTGGCATGAGGCAACAACAGAAACAGAGTCAACAACCTTTCTACTCCTGTGGACACATTTGCCAGCTGATGAAATTGTCATGGGCACCACACACCCCGCAACACTATATTGGCAACAACAGATTGCTTCTCTCCAGCTTTTTTGGGGGGGGGGGGGTCGGATTCTGTGGGAACCTGGAAAGAGCCTTGTGGGTGCTTGTGCATGCAAGGTGTGAGGCTGGTGACCCCTGCAATAAAAAGACCATAATGACTTAATTGATACTGGTACCCTCTTTTTCTTTTCTTTTTTGCAGAAAATTAAGTTGATTGCTAGATTGCCCGGCGAGTACTTTATTATTTATGTTGCAATGCATTGTCTTGCTTTAAACCTAACCCCCTCCCTTTGTTGTGTCCCAATAGAATGATCCCCACTTCCAGCAAATATAAATTGCAAATACAAATAAACACCTAGATGAAACAAATATAAGAGTAGATTCTTCAGAGATTTCTTTGTCGTTGAAAATGAAAAACTGTGTCTCCCCCCCCCCCAAAAAAAAATCCTCCTCAATAAATCTGTGTTTCCTTTGGATCTCCTTGATGTGACCCTGCTGGTTAATGGGTACGAGATAATTTGAAATTGAAAGACTACTGTCATTATCTTAGACACCGAGACTTTTTGCTATCTATACACCAATTGCTAACAAACAAGGTTTATAGAGTGAAATAATAAATCAACATATGCATGAGGAGACACAAATAAATGATTAATGTTATTATTTTCTCCTTAGCGTTTGATAAACCTATATATCTCCTTTGATTCCTCTCAGTAGGGCTCCAACCAAAGCTGGATTAATTTATTATGCTTTCCATAAAATAGACTTTTAGAGAGGAGGGACAGAATCCAGCTTTGGATTCTCTGCGATGAAAACCTTCCCTTACTCTAGGCATACACCAGGAATTTCAAATGAGTGAACAAAATTAGGTAGTGAGGCTTACACGTTCAGGTCAAGATCCAGAAGAGAGCAGGCTAATTTTTCATGCACACATTTTGCTGGCACACCTATTTCTCTTCCAGTTTCTTGCGTGTGTGTTTTAACATAGGCTTTGAAATACATACAACACAATCTACTCCCATGTCCA
This sequence comes from Darevskia nairensis, assembly GCA_034642065.1. NCBI lineage: Eukaryota > Metazoa > Chordata > Lepidosauria > Squamata > Lacertidae > Darevskia > Darevskia nairensis. The sequence goes on from JAWWNI010000961.1 coordinate 369,762, forward strand.
TAGCTGAACAACATACATCCTCAAATGTATTTTATTGAGCCTTTGCCTCTTGGCTGTCAGCTTAGCACAGGTTTTTGAACCTAGAAACTTCCAAGAGGTACAGAGTGTGTCCTCAAAGGATGCTGAGCCATGCCTAATGGCCATGAAGGGCAAGATGAAACATACCCAGCTCCTTCAACTGTTCCTCATAAGGCATGGTTTCCAACCCTTGATCATCTTGGTTTCCCTCCTCTGCACACGTTCCAGCTTGTCAACATCCTTCTTAAATTGTGGTGCCCAGAATTGGACATAGTATTGCGAGTGTCATCTGACACCTTTTGAGCCTTACCCATTCTTCAGTTACACCTCGTTATTGTGATACAAAGAGTTGGATTATTCATTTTAAACCAGATACTATATTCATTCAGAAATATATATTTCATTGAGAGAGAGAGAGAGAGAGAGAGAGAGAGAGAGAGAGAGAGTCTTGGGTACTTACATTTTATTGTAGAGTTCTCAAGTTAAATACAAATCTATGAGTATTTCCATAAGAAATTAAAGACTAGTGCAACTAGTTTGTTATATTTAAGATGTACAGATGAATGCAAGATAGTTATATTCTTTCTTGTATTGTATTTACATAGTTCAATATATTGCTTACTATTTACATTTCTAAGCATATACTATAGAAATAAATTGGTTATCTGTGCTGTACGGTTCTTTCATTACAGCTGTTAGCTAATATTGCGTTTATGACAGAGTGCCTCCTGTATGAACTCTATTAAATTACAAATCAGGTTAAATTAATGAGGTGTCCTGATTTCTTTCTATGCTGAAAAATATCAACATAAAAATATCTATTAGATACCTATTTGTGGGGTTGTTGTTTTTTTTACTTTTAATAAAGGAGTATAAAAATGAGGGAAACCTTTCTTCCACATAACATTTGGTTGGGATGGCACTTTACCTGAGATACAAAATTATCAAAAGCCAAGCATAATTCTCCTTTAAGAAAAAGGTATATAGGGAATATATAGAATAGTATATAGGGGAAAGTATGCATGAAATTAGTTGTCTGTATAATACCCCCCTTTTTTATATAAAACAAGAATGAAAAGTTATGCATTTAGAGAAGTCTCTACCCTCATCTACCAATGTGCTCAAGAATTGTCTCTTACAAACGTAAATCCTTTTTGCGGCATGATAGCATTCAATTCTTAAATTAGAAACACTTAAGAGATCCTAAGGGACCTTGGAAGTTGAGATGGTAACTCAATGGATCTTTACAAAGGAAAGGTGTGTGTTTTTAAGATATACACATTTTATCGTACACTTGCATCTAACACAGTAAACTTGTCCGCACCCCTGCCTCACCATTCAAATTCCTATATAAATAATGACATATTTAAAAAGCCCCATCATTAATGCATGCTGCAGCTTATTTCTTCTTCCTTTTGCTATTAAATAAAACGTTCGCTGTTATCAGCAGACTTTTCTGTATTCTACCTTTTACTTTGCGTGTTCTGTTCTTGGCAGACACTTTGTTAGGCACAATGACACTGTAAACTTAAAAGAGAGAAATCCTATACTGAACACAGAATTGGAAGTTATCCTGATGCTTGGGAAAGACGCATCTTAAGACCTGTAGACATGCCAAACCATGCCACAGAATTTTATCTCTATTTGCAGTATTAGCGTGTAATAACCTAAAGCAATGCCCAGTAAGACTGCAATAGTTCTGGATTCTCATGCATAGCAAATCCCCGCATGGAAGATAAGGGGAGCATATCTACTGCTGCTACTCCTAAGTAATGGTGCAGTAAAATCTCCCAGGTAATGGAACTCCACCAAATTATTCTTATTATTGTCCTGGAACATCACAACTTTTTTATCGCGGTGAAAAAGGCCACATCTCTCTACTGCAAAAGTAATAGAACAATCTTGCTTATTAAACAATGATGTATTGGACTGGGCTGTGTGTTTCACAGTCAAATGTCCCCAAGCAATCTAAATGCACAACTCAATACTAAGACACTTGAACTTAATCTGCAAATCATACCTTAAGGAAACTAATCCTCAAGGAATCTTTATAGCCTCTTAGAATAAGCATCTTCCACATTTCTAGGCCAATCTTGCCTATGGTTCTTATCTTTTCAGGCATCTATACATATGGCAAGCAGTCAGGTAACATATGCAGCCAAGCTGAAAGGCAAAAAAAAAATTCCCCCAAACCAAAAATGACTTAAAGGCACACTTGAAAAACTCCTAAAAAGAAGTTGTTCCATTTACAGTATATATTAATTTGGGATTGATAGTAGGCAAACTTACTTGATCGACAAGAATCAATCGCACTTCAGACAGCAGGCACATTCTAGAATGCTCCTCTAACAAACCTACTTGCACACAGAAATCTAGCCTATCAGGGAGAGAAAAATTCATACTAGCCTTCCAGATTTCCACGTTCAATGAATTTTTATGTGTATGTGCAATCCCATACCTTTATTCTAAAGTGATACAGCACAGGAAAAAACTTTATTACCCACCCCTGCTATTTGGAGAAACTGGCCCCTACAAAAAGTGAATGGAGTGTTAGCTTTTGATGGAGCCTTCTATAATGTACTGCCACTTAAGAACTTGGTCACAAAAATAACGGAAGAATTTTGTTAGTTGCTTTTAAAGTGAGATAAGCTTCCCGATCGGTTTGTGCAAAATCCTTAAGTGCATGTCAAAATTGTAGGCAGGTGACTTTCTCCAGATAAACTGACTTGACACATTCCTTTTTGTACACACACACACACACACACACACACACAATGGCTGGCATGTTAACCAGTCAGCCAACCTGATTGGTAAGAAGGAGAGCAGACTGGAATCAAGTCTTCACCAGTCACCTTCCCTTACACAGTGCAAAATCCATGGTTTACTCTGGAGGTGGGGAAGCATCTTGGTTGTTAGTCATCAGGTAATTGTATCCGCCTGTGCTTCTTTTCCATGCTCAAGCCAGTCTATGTCAAGGATGGAAGGCCTAAAAAAATGCATACATGACTTTTCCGTCAAGTATTCCTACCATGCTAGAAATTCCAGGTAAGGCAAGAGCGTATTAAAATATATCCACTGTGAACTAAAAATCTTACTGGGGGGGGGGGGAGCGTTGAAGCTAAAAGTCTATGTGCTGAAAAAATATTTGATAGTTTTAAAGCATTAAATTATGTATACATTATTATGGCAGAATAAATCCTATTTTCTTTTCTTTTTTAGTTAGTACAGTTCAGACACTTCAAAGTGAAATAATTTATACAAAACTATCTGCATACCACAGGGTATAGCACCCAAGTAGGTGGCGCTCTTTTCAAATTCTAGATGTTGTTTTCCACTAAAATCTGTGTTCCTAGATTTCACGCTGTAAACAAAGATAACATTAAAAGGATTTTTTTTTTTAAAAAAAAATGGTGTTTCAAACCAAAATCAAAAGCAAGTCCATATGGCCCTTAGATGACCTTACTGCCTGATACACATCTGCCCTCATTTCCTGTTCCAGACAGATCATTCCTATTAGCTCACAAGTACCCCAGAGACTAGTAATACTTCCATCAAAATAATGAACACAATCAACTAGGAACAAGGCTCATGGAGACAAGACAATAAGTCATTAGATACCAATGAACATAAAACACTTTCTTCATTCGTATAGTAACTATAAAAAGAAAAGGGAAGAATAAAAACAAAAGCAGACTCGATTTTTTTTTTGTAGCCACTCAGCATGAACGTTAAGTCAATCACAATCTTCTCAATGACCATTTTGCCGATTTCTTTGGTAATCCACCAACCACATTTTTCCGCTGAACTCTTTTGGGACGCTTCGTATGAAATCAGGAGCGAGTAATTGTGTGTCTGCACAACCAGAATAATGAAAATGATCCTATGCCACAGCAGACAGATTGGCTGTATATGGTTTCCGGTGCTTTCATCTCTTGTAATGGTTGGGGGCATCTGCAAATGCAAACTTCAGTCTGTAGGCTTCTGCAAGGAGAACACTGATATCTTCGTCTCCCCAGTGCACCGTGGGCAAGTTCTGCAGAAAGATGAGCAGTTCCTTGGGAAAAGAAGAAAAAGACAGCGGAATAGGTTATTACGCAACTATTTCAGTAAACAGGCCAAACCCTACGCCAAAGGATAAATGGACATAAATCTGACGTCAGGAATCACAAGACAGAGAAACCAGTAGGAGAGCACTTCAATCTCCCAGGACACTCTATACAAGATCTCAAAGTAGCTGTCTTATTGCAAAGGAATTTCAGAAATAGACTGGAAAGAGAAGTTGCTGAATTGCAACTCATTACCAAGCTTAAAACCATGGAGAGACCTGGTCTGAACAAAGACATTGGATTCTTATCTCATTATACATGACAAAGCTTTTTTAACCTTCTCACCCCTTGCTTTTTCCTGTAAGACTAATTGCAGTTGTTAACAGTCGTCAACAGGTTTACCACAGCTATCAGCCTATCACCCATTCCCACCACCCCTCTGAGTAATACCCCTCCCCACCCTCTCACTATATATAAGGGTCTGGTGACTTCTGTTTCAGTGTATCTGAAGAAGTGTGCATGCACACGAAAGCACATACCAAGAACAAACTTAGTTGGTCTCTAAGGTGCTACTGGAAGGATTTTTATTATTATTATTATTATTTTGTTTTGACTATTTCAGTAAATGTCAGGCTGATTTGGGGTGGGGGTTTTTTGCGTGACTGAACTCCAATGTTATTTGCGACAGTTTCTAAAATGGCTTGATCTTGAACATCTGCATGCACACAGGTAAAATAAAACTTGCTTTTCGGAAGCATACACGTGATGATTTTTAGCACAAAAATCCAAATACATTAGCTAACCATAATTGGTAAGGATGGAAACTCATCCAGCTGTTAATAGATGTGAGAATGGAAAAAGAGAGGAGACAACTCTAAAAAATTATTTATAACATCTTTCTCATCTGGAATTTTCTTATCTAGATCTGTGCATATGCCTTTCTTGTTATTTGTTCATTTCATGAATACCTAGGTTTAATCTAAGGATCTTTATTGCAGATCCCATCTCTCATTTTCTCCAGTACAGGTGAATGATATTTACTGGAAAGGTGTTTTCTAAGGCAGCTACGGAGTAGAACAAAGTGAATATACGCCTTTAATCTTGCATCAGTCATGGCTTCAACCATCTACGACAGGGAACTCTGGCCCTTTCAGTCTGTTTTTAAAAATGCTTGTATACTTTGCAATCCACATTGCTGCAAAAAAGAAGCAATGGCATAACTTTGGCAAACACATAGCCATCATATTAACCCTTCAATGTGCATAGCTGCTACAAAATAGGAATATTCAAGTAATGAGTTCAAGTAACAATTACAGTTCCCAGGATTCTTTGGGGTTGTTTAAAGTGAATGATACTGCTTTAAATGTATAGTACAGATGGGGCAAAGGTCGAGATACTTATTAAGAGGTATAAGATACTTTATCTCAATTTTAATTGTGCTTCTATTCCCAGAGCTTGTTTTCTCAACCATTTCACATCCAAAAGGCTTGAAAATAACAAATAATGGATGGGTCCTTTTATGGACAGTTCAGTTGGTTAGAGCATGGTGCTGATGACACCAAGTGGTTGCAGGTTCAATCCCCATATGGGACAGCTGCATATCCCTGCATTGCAGGGGGTTAGACTAGATGATCTTAAGTGTCCCTTCCAACTTTAAAATTCTATGATTCTATGACTGCTACAACTCAAGAGCCAGAAAAACCGCAGGTATGTTTGAGCATTGGAAATTCCAATATGAACTGACCTGATCCAGAGATTCTGCACTAATATTTGGATTGGAAAGACAGCCATTGGATTTCATACTTGTCTGAATTTTCCAACACCTTTCTTGGTTCAAAAATGCATCAAAATGTGTTTCAAAATGCTTTCAAGCTAAACAAATTCAAATACACATATTTGAATACAATGTCCCATGTCTCATTAAAGAATGCACAATTAATGTGAAAGCAGACAGCTATGGATTTATAAGTGAACACCTATGAAAAGAAGGCAGGTCGGAAAAACTAGTTTATCCATCCCTAATTTCAACAATGTAGTCTACATTTCATGATGCAGCCATTGGGTGGCTTCCGGGAATCCGGTCCTCCCTCCCCACAGCAGGCTGCCAGTAACCAATAGACAAGAAGCTCTTACCAAGTCTTTTATGCAATATTCACAGAGAGAGGCTTAGAAATGCCGCCTCTCTGAGTGTTGTTCCAAGCAAGCTCCACCCCCTTCCCTTCTCAATCCTCAACAGCACCAGCCCCCTTACGGTGGCTGCTTAAGGCCATTTGCCTCTTAGCTCTTTGCTCTCCTACTTTCACTGCTTGCAGGGTTCTGGGAGAATGATTTCTAGTGATAGCGTGTCAGCCAGCTGCTCTAGATCTCTGCTTCTCTTCTCCCATTAGCTCCCAGCTTTGCTCCTCTTCTGTCAGAGTCATGACCTTCTGCAAACCACTATTGTAAATCTATATTGTCTTCCTGGAAGGTTGAAGAGGAGGGGGAGGCGGTCTCCACCATTCCTCCTCAGTCCAGTCCCTGACAGCCATAGACCACATTGCTGTTATCCTTTCAGCTCAATAGAACAGCATGGAATATGCACAAGTGTTCCTATTACATGTGGTGGAAGTGAGAGTATGGGCTCTATTTACCTTTGTCTTCCCGTGCCTTTGAATAAACAAATCTATTGTTAAAATTATTACAGTTTGGCATTTCTTCACAGCTTTGATTCTGCGTTAGTTGCTCAAAACACACCACCTATGCACTATTGGAGTTCGATGGCAGCTGGAATAGGAACCAGCTAGTAATCTCATAAACTATGGAAAGCTAATTCTGGCCCTTCACAACTTTTGGAAATAACAGGAATGTACACATTAGGGACGCGGGTGGCGCTGTGGTCTAAACCACAGAGCCTAGGGCTTGCCGATCAGAAAGTCGGCGGTTCGAATCCCCACGACAGGGTGAGCTCCCGTTGCTCGGTCCCTACTCCTGCCAACCTAGCAGTTCAAAAGCACGAAGTACAAGTACATAAATGGGTACCGCTCCGGCGGGAAGGTAAATGGCGTTTCCGTGCGCTGCTCTGGTTCGCCAGAAGTGGCTTAGTCATGCTGGCCACATGACCCGGAAGCTGTACGCTGGCTCCCTCGGCCAGTATAGCGAGATGAGCACAGCAACCCTAGAGAGTCATCCGCCACTGGACCTAACGGTCAGGGGTCCCTTTACCTTTACCCATTATTTAGGACATCGGCTACATCAGCACTATGGTAAATATTATACACATCACACCTATAATTTAATATTAAAATGTGGTTGCTGGGCTCTTTAACACTATAGGATACTAGCAGTAACAATGAGTATAGATCTGTAAATGTGTGCGTAAAAAGCTTTCAGTGGGAATCCAATGTATATTCATGAAATACTTCAAAATGCCAATGATAAGTTGAATTGGGCGAATCTGGAGCCACACATTCTAGATATGCCATAAATCAGTGTCACTTACGAACTCCACCTGGTCGTTTAACAGTTCTAATTCCTCTCTCCATTTACTGCTTACAAGAAAACAATCAATATATACTGAATGACTCAAGATCCAGCTTATTAAATCTTGGTAGTCTGATTTAATGCTGAACTTTCCTACTTTTCTTGGTGACAACTAGAAAGACCGAAAATTCAGGGATTATTTTCCCTCCCTATATTTTTAGATCCTTCAATGGAATCTGAGAGTTTCTTGCAAGCCAATTGCCTGTAAAAGGAACATTCTTATCTTATTTTTAACCTTTCTTTCACATTCCCTGACCTTTCAACCAATAGATCAAACAGAACACAAGCATGATTCATAGAAAAGATTAAACTGTGTTTAGACAAAAAAGGTCAGTCCATACACCAATGAGAATAGCTAGATCTTAAAGCAGATATGTGACACACACACACACACACACACACGCAGAACACATCGTAAAAACCAAATTTTCTATGCCATTGCATCAGATTGAATGGCAATACTTTGCTTTCACACAAAAACTATTTTTCCTGTTTTTATGTAGCACACCTGCAATGCCTTTTAAAATGTCACCACCCTGAGAACATTTCAATATTCAAAGCTATGACTTCTTTTATTCATCTCCCTCGAAATTATCTCTGATCTCACAGATGTGGATCCAGAAACATACCATGGTTCAACCCTGAACGAATCAGCAAATGTCGTCTTTTATAGTTGATTTCTTTGACAATTCTGTTATTAGTCTGGGGGTGAAAAAACCTTGTCAAGTTCTGGAAGAACCAGCCTCTAAAAATAGAAAATAAGTGATAGTTATATTGGACTCCACTGCCAGCATTTAAAATTGGTCAACTAGGGCTGACAGTTTTCAACAAGATGAAACTGAAAAGGTGACACTTTGACAGAACAATCTTCCATTAATCTTTTGATAACACAGGGAGATATATTTTCCATGTGATTAATTTCATATTTTCCAGGGGAAGCAGTTTCATGAAAGGATGCAGAAAATAAGCTAACAATTGGACGGGTGGTGGTTTTTTCTTCTTCTCCCTTTTTATATGTCAAATCACATACAAAGCCGCGTATTTTCAGGGCACTGTGCAATGTATTTTGAAAAATAATCTGAGATGGATCTCCATTTTATCTAATAGGAATCCATCTGCAGAATATTTTTTTTATCTTCACGTCCCATTCTTAGCAAACGTCTTGCAAGAGAATTGCCAGAAAAGTCTAGTCAAGTCACATGGGGGGAAATGTACATTCTCAAAGAGAAGACAAATGACATTACCCTAGCCGTAGCAAAATTTCTTTCGGAGGTGGTAAGAATTAGAAATCAACATGCTCTGGATAAAACACAGTGACTGCCTTGGAATGTTTTCTCGGTATTCCTGCTGTATTTTGCTTTCAAAACTCTTACATTTAAAATGTAACAGTGATAGCATAGCACCCACAAAAAGCATGGAAAGGTGATTAGGCATCCTTTGGGACACACAATCTTGGTTTAGGCTTCAGTAAAACTGCACAGATAGGAGATTATGTATTGTACCATAACTCAGGGTGAAGCTGGGGTGTAATGGTTTGACCACATTAAAGGATTGATTTCTTACAACTGTGGAATGAGTGCTAGACAGAGTAACTGAAATGAATTCAGCATATTTCTAAGAGGTCAATGGAACCCAAAGGAGGTTGCCACAGCAAGCCACAAAAACCCCAAAATTAACAAGCCCCCTGTGCTGATCAAAGGCTCATTAAATGCTGAGCGGAGTCTCAGTGATCTGGAAAGAAAATGGAGTGTAGGCATCACAGCGAACAGCTGATCGGTGCACCAACCATCCTGATGACATCTCTAAGGCTTCAACGGTTCTAGTGGTGACAGGCAGAATATACGTCATGATTGTGTTGACCACGGCAGAAGGCAGAAAAAGAAAGTTTATGCAGCCAAGAACACATTCCCTATGCCTTACGCAGTCCTCCAATGCAGCAGCTAGACTGGTGATTGGGAGTGGCCGCCGAGACCACATAACACCCGTCCTGAAAGACCTACACTGGCCCCCAGTATGTTTCCGGGCACAATTCAAAGTGTTGGTGCTGACCTTTAAAGCCCTAAACGTCCTTGGCCCAGTATACCTAAGGAGCATCTCCACCTCCATCGTTCAGCCTGGACACTGAGGTCCAGCTCCAAGGGCCTTCTGGCGGTTCCCTCACAAGCGAAGGTACAGGGAACCAGGCAGAGGGCCTTCTCGGTGGTGGTGCCCGCCCTGTGGAACGCCCTCCCATCAGATGTCAAAGAAATAAACAACTATCAGACTTTTAGAAGGCACCTGAAGGCAGCCCTGTTTAGGGAAGCTTTTAATACCGGATTAATCATTGTATTTTAATATTCTGCCGGAAGCCGCCCAGAGTGGCGGGGTATAAATAATAAATAATAAATTTATTATTATTATTATTATTATTATTATTATTATTATTATTATTAATTGGGGTAGTAGGGAGTGGATATCTGCAAAAATGCATGGGCCTCTTTTACCCATGTGCCCACAGACATGAAGTAATTAGCTATTCTGTGGATAGATCATTCCGTTTTGTTACGCCCGCAAGAGTCAACCAGAGTTTACAACAATAGACAATCCGTTAAAAACGCCATTTCTGGAAGGAATTCGAAATCTAATTTGTTTACAACCCAATGACAAAGCAACACACGTTTATAATTCTGCTTATTTTCAATCTAGCTGTAGCAGTCTGACAGTTTTGTTGTAAGATAGCAAAATCTACATTCACCAGCATTTAGCCAGCCATAAGGGGCTAGATGCAAAAAAGAAAGAAAAGAAAATATTTCCTCTTCCATCAACTTGTCTGCAAAGAAAGGCATCCATCACCTCATTGCATATTATCCATTTCATACTCCAAAAGCTTTTTTCTTTGTTTTGTTTCTATTTGCCCTCTTATCAGCAGCTTTGATTGAATCGTGTAGCTAAGTATACAGGGCTCCTGTGATTTTCATTTTCTCTGGGGGCTACATACTGATAAAGACAATAATTGACATTGTTATTCAGTTTCTACCCAAGAAAGAAACAAGAAAAGAAAACAATTTTATTTCAAGTGAGGCATCTCCAGTGACAGCCTTGAATTACCAACTAAACAAAACGATTGCTTGGCTATTTAAGTCGGGCAGGTCAACTAAATTGTTCACACAGCACTATTTAGATTATCCCCTGCCTTTCCTAAAGGGGCTTTTTATATTGAAATTGGGGAAAATGCACCAGGTAGTTCTTCTGCAGCATGTACAAAAATGAATGCACTCACCACAATGTTAGGGGGAAAGATGTTCTGAAACTAACTAAGCTGCCTGCCAGTCCTCTTTATTCCTCGCTCAGGAGTAAGTTTCTTGCTCCATATTTAATGGGAAGCGCGGACGATGCCAATGAAACCAAACTGAGATTTCTACTGAATGACGAAGACCCATCTAGATCACTCACTGTTGCTAGATATCTGAACAGCGTCTTATCTCTAAAGAAGAAAAAAAGGGCTTCGGTATGGTCCGGAGAACCTCTCTAAACCAGGAGCCACAACACGGAAATAGAATGACGGACAGTCTGTGTTTTTTATTCAGTAACGAGCAGAGGGTGACGCTCCGTGCCAACCTCTGTTGAAAGTCATAAATATTATATGTTGTTTTTGGAATTGTGTTTTTATGTGTTGGGCCAATGGCCGTAAATAAAATTACTTACTAACTAAGCTGCCCTGATAGAAAGTTAAAGGTCAGCAATTTCATCTGACCGTCTTGTAAAACAGATATAATTTGGGTTTATAAAAGCATTTAGAATTTTCAGAGATGAATGGAGAGAAGATTGCAATCCTATACTTCAGTGTGCAGTGGAAATCTCCATACTGTATCCCAACCGTGAGTTATAGAAGTATACTCTGGAAGTGAAAAAGAGAGGAGCATGAGCAGAGCATCATAGTGGTTTGGAGATGACCTGAATTACTCATGGGTCTTTGGCAAATGGTCTGGCTTATTTCCAAGGCCACCTGAATCTCATCCTATCCCTGCTGCTGATTTGACAGGAATTACTTGGAAACTTTCAAACTCCTGAGCTGCCAAATAATCTCCCTCCTGCCTACATAAGCTTCAAGTGTGTAGTAATAGTATCCTAGCATCATAGAATGGTACGAGTTTGAAGGGACCACGAGAGTCATCTCATTCAACACTCTGCCATGCAGGAATCTTTTTGCCCAACATGGGGCTTGAACCCAGGACCCTGAGATTAAGAGTCTCATGCTTTACCAACTGAGCTATCCTGCAATGATGTAACATGCCACACACACACAAACTCAGCTGCGGCTTGCAGGAGGCTTGTACCGCCTCTTTCCAGGTTTTTGTGAGTGCAGCTGTCAACCCTAGCAAAGGTTTAAGGAATAATAAGGTATAAGGAATTACGTTAAATGTGTAATGTTTATTGTCTTTCCCGGTGAGAGAGGGAAATGGAAATTTGCTTCCCCCAGTGAGGGGGGGGGGAGGATGACAATTTAACAGTATTGTAAAGTGCTTAAAATAGTTAAAACCAATAAAAAAAAATTGGGGGGGGGAGGAATAAGGAATAATTTATTGGCCAAGTACATTTTCCAACATACTTGGAATTTTGCTTCAGCTACATTGCAATGTAAACATACCTTATACAAACACTGTTCCATTAACAATACAATGACACAGCAAAGAAACCCCGCCCATTACTGACCTCCCCTTCCGCTACACAACTATGAATTTAACAATTTAATGGCACAAGGGGAAAACCTGTTCCTGTGCCTGGCTGATTTTGCGTATAAAGTCCTGTAGCGACGTCCAGATGGAAGTAAATCAAACAGATGATGACCGGGATGCAAAGGATCTGCAACAATTCCCTCTGCTCTCTTCCTAACTCGGGTAGCATAGAGTGTCTCTATTGAAGGCAAGCTAGCACCAATTACCCTTTCTGCAATTCTTACTGTTCGTTGGAGCCTTTTCTTGTCTATCTTGGAGGCTGTGCCGTACCAAGCAGTAATAGAATTACCGAGAACAGTTTCAATGATGCCTCTGTAAAATTGGATCAACACTTCCTGGGGCAATTTAAATTTTCTTAGTTGACACAGGAAATACAACCTCTGGTGGACCTTTTTAATAATACTGTTGATGTTGCCTCACTAATTTAAGTTTTGAGAAATTATAGAGCCCAGGAACTTAAAGGACTCTACTACTACAACCAGTTTACAGGAGACTTTGCTCCTGGCCATGCAAAGCAGTAATTTAGCGTGCCTAGCACCCATGAACAAATCACATTATCTATAACCTAAACCAGCCCTCATAGAATTCCCTCTGTACAAGCAGTGCAGAAGTGGATACAGCCCATTAGCTTACCTCCCCCCTCCCTCTGTGGACCAAGTTTGACAGGGGTGGGGTGGGGTCGCCCATCTGACAATCATCCATTGTCACAAGTTGCTCATATGGACCATGTTCCCCTGCACAATCAGCTGAATGCCAGGACTTGCAAAGCATCGCAAACAGATCTAGGAAAGCCCTGGGAATCAACTGATCAAGGCTTATACTTTATAAAGCTTACAAGAGGAACAGAAGGGAGATGGGGTTTTTGCTCCCTGGATATGTTCTTTGTGTTTTTAAACTTCTGCTTTGAATTTAGTTTTTATTCTGGGATGTGTATGGTTGATCGTTCATTTATTCACTCATTCATTCAATTCAATTTGTATTCTGTCCTTCCTCCCAAAGGGGCCCAGGACAGCAAGCACATCAGGATAAAACTGTTAAAATACGTAAAGACATCTAAAAATGATTCCAATATAATTAGCTGTCCAGACAGGACTGCTGTGTCGTGGGAAGCAGAATACATTTTTTTTAAAAAAAAACCAACAACTTTGTGTGTCTTCTCTCCCAGAAGCATTTAGGAACTCTGTCACACTGTGTGAAATGGTAACATGGTACAAACACTGATTGGCCATACCTTCGAAAACCCATTTTTCAGCATGCTGTTTTTAGAGAGGTTATTCTTTATGCTGCTCTTTGGTCAAAAGACTCCATGGTGACAACCATACCATTAAAATGCAAACAATGAAATCACAATAATAAAATTCAATATAAACTGCAATGTAACAACAGTGAGAGTGTCAACTGGGGCACAGAACTCTCTCAGTCAGGGTGGATAAAAATCAATGATTTTTTTAAAAAAATTTTAAAAAATCGGATTTTTTTTATTTAAATCGGATTTTTTTGATTTAAATTGGATTTTTAAAATAAAATGCTTTTGGAGGAAAAATCTTTCTAAATATAGTCTTCTATTTAAGCTACACTGTAGTCCAAAGGCTATTCATCAGGAAATAAGGATTTGTTTTAAGTTTATCAAGTGTGCTAAAACTCAAAGTTTTTTTAAAAAAAATGTTTAACCACATCAGTTAACAAACATACATATGCTATCATGTTATTGTTTTAGTTAAATAAATTGTTTAAATAGTTATTAAGGAAATGATTATTTTTCTCCTTCCAATAAAGTAGAGCAGAAAAGTTGTCCAAATATAAAAGTTAACTTATTAAACCTCACCATAATTTCATAATTATCTGTCTATGTATTTCTAGTAGTATAACCAAATCAGTAATTTTTGATATAACTGTAAAAACTACTCTGAAAATTTATTATTCCAAAAATGAAACCTTCATATGGTTGTAAATATTAAGATTATACCAGCAAGAATGAGTCTTTCTGTAAAAAAAAATATTTAAATCAAGTCTTACTGACGACTAGTGATTTAAATCAATTTGATTTAAATCAAATCCACCCTGCTTTCAGTTATCATAAAATGCCAGATGGAAAAGTAGAGAAAAGGAGGGAGCTAAACACGACCCTTGAGGTTACAGGTTCATTACATATTAAAGGTCATAACCTTCAAGTTAGAGAGAGGTGCTCAAACAGGATTAAAAGTGTACTTACAAAGGGTTTTGAAAAGAGTGAATCTCAGAAAGATTCCAGTGAGCAGAGTGAAGACTGTCAAGCTCTTTCCCCATAAATTCCAAGCAAAACTCATTTGTTCCTACCTGCTATCAATAGGGCTGGGCGATATATCAGTGTATCATCCAAAACTGGTTTGAAGTGCATATCATGATAGCAATTTCATCATTTTTGACCTGGCAATATTTCACAGATCCTGGTGTGTGTGGGGGGGTGTGGGGGGTGTGGGGGGGTAACTATACAAACTTTAAAAGACATCTGAAGGGATGTTTTTTAATGTTTAATGTTTTATTATGTTCTAATATATGTTGGAAGCCACCCAGCGTGGCTGGGGCAGGCCAATCAGACGGGTGGGGTATGAATGAATGAATGAATCATCATCATCATTAAATAGACCGTCCCTATTTTCATCAGAAAAATGATGGACAGTATGTCTTTGTAAGCCTGCACAATTTGTCACTGAGTTCTGCAGCATTTGTTTTAGGGTCCGGCCACTGTGCCTGGCAAGAGAGCAATTGTGTGTGTGTGTGTGTGTGTGTGTGTGTGACAGGGGAACTACTTCCAACGATATTGCATATAACTGTCTCATGCACTTAGCCTAGATTGGTTTAACACTAGTGAAAATGAACCTACTGTTGCCTTACTGTGAGGTATGCAGCTGCTAGACAGAACAATGCAGAGAAGTATGATCTAAAGAGTGTCTTGTGTATACAGACATCCAAGTCTGAACACTGAACCAATTATTCTTCCCATTAGAATCCAACACAGGCTGATTTCCAAGTAACTGGGAACAGAACTGTTCAATTTAGTTTTGAATAGACATGTAAGCCAGTAATTTTCTGCTTAAAAAATCTGGAAAGTCATTATTTTAAAAACAAACTACCAGGAGGAATTTTACATACAGCATTTTCTAGTTTGCTTCCCACCCACCCCTTAAAAGCGCTCTCTCTCTCTCTCTCTCTCTCTCTCTCTCTTTTGCCAAAGGGGCGCCTCTGTGCATTTAAAAATGTGTTTGTGTGCACACTTGCTAAGGCTCAAGCAAGGGGGAGCGCTCAAAATCATTGGCAAAGTGCACCATCTCTGAAGGGAATCTCTGGAAACAAAATGAAATAACGAAGAAGAAAAGGGCTAGATTCTTTTAAACGCGCAGTTCATTTAGTGATCAGCGGTGATGCATCACTTACTGGCGAAGAAATATCCATGCTCAGGGGAAATGGCGGCACATATTGAGCAAGACATGAAAGAGACAAGGTAACATGCCTGAATCATCAGTGGAGCATGAATTCGGCCCATTTTGAAGAGCTGGAGCCACTCCAAACATACCACCACCTCATTTATTTCTGTACGTGCTGCGGAGGTAGGCTGGTTGCAGTAGAGAGTTGGCAAGCCCAATTGGACGCCTGCTGCGTCGTGCTGGTTACTCATGCTGCTATTCTGCCACACTGATGCTGTTACTGCATTACTTTATGATGAGGCTTTCATCATGGTCAAATCAAGTGCAGAAATGTAGAAGATAAACTACGTGTCCGGACAAACAACACTTGCCTCTCGGTATTCTTATTTGAGATTTCAGCTAGAGCCAATTCAAGTTTAACAAATCTCTCAAGGATTATACAAGAGTTTCATAGGCCTTAGTGAGAATAATAGGTACAGGAATGGGGCATTAATGTTAAGACAGACTTTATAGAAATCGTTTCCTAGCCAAAAAGCAGCTACATAAACTTGTGTTTCCAGGCCTTATGGGAAAACTGGTTTTTCTAATTTGTTAGCTTTGCAGCGGCTTTTCATCCATTTTACACAGCAAGAACGCAAGTGAGTTTTTGAAATAATTCCTGGAAAGCTGGAATGCTTACTAATTTTTATTATTGCAACTAAGTGTAGATCCTGGAAGAAAATGGCCCTTGAGCTCAATGGTAGAACATAGGCATTGATATCCTGGGAGCTCCAGTGAAGAGGCTTCAAACAAACACCACAGGAAACTGTGGAGAGCTAGATTCAAAACACATGGTAAATAAGTGCTATGATAGGCAAAACGGGACACGGGTGGCACTGTGGGTTAAACCACAGAGCCTAGGGCTTGCCAGAAGGTCGGCGGTTTGAATCCCCACGACGGGGTGAGCTCCCATTGCTCAGTCCCTGCTCCTGCCAACCTAGCAGTTCGAAAGCACGTCAAAGTGCAAGTAGATAAATAGGTACCGCTGCAGTGGGAAGGTAAACGGCGTTTCCGTGCGCTGCTCTGGTTCGCCAGAAACGGCTTTGTCATGCTGGCCACATGACCCGGAAGCTGTACGCCGGCTCCCTTGGCCAATAATGCGAGATGAGTGCCGCAACCCCAGAGTCGGTCACAACTGGACCTAATGGTCAGGGGTCCCTTTACCTTTATCTTTTATGATAGGCAAGTAAAATTATATTTAGTAATACTACCATGGTTTGTTCCTTCTGTTCCACATACTTACAGACTGCCTAAATGAGAAAATGGCTCCTAAGTGGTTTACAATCAACTATAAAATCTATAAATAATGAAAACACACAACAAACCAGTTGAATCACAGCATTAAAAACATCCATACAAAACAAGACAGTTAAAAACTATTGAAACAAATATATCAGGAAGTTGGAGTTCAGGGGGATGCATGCCTAAACAGGTGTGTCTTCAAGAGCTGGTGGAATGCCAATACTGATGGGAACCTCTTTTATTTCACCAGGAAGAGAATCACACATTGTTGGTGCCACCGACGAAAACTTAGGTAAAGGTAAAGGGACCCCTGACCATTAGGTCCAGTTGTGACCGACTCTGGGGTTGCGGCGCTCATCTCGCATTATTGGCCGAGGGAGCCGGCGTACAGCTTCCAGGTCACGTGGCCAGCATGGCAAAGCCGCTTCTGGCGAACCAGAGCAGCACACGGAAACCTTCCTGCCACAGAGGTACCTATTTATCTACTTGCACTTTGACGTGCTTTCGAACTGCTAGGTTGGCAGGAGCAGGGACCGAGCAACGGGAGCTCACCCTGTCGAGGGGATTTGAGCCACCGACCTTCTGATTGGCAAGCCCTAGGCTCTGTGGTTTAACCCACGAAAACTTAGGGCTAAATTATTTACTGCATGATCAAATATATGAACTTGGCTACGGTGGTTATGTAGCTAAAAGGCTATCAACGACAAGGAGGGACGGTAACACAACGCTTAGGAGAATGTCACAGTTGCAGAGAAAACAGTTGTTTTTTTAAAGGGGGGGGGAATCCTACGGGGAATTTTTGGATTGCTTCTTTCTTTGGGCAGGGTGGGGAATAAGGAAATGACCAGGGAAAGGGAATTATTAGCTGGCTGTGTTAACTCCATATTGCCCATTTTGTTGCCCAGCTCACTTGTGAACACAAAGTATTCTCTCCTCACAGAAGAGGCTGTCTACTGTACCCCAGCATGTGTGTCTTTTCTGGTTTTATCTCCTTCAAATGCAATGCAAACTTCTTGATGTTTCCCTGCGTTGGGTGTAACAGAATCAGTTAAGCGTTCCCAACACAGACAAAATTCCTGCCTTCAGAGAGAACTCCCCACTGCATCACTATAGAAGTCATGCTCTTGCCACTTTCAGGAGTCACGAGGCACTCCCAAACCTGAGACTTGTGGAGAAACGCAGGAGGCAAGTGCCTCTCTATGTCAATGCTTTTCAAGCAGTGGTACAAATATCAGCAGCTGAAAAGTGCTGCTCTAAACTCAGGTAGCTCATAGGGCTATGTTAGATGTAATGTTATTTGTACTGGTGCAATTACAATTCCCAGTTAATGATACATGGCTTAAAAACCAACAACTGAATAGCAGTTGTAGGGGGAGGAGGAGGAGGAAGGAGACTGTGATGGATGAGGAGGGATGTTAACCCTATTGTGCCCTCACTGAAAAGAAAGGACTAAACCCCTCTCCCTTAAAAAAAGGTTCCCTATAAGCTTCCTGAGAATGGAAGCTTTCCTTCCATGGCTAACAACAATTACTGACTCCCTCCCCATGCACCCCATTCTAACTTAAACCTTACATATTCTACAGGTAAACCTGGAGGGGTGCCTCCAAACTGTTATTGTTGTTGTTTATTAAATGTGTTTGTTGCCTTATCTTGCCCAAGGCAACCGAAAGCGACTTACAACCAAACACCAAACAACCAAAAAGTCCCACATAGTGTTGGGAAATTCCATTCCACCTTAAGTTGCAGACATGGAACTATTGTGTGTCACATGACTTACACACCAGCACAGATTGCTGGGAACTTCCATTGTGTATAGCTTTTGCTTTTGAGACACTCTCTGAGACAAAGGAGGGATGACATGTTTTTCTTTGTCCTGATTTATGCTCAATAAATCAGCTTGTAAATATGCAAACACAAGCCTCTCTCGCCACTTCTGTTGCACTGTGCGTTCCGCTAATATAGTGTGCTCAGGCTTTTGAAGTCTGGGTCGCTGATTTAATGTCGCACCAGAGATCGGGGATCGTCTAGCAGGTCAGCTGGAAGGGCGCGATCCAGCTGGGGGCTAGCCAGCTGGCCTCCCGACTCCCTCTGAATGCCGACACATAGATACATTAAAACCAGCGGAGGGGAACTGGGGGTGGGGAATATACATTAAGAACATCCCACCCACTTCTAAAAGGCTACAGATAGGTGACCCGGAAACTGCAATTAATCCAGAATGCGGCAGCTAGACTGGTGACTGGGAGTGGCCGCCGGGACCACATAACACCGGTCCTGAGAGACCTACATTGGCTCCCAGTACGTTTCCGAGCACAATTCAAAGTGTTGGTGCTGACCTTTAAAGCCCTAAACGGCCTCGGTCCTGTATACCTGAAGGAGCGTCTCCACCCCCACCGTTCAGCCCGGACACTGAGATCCAGCGCCGAGGGCCTTCTGGCGGTTCCCTCACTACGAGAAGCAAAGCTACAGGGAACCAGGCAGAGGGCCTTCTCGGTAGTGGCGCCCGCCCTGTGGAATGCCCTCCCGTCAGAGGTCAAAGGGATCAATAACTATATGACCTTTAGAAAATACCTGAAGGCAGCCCTCTTTAGGGAAGCTTTTAATCTGTGATGTATTTTAATGTTTACTGGAAGCCACCCAGAGTGGCTGGGGGGACCCAGCCAGATGGGCGGGGTACAAATAATAAATTATTATTATTATTATTATTATTATTATTATTATTATTATTATTATTATTACTACTACTACTACTACAGATAGTTAAAGTCAAAGGCATGGGTGCAAAGGAAAAATTTTGACTGGCACCTAGGAATTAATTATTTTTATGTTTAGAAGTGTGCTACAGCTATTCAAAGTTTGCAGAGGATGGCCAGCACATTCACACACCAATTCTCTAATTCACACACAAAATCTAAATTCTCACTGTGCCATACGAGTTCAGGATTTCTCCCAGAGAGAGCAAAATTTTAACTCTCAGGAGACCCTAATCTGATTCACCCGAAAACTCAAAACCTGTAGATTTCACAGCATGTGGTGGCCCCTATTGTGTGAATGAGTGGATGCCGCAGAGATAATATGTGCTAGCTCTTTCCTACACCCCCTCTCCCCACAAGCCACCAACACACACCTTAACTTTAATGTTAACTTTAAACTTAACGTTTGCAGAGATCGAACACGTTGAAACAAGAGCCCATTGCTCAGGGCCATGCCCAAACTTCATGTTTGTCACAAAATGCCAAGAACTCTGTTACATGGCAACTTGCCTTATGTGGTTACTGAACAATAAATGCACACAAAAGTGGTTTTCACAGATTATCAGACAGTTAGAGCACAAACAGAAGCTGACCTTTACTGCTTGAAAGGATGAGCCAGTTAAATGTGATCAAATGCCCTGAAATGGCTGAACTTTAATTTAACCTAGCTCCAGCCTTAGATGTCCGTGGAAAAAATAAGGGAACCGGCACAGCCATTTTCTTCTTGTTGTTGCTTTTATATTATGCCACAACAGAGAGCTGTGAAACCTTGCTGTGATATGCTGGACTTCATGCTTCTGCAAACTGGGGGGGGGGGGACAACCACCCCAAAAAACCACAACTTCCTCTAAAGGTAAACTCAGGTGGTGAGTGCCGACAGAAATGGGGGTAAATTTTTGCTTGGTGTGCTTGGAGGAACTCCAAGGTGGACAGAAGAAAAAATAAATAAATAACAGAATCTGGGGAGTGGGGAATCCCCCTGCCAAAAGGCCAATGAGATCTGTGCACGCTCAGTTGCCCCAGAATATTAAATTTTGTTTCTATTAATTATATTTTCATACTGCCCTTCATCTGACAATTACAGGGCGATTTACAATATAAAAACACAAAAATACACGACATGTAAGAAGCAAATTTTGGATATGCTGTACATAGCTTTAGCTTTCATGAAGGTATAAACCTTGTTTTTGTAGAACCTTTAGTTTTGCTGAGTGTAGTCATATCTTAGCTTCTGCTATTGTTCTGGTAGTACAGCATGAAGAAATCATCTTTCAACTGAATGGTAACAAGTATACTAATGCAAGTCTAGATCCCTTCCCTTCCGCCTGACATGATATCAGAAAGTGACTCCCTCCTTTTTCTTTATACCTCCTTTTTACTTCCTCGATACAATCAGCTGCACACCCATTTCTTTATGGCACCCTTTCTGGGTGCAATAATCTCCTCCTTCCATCCTTAGTTTTCTAACTTCCTCCCTGCCATGTCTGTGAATCATTCATTTTATTTCTGACGACTGCAGGGATTCAACTGCACTTTTCTCCTGAAGGAGCAGATTGCAATTTTTATTTTTTATTTTTGTCCTAGAGGAGGTGTTGCAGCTGTGAAACAAATGAGAGAAGAGGGAAGGTAAGACAGAGCTAGAGTGGCAGCTTTGGGAAGAATCTGCAGCGACGACTCGGCCGCGTTTCCACAGCCAAGCAGAGACTGAAAGAAGCCTTGATCAATTTCAGGGAAGACTGCATAGCAGATGAGACATAATGCGAGCATCCAAAGACTAAGGTATAATCTGACCTACTTACTGCAAATGCAGAACAACAATGCATTAGGACCCTACAATACCTATTTGCATGTATTTTGAAAGAGAGGAAAAAATAAAACACTAAACCATGTTCAGCCAGAACTATAGAAATGCAAAGCCTGATAAAAGCTAAAGACTAAAGCTGTTTGTCTATAGATTTAGCATTGAGATAGCAGAAGCACATTGATGCTAAATGTATTGGTAACTGGAACCTACATGTAACTGAAGTCACACGTTTAACTATTTTGCAGTTACTGGATGTGCTCAGTGCGCCAGCTATGTACTTGCAGGTGATGAAGCTGTTCCATTCAATCCATGACTGGCTTCGTAATCAATCCATATCAAACAGTCTTCACTCCATCCACCGGATTGTCAGATTCTGGACAGATCTCGTCACAGAACAAAGGTTGATGAGAACATTAAAAACAAGAGGCCATCTGACACAGAGGAAGAGGCTGATGGAAGACTGTGCAACAATAGTGTGGTGCACAGTATGCAAATACGTGCCAGCATCCCCATCACATGCCAGACTGGTGCCACCTCTGGTGTCTTTTCGGCACCGTCCTTTTTCAACAAGGGTGCACATTTTTATCCCAGCCTGTATCTGTCTTGGATTTGAAATGGCTTTTATTTAAGAAGCCGCTTTTCTGTTTTTTCAAAAAAGGAAATGTTTTTTACTGCATTTACTCGACTCTAATGCACATCTCTTTTTTTGCCAAATTATGTTGTGAAAATCAGGGTGTGCATTAGATTCGATGGTGCATTACATTTGAGTAAATACGGTACCCCGGGTGCAAATTGGCTGCGCGGGGCCAGGTGCGCCCTCCCGGCCGGCCGGCTGTTATTGGGTCGGGGGCACGCTACTCCATTCCGCTCCTCTGGCCGGGCCGCAGCACCGCTGCGCTGCTCAGTTCATGTGCCTCGCCACCTCGCGCACAGCTGCCCCCCGGCCAGACTAGTCAGAGCTGAGGGCTGCGCAACTGGTCAGTCTGGGCGAGGGGTGCCAGGAGGCTGCTGGGCTGCATTTGGGGTGGACACCTGAGCTCAGGCAGCCCGAGCATGCCAGCCACATGGCCAGTCCTCAGCGTGCCCAAGTGGCGAAGGAGCCTGTAGTTTCAGAGGGGTGGCAGGGCGGGGACTGTAAAAAAGGAGGAAGCCCCTCCCGTAAGACAAGATAGTTTGAGGTGGAGATCCCATACGATCAGAGACTCTGCTCCTGCTCACTGGGGGAAGTAGGCAGCCCCGAGCATCTATTTTTTAGATGCCCTTTGTACGACAAGGCCCGCAGAGACATCATTGCCCCCCTATTGGAGAGGTTAGCTGACCTTCCAGATAAGACCAAACTAAATGCCCCTTTACTAGGCAAAGAGCAAAAGATAACCCGGATGGTAGCTAGATTCTGCAGGCACAGTCTACCCTCCCAGAACAAACCAGTCAGCGGAGTATCGAACTTGGTTTTGGGCTGTGGGTAGCATGTTTTCTGTTCGGGAATGGAATGAAGAAGCTGGGAAAAGGCAAGTTGGACCCTCCTCCTGGATATTTTTAGCCCCTTTAAATTTTTAGACTTCTATATTCATTCTGAGTTTTAATTTCTTTTAGCTCTGTAAAGCACTTTTCAGATTTTAAATGCTGGTCTATGACCGTAATAAAATTTGATTTGATTTGATTAGTTTGAGGTGGTCAGTAGGGCTGGGGGATATCTAATGTGCACCTTTTTTTTTTTTTTTTTGCCAAATTACATGGCAAAAATTAGGATGCACATTAGATTTGATGGCACATTCGACTCGAGTAAATACAGTAGTTGTTTTTATTGTTGATGTTTCTACTGTGCAAGCACTTCAAGATACTGAATTAACTAAATTAAATAAATAGCAGCCACACAACAGTGACTTCACTTACTGAAATTTATCACATATGCAGCAAACAGCATGCTGGCATGGGAACTTCTAAAAAGAAACATGATAACATGAACCTGAATGAATGCTTTGATAACCGCAACACGTTCAACATCGCTGATAGCAGCCTCAGAAGGCTGATAAGCATTTTCCATGCTGCTTTTGGATATGGTTTTCTTTCTTGCAGAAGATGCAGGTGTTATGCAGAGAGGCAGACATCAAACTGGCACCAGTGGAAGGTTCCCTCTCTAACCAAGTCATAATTGAGGCCTGTGTTGGGTGTTTAGGGAAGCACATGAGACGCATTAAACGCACTCCTGATTTTAACTTGTTCTCCAGCTCTTGTCACAATATGCAACAACCGTGACTTCTACTCGCAAGTAAGGAAGAGATCTTTATTTGCGCTAACAGTGGTGCCGGCTCAACAGCAAGCGCCAAGGCCCAGAAGTCATGCTTTCAAGGCACAAGAGGTTCATAACTGTGGTAAGAATTCACCTCTACACCACCTTGTTCATTACCCAGGTGGAGAAACAACCACCTTTTGAATAAACCACAGAACCAAAGAAGTCCAGCATCCAGATTTAGGGACCCAGCGTTTATTATAGTTATTGCAATAGGACAAAGCTCACTCAACTCTTCGTGCCAGTTGAAAAGGTCAACGGAGGATACGATGAGGTCCCAGCAGTTGAGGTGCCCCTCCCAAGCTTTTAAAGAAGGGCCAGGGTGGACTCACACCTAGGACCCTAACTCTGTCAGCCTGCTGTGGATGCATACGCCCACTCTCTCATGGAAAGTGCATCTGATCCCACCTACAAATGTGGCATCTGGTCCTCAGCAACAAGACTGTTTCGTACCAACCAGCCTCCAGTTCTGACACCTCTTTTTCCTCTGGCTGGTCAAAGCCCTCCCTCCCTCCCTGACCAGGCTGTGCACTCTGCAGGAGGGATGATGGAGAGAACTGGCAGATCTGCTTCCTCCTCTCTGACATTTAAGAGTCACAAGGGGAGGATCGGCACCCCTGAGTGACTGCTTTCCACTCTGTCATCTGCTCCTGCTCCTCTTGTGCCTGGGGATGCCAAATTAGGTTCATGGTGGAGGCAAGTAGGCGATGCCACCTGTGTAGTTTGGCCTATAGACACCCAGAAGAGATTGCTATTGCTGCGGAGAATGACCATATACTGTTACGGCTACAACATGGGGTCATGGCCATGGGGGAAGTGATAACACAGATTTTATATAATTATCACACGCACACACACAAACCTTGATGTAAAAAGCAAGTTTCCATTTTGTAGCTGAAATACTGCAATAATTCAGTGTGGGCAAAAATATATCCCACTGTACAATAATATGCAATTCCTTGCTGAATTCATGCTTTTTAATCACTGCAATTGCTCCCAATTTATTAAATGAACTACTTTAAATTCATGAAGTTGGCCAAATTAAATATTTTCAGGTCACTGGGGCCATTCTCTAAATTAGACCCATGTTTATAGTAGTACTAATTTCCCCTCAGTATGCTGGCACAAATGACTATTACCACAGCAAATAGGGAGGTACAGTAAATACCTTCCTATTTTAGTTTTACAAACTCCTTCTCAAATCTGCACATTTTAGAACATCTTGGCTTTCTCTGTAATAGGATGGTTGTTTTATTAGTTGCTGTGAGGCTCAATTTGTTTTTATGCTCTGGCTTCAATAAACACATTAAATGATCAAACTTCCTTCTCTTTTTACATTTGTAAAGAAAATCAATATGGAATACTGATCAAAATTGTAATTTACATATGAATTTATATATATATACGGTATATATATATATATGAATGAGAGATATCTAATTCCCAAGCATATGGAGAAAGAAGAAGGCATTAGAGGAGGTGGGGAACTGAGATGCTAATGGACTCCAACTCCCATCAGCCCAAGTCACCAAGGCCAATAGTCACGGATTATAAGAGATACAGTCGTGTAACATCTGGGAAGGGCACAGGCTCCCTATCCCTGGTCTAAGATGAGCATAGCCTAACATTTCAGTGAAGGCTATGCAATGTCCTTTGTAAGTAGCATGTAAAAGGTAAAGGTAAAGGGACCCCTGACATTAGGTCCAGTCGTGTCCGACTCTAGGGTTGCGGCGCTCATCTCGCTTTATTGGCCGAGAGCCGGCATACAGCTTCCAGGTCATGTGGCCAGCATGACAAAGCCATATCTGGCGAACCAGAGCAGCACACGGAAACGCCATTTACCTTCCCGCCAGAGCGGTTCCTATTTATCTACTTGCACTTTGACATGCTTTCGAACTGCTAGGTGGGCAGGAGCTGGGACCGAGCAACGGGAGCTCACCCCGTCGCAGGGATTCGAACCACCGACCTTCTGATCAGCAAGCCCTAGGCTCTGTGGTTCAACCCACAGCGTCACCTGGGTCCCTTCTAAGTAGCATGTACCAGTGCTCAACTATGAATTTAAACATGTTCAGGATACAGTCTATCCCAATGCAAGCAAATCATACAGATTTAATAAGGAATGATCCGATTATTTTATTGGAGATTAGACAAGCGGCACAGGGAATACCAACAGGACAAATGAGGAAAGCAGGACCTTACAAGAAATCCAGTACCGAGAAAACAGTTTTAGGAAGAAGTTATTTTCCTTTTGAAAAAGCTGAAATCTAACAACAACATATGAATGTGGAAAAATCACATCGTTTCTGGGGTAACGTTGTGCATTCATAAACGTTTGAAGTGTTTTATACACAGTAAAGGATCAACTGCCTCAATTAAATTCGGCTGGGAGCTGTGGACATACTGTGTAAAAGCAGCAGGCCAGGAAGGCTGCACTAGGACCTAGAAAATCAGGGCTGAAAACCGAAGTCAGACATGCAGCTCACTAGGTGATCTCGGGCCAGTCAGGAGCTCTCAGCTTTACCTTGGGAATGTGACCAAATTAGGAATGGGAAATGGCCCTGTAACAAAATTAGCAAATACCGGTATCATGATAGAAATGGAGGCAGGAGAGAGTTCAAAGGACTAGGCACAGGAGGAAGGAGAAGCGAGTACAATGCTATTTCAAAGGTCCCCAAACACTCTTGAGCAGATTTTTTTTGGGGGGGGGGGAATGCACACGTGGCTGCAGAGGGAAGAGGGAAGTAGTGAAAACAATTTCTCATGCTTTCTGCTAACAGCATCCTCTGCCAGCTCAGAGACATCTATCAGTGGAGATATACCAATATCAGAAAAAATCCAGTTCTTAAAATGGCTAATTAATATTCCACCTTTGTTGAACAATTCAGAACTTACAGGTTTCAAAATATGCTGAACATAACAGTTCAACGTAATGTTTTGTTTTGCTTCCCTGAGCTTTGTAGCATCGTGTTTAGACAATTTTTATCATCTTTGTTTGTCTGAAGTAGCATCGATGTCTTCAAATGAAACAATGTTTTCTAATCACCATGCATTTTAAATAGAGTCTAGATTCCGATGAGTGTGTGCTTGTGTCTTTTGAACCAACACTGCCAACTGCTGTGTTTCATTTCAATCTTTACCATCAACCAAGAGCAACCTTCTGGTTCATGACTCAAACCCAAGTGTCATGGGGCTCTACAGAGGCACTTAGTTCCCACCCCAAAAGTCCAAACTCATTACATTCAGTCAACAGCACAGAACTCTTAAGATACAACAGGGTTTTGTAGTCAGAAATTGGTCATTTCGGTCGAGTTTATTTAACCGCTTCCCAGCTTGAGTTTTTGCAGACAGAATTTTCTAGGCATTCATATGACATTCTTGAACTTCGAGACTTCTATTTAAAGTATTGATTTCAAAAGGTGGAGATGCCACTGAAACAGATATTCAGGCTGTTGGGCCTTGCAGCAAGAGGAGGCAGAAACCCTTGCTCTCTCTCTACTGAATGGAAGAGGCGCCCGGTCATCAGACAGCATGGGAAAAGCGGGGAGGAGGCTATCACCATTCTTCCCTAGAAGTAGGTGACTGCTAGACTACAACCCCCCTTAAAAAGCCTGTATAAATTGTAGGGATTATGGCTGGATTGGCGCTGGCAAACCACGTCAATCCTGCCAAGGTTAGAAATGCAGCGCTGGCAAACCACGCTGTCACTTTAACGTCAGAATGGTAGACACGAGTCAAAAGCACAACAGAACAAAGAAGTGGTGGAAAAGTATTGGAAAGTCACAAGATGAGCACGGGAGGGGTGCATGAGGGGAGCATGTGAAAGAGGCATGCAGGATGAGCACGTATGCAATGGAGATGTCATGTGGGGAAGTTTTGGGGTGCCACTGTTTGTGAGCATTCCTAATATGGTGCTATGTACCACCACTGAGATGTATGTTTCCTTATTTGGTTCCTTGAGCTGTACCTGTAGGGCTAATCATTAACTGAGGTATGAGATTGTCAATAAATAGGGGTGTGGCTCGAGGTGGCCTTCCCATTCATACCATCCTGTCATCATGTCCTGTCTTTGCCGGTGCAACAATAAATAGGGATTTCAAGAATGGTCCTTATTTGTCCTTAACTGTTGCTGTTAAAACATAATCTGACCCACAAGTTACCCAACAAGAGATAGTAATTTGCCTGAAAACTAAGAATCACATATTTGTATTTAACAAGGCAACTGATCAAGACTGGTAAAAGTTGGAACTGTCAAGTTATTAGGACTCTGATCCGCTAGGATCCATATCCTGACAGGGTTTGTTGCTACAAAACTGTTTAGCATTTCACAACACAGCAGAACCAATCAACATGGAATTGTGCGTCTGCTTTCTAGTGACAGATTCAAAAAACCAGTGCATGGGATTTTCTTTCCCTGAGCGAAGAGTTATCAGTGTTCAATTGAGCAAAATGTTTAACAGCTGAGCACTAAATGGCCTGAATGCTGCCATCTCTTGGAAACATCCTAACGAAAGTAACTGAGAAATTGGCTAAGGCCAAAACAAACCACATTCTTTGTCTCCTCACACTTTCTTCCAAAACAAAATAAAATAAAAAAATTTTCCTTCCAGTAGCACCTTAGAGACCAACTAAGTTTGTTCTTGGTATGAGCTTTCGTGTGCATGCACACTTCACTGAAACAGAAGTCACCAGACCCTTATATATAGTGAGAGGGTGGGGAGGGGTATTACTCAGAGGGGGGGTGGAAATGGGTGAAAGGTTGATAGCTGTGGTAAACCTGTTGACCACTGTTAACGACTGCAATTAGTCTTACAGGAAAAAGCAAGGGGTGAGAAGGTTAAAAAAGCTTTGTCATGTATAATGAGATAAGAATCCAATGTCTTTGTTCAGACCAGGTCTCTCCATGGTCTTAAGCTTGGTAATGAGTTGCAATTCAGCAACTTCTCTTTCCAGTCTATTTCTGAAATTCCTTTCACCCATTTCCACCACCCCTCTGAGTAATACCCCTCTCCCTACCCTCTCACTATATATAAGGGTCTGGTGACTTCTGTTTCAGTGTATCTGAAGAAGTGTGCATGCACACGAAAGCTCATACCAAGAACAAACTTAGTTGGTCTCTAAGGTGCTACTGGAAGGAAAAAATTTTTATTTTATTTTGTTTTGACTATGACAGACCAACACGGCTATCTACCTTTAACTTTCTTCCAAGACTTTGATTTGGTATTCACTTTTTATTGTCAGTGCTTAGACTTTTTATCCTGCATCAGTTCTTTCAAATACCACAAGGAAATCCTTGGGCAAATACAATCACATAAGGGACATTGGCCCATATTAAACATGCTGCCTCAATTAAAATAAAACCATTAATGGAGACAAAACCCTTTGGTTGGTATGCACTTCATTATGCGTTTCGCTAT
This sequence comes from Darevskia nairensis, assembly GCA_034642065.1. Classification (NCBI taxonomy): domain Eukaryota; kingdom Metazoa; phylum Chordata; class Lepidosauria; order Squamata; family Lacertidae; genus Darevskia; species Darevskia nairensis. The sequence continues at coordinate 399,006 of JAWWNI010000961.1, forward strand.
TTCAAGAATTCAAAAAGCATTCCTGGGGCAGGTACCAAGAGCTGACCAATGACATTACAAGGTTAATAGCCCCGACCTAATCATATTAGAAATATTCAAGTTTCAAAGAGAGTCTATTGGAATCTGCATTTTATTAAACTGCTGAACAGTGCAGAAAGATGGCATTACACACTAAACTTATGCTTTATGGGATTAAAATGTTAGGATCAGAGACTCCGTAGAACAGAGTAGGCTCGAAAATGAAATGTTGCATAAACTAGTGTTAGTGGAATGATCCTCAAAGCCCTTAGGTGCAGATTAGCCTATACAACTTTGTCCTTTTCAATCCTTTGTTTTCTTTCAGGCCACCTTCTGACCCTGAAACTGCTATAATTGCAGCTCTTCAGAGACAAAGTGAAGTGATATGTTGCTGATATGCTTCTTAGGTTGCTATGTTACAGTGATTATCTAATTAGGTACCTGCCTGAAGTGAATAATAATGGCAGCATTTAAACAAATCGATAAAATACATCCAATCAGTTCTTGGCAGGCCTTTATACCAGTTTTTATATATACTGGCTTAGAGAATAACCATTCAACTTTATGCTTGGGCAGCTCCATATAGGACTTGTATACCGTAAATGCTGATACATAAGACAATCTTTTAAGTGAGCCCATTTAATTGGTCTGGAAAGCAAGTTCCACTCTCTGAAAGTGTTGATAAAATAGAAGCTAATATAATAAAACATTAATGCTGTTTTTGCATCTTCTCTGAAAGCAAACATGGAGGTACAGAAGGAGAAGAAAGAGGGCAACTCTGCTAGCGCAACAATCAAAACATTTTCTAGAAGTTGCAGGTTAAACTTACTTCAAATAAAGTGATTGTAAGGTTAATGCATGAGCAAAGTTGGCCTAGAACATTCTGCCAAGTTTTTAAACAAATTAAGATGTATATCCTAGTAAACACTGATTCAGAGCTTCACGGCGACTTACAAAATAAAATAAATAGGATCAACAGAAATGTAACGTCGCATACATGTAATATATCAGAAGCAGAAAATAAAAAGCTGCTTGAATGCACAACAACTCACAAGCCAGATTGCCATTTCCTAGAGGTTGGAGAGCATAAAAATTGGTAAAAGGCACATTCTTGAAAAAAGACACCATAAGTGGTTCTAGGAGTCTCTCCAGTTCCAGACACACCCCTGAACTACATTCCCGATTTTTCTAGGACCCCAACCACATCCAGATCAGAAAAAACCTAGGATATCTCCTTATCACTATCATTTCTTTCTTGAAGTAGATTGATAAGACCACCACCTCTCCCTCCCTCTCTCTCTCTCTCTCTCTCTCTCTCTCTCTCTCTCTCACACACACACACACACACACACACAACACACCCTCACACACACACACACACACACCCACACACACACCCCTCTACAGTATGAAATCTGGGGTCAGCAGTTAGTGAAGCTCAATCTCACCAAAACACAATGTGACAGTACATAACATGCGCACACACAACCTGGGTAGCTAAAATCTAGGCAGCCTTTTCATATCTAATGCCACTTCAACTGATGCCTGAATTCTGAACTTACAGTATCTGCCATGCCATCTCCTAAAGTGATCACACCAGTAAATTTGCAAAGGACTTGCTATATTGGCGCCTAAACTAAAGTTTGGCATCATAGTAGGCTGTAAGAAAAGTGATTCTGCTAATTGTAGCCACTATGCTAGGGTCAGAATGTCTTAGGCCAGGGGTCCCCAAACTAAGGCCCGGGGGCCGGATGCAGCCCAATCGCCTTCTAAATCCGGCCCGCGGACGGCCTGGGAATCAGCGTGTTTTTACATGAGTAGAATGTGTCTTTTTATTTAAAATGCATCTCTGGGTTATTTGTGGGGTCTGCCTGGTGTTTTTACATGAGTAGAGTGTGTGCTTTTATTTAAAATGCATCTCTGGGTTATTTGTGGGGCATAGGAATGCATTCATTCCCCCCCCCCCAAATATATTCCAGTCCCCCACAAGGTCTGAGGGACAGTGGACTGGCCCCCTGCTGAAAAAGATTGCTGACCCCTGTCTTAGGCAATCCCATCCCATAATCTCATCTTAGCTGGAGATTGTCATGGGAATGGCATGTAACAGCTATGCTGGGTCAAACAGGCTGGATGTTTAAATCAGAATATTCCCCTCCTTCACTACTGAACATTTGTGTCAATTCTATTTAAGTTTCTGAAAAGGTAGATTTAATGTAGAAAAATGTAGAACATTTCTAAGTGCAGTACAACCTGTCTCATGATTTGTGTGCAAGATGTAAAATTCATTAATTTACATTGTCTATGCTTAATTGATCACAGTGCTAAATGATGACTCCCTTCATATTCGCCCCCATGACTTGGACGGTGAGTTCTTGTTCATTTCTTTAGCTAAAAGCTGGGACATTTGAGATTTTCACAGGACTGAAGAAAAATAGATGCAAACGCTTGACAGTGCCAGGAGATAAAATAATTGTGCATGAAATTTAACTTATTCAACATTAAAATACAATGAGAACAAACGACTCGACATATTAATTCTATGTAGAACAGTGTAATGGCTGAAATTGAAGGAAGTGTGGTTTCTGAACCACACTAACATATGCCTAGACTTACCTTTATTAATGTGAGTGATATATGGCTCTTTCTGGCCTCAGCTTAAGTTATAATAGCAGCTTTACGTTGGCTACTGCTTCACTAAGTGGTAAGTTCATAAGAGCATATTTTATCGCAGCAGAAAACTCAGGGCATTTTGATAGATCAGTTTAGATCTAAAGATGGGTCCCCCTAAAGTTGAGGTGTCTATGTCCCAGAAATAATTTTCAAAAGGGGGGGGGGGGAGGGAATTAAAGTGACTATATGACCGGCTGGCTGAAACATAGCATGTGAAACATAGCATGTTCCATGTGAACAGGAGCTACTCAAAATTACTTCTGTATGTACAATGCATGCAGGCAAGATTTATGACAGTGAAGGTAACCTGACAGCTCCTGCTCATATATGTGAGAGAGGGCATATCCCTCTTATATTTCTCCAAAACTCTAGTGGGCCAGATATGCCAGCTTTGTATCAGATGGCAAAGTGGCCGTTGCTTTTTCCTTCCATTGCCTTTTCACCTGGAATAAGCCGAGATGGTACTCCGACAGTGAACCAAGCCTGCCAGCAACATTGTCACATAAACCGTATAAAATGCATACTCCCTTGATCACTGTCCCTCAATCGCAGTGGTGAATGTCTCTTTGCTGGAGGAAATAGTCCCAGCTGCCTTGAAAGAGGCAGTGGTTCTTAAGAAGTCCTCCCTGGGACTCTGGAACCTGAGCTACCATCAAATTGCCAATATCCCATTCCTGGGCAAGGTGTTTGAGAGGGTGGTGATGGCACAGCTTCAAGTGTACTTGGATGCAGCCAATTACGTGGATCCATTTCAATCCGGTTTCAGTACTGCATTTCAGCTGTGCAATTCTCTCTCCTTGGAAGCGCAGATGGCCACATTGCCTACTAAGAACTCATCTCTTCTCCAAGCCTTTGTAGGAGCTGGCTCAGTCTGCTCTGCATAGTACACTATGCATTATTCTATTGCTACTAGTTTTACCATCTGAATTGTTTCTGTGTGCTTTTTTTTGTTTTGTTGTGTTGTGTTTTTTATTCCTGCTGTAAACCACATTTGTGGTGAATAGCAATCTATAAATTCAATAAGTAAAATAGTTTCATCTGAAACAGTTTCAAGGAAGACGTCTGCTTATTTCTTTTCCTGAAAAAAGGCTACTTCACTTACTTGAAAGTCTCTTTCCTCTAAGATCTCCTTCTTCCATCTGACAAGGAAGGCAGCACACACATATAAATGGAAGTGAGAAAATCCCTCTGGTTCAGACTGAGAAAGAGAGAAAGAGAATTCATGTATAACCAGACAATAACTGCAGGTTTATTCATTATGATATTCTGTCATTTTTCTAGTTACTCCAAAGTTAATTATCTCCAGGAGGTAAAATTGTTGCTGATTTTTTTGACTGAATTATTAAATCAAACTCCAAAATCAGATCCCAAATAATTTTATCTTCATTGCAGAGGGGAACTGCTCACCAGGAATCAACACTATTTCAGAGTATCCAATGATATAAAAGGCATGCTATATCAATTAAGCTTTGCAGTAAGCATCAAGTAAAGATTTCTGGTGTCAGTCTTTGTTTTGAAAACTGCCTTAATTGTGCCAGTGAACCATCTTTTGTTGAGAGGAATATACAGTGGGGGTTTTAATCCTGTTTATTCTCCTTGACTTCTTGATTGTCTTTGTCACCATTTAGCATAGTAACATTATACACTGCCTGCCAAAACCGAGAATATGAGCAGCACACTGTGTTGCTTCCATTCCTACCTGTCAGAAAGGAAGAAAGGGCTTGCCCCTTGAGACCCAACTTGTGGGATACCAGAGATAAATCTTATTTCCCAAACTATTTAACATCAACATGAACCTGAGATCATTAGAGCTTCTGAAGTTGAATGTCCTCAATACAATACCGTTATACCATGAGAAATCCAGTTAATTACAAGCCAGTTGGCCTAGATTTTTTCAAGGTAAATTGGTGGAAACTATTATTACAGGTAACACATTATTAAGCATATAGAAGAAAAAGTCTTGCTGAGTAAGAATCAGCATTGCTTCTGCAAAGTTAAATCCTCTGTCACAAGTATTTGACATCTTTGAGTATGTCATGATGTACTTGGACTTTCACAACGCTTTCGACAAAGTCCCTCCATCAAAGGTTTGAGTAAAATTAGCAGACACAGGATAAGAGGTTGGGTGCTCCTATGAATTATTTCAAGATAAACAGGAAATAGGGGGTAGAAGCAGATAGTACTCACAATAGAGGTAAGCGGTGAGATTCCCAATGCTATTTAAAGTGTTCATAAATAATGAGGAGTTTGGGATGAGCAGTGAAATGCTGGCATTTAAAACTGAGAAACATGGAATACCCTGACTTCACATTCACTGGTGAGGTCTGAACTGATGGTGACTAAGCAAGAAAATCTGGAGGTCATGGTAGATAATTCAATTAAAACTGCTATGAAAAGGGCGAATTGCAATTGGGGACTGTTATTAGTATGTCACTGAATGCCAATTGCTGGAGAATAATAGCAGAAGAGTGCTATTACTCTTCAAGCCCTATTTGTGGATTTCATTGTGGACATTGTGGACTTCTGACCCAAGAGGGCTCTAATGTTATCAAATGGAGGTTGAGGGGGAAAATATAAGCGGTTTTCAGTCTAGGTCCAAGAAGGACTAAACAAAGCCAGAGAAGAAACTGAGCACAAAGTTCCTCAGAACCTTTGAATAATCTTTACCAAAAGTGAACACTGCTGTTATCTACATCCAACGGTTCTTTCAAAATAATGGTAAAACATGTCATTTGCTCGTAATATTTTCCTTTTCCACATTGCGTTCCAATACTGTTTTTCTAGGCTCTTTTAAATCAAATCAAATGGGCTTAAGTATTCAATTCATTAAAGGAAAAATGCATATTCCCTTTAGATTTAAGAATTCATCATGGTTCAGAGATAAAACTAGGCTACAAAGTATTTCAAACGGATAGTCTTGGACAGTTTTGGAAATTGAGCAAAGCACCTAATGCATAATTGCCTTTCCTAACACCTGCTACCTATTATAACTTTCCATTTGCAGCCCTTGAAGTTATGACCGGTTTCATCTTTAAATGTATGAAACGGCGGCCCAATAGCTAAAAGCTATTTTTTTAAAAAAAATAAAAAATATCAAATATAAACAATGACCTTGATTTAAATATTTTAGCAAAAGATCTTAAGACAGATGTACAGCCTTCCAGAAGACTTATTCTGAACATATTAGGCATGACTCGGAGCGCATCACCACAGAGGCATCTGTCATCATCAATAAAAATCATTTAGAAGGTTAGCATCACAAATATTACATTGCCTTGCAAAAAGTTTATCGCTTCTGTGGATGAAATCGAAGCCATTATTTCAGACTTTGCCCGCAAAAATCTCATGAATTAATCAAGGGATGGACGTGGACTGGTGGGAAAGTTAAAGAAGTAAAGCAGAACATGTTAACAATGCGCCCCAACAGTTGAAAAAGAAATTGCTTTTATCTAGAGAATACTGCTTAATTAGTGTATCAGCTTATAATTACACTGAAACTTTCCCACCCTGTTGTACTACCGGTAGGAGATATTTAAAGTTTAAACCAAACAATTTAAAGCAGGGTGGTCCAACCTCTCAGACTGAGTGGGCTGCAAGTGCATTTCGACACAAAAATTGTGGGCTGCACAGTACCATGCCATGCAGCGGGGAGGGGGTAGCAAAGTTAAAATTTGATGCCCCACCCCTTGTGCTGCCTTCCCAAAGCTGTAAGCTAGGTACAGTGGTACCTCTGGTTACGTACTTAATTCGTTCCAGAGGTCCGTTCTTAACCTGAAAACGTTCTTAACCTGAAGCACCACTTTAGCTAATGGGGCCTCCCGCTGCCGCTGCATCGCCAGAGCACAATTTCTGTTCTCATCCTGAAGCAAAGTTCTTAACCTGAAGCATTATTTCTGGGTTAGCAGAGTCTGTAACCTGAAGTGTATGTAACCTGAAGCGTTTGTAACCCGAGGTACCACTGTACTGAGCTTTGGGAAGGAGGTGCGAGGCTCTGGCAGGGTCCTAGCTGGGAAAGTGCTAACTAGGCTTTGAGAAGGAGGCAGGAAGACTCTAGGACAGGGTTCAGCAACCTTTTTCAGCCATGGGCTGGTCCACCATCCCTCAGACCATGTGGTGGGCCGGACTATATTTTGAAGAAAAAATATGAACGAATTCCTATGCCCCACAAATAACCCAGAGATGCATTTTAAATAAAAGGACACATTCTACTCATGTAAAAACACGCTGATTCACGGACTGTCCACAGGCCGGATTTAGAAGGTGATTGGGCCGCATCCGGCCCACGGGCATTAGGTTGCCTACCCTTGCTCTAGGAGCATATCAGAGCCTCCTTCCCAAAGCCCAGTGCCTTGGGAAAGCAGTGCAAGGGCTAGGAGGGGTGTCAAATGTTGCCGAGGGCCACTCAAAAGGCAACGAGGGCCACACGCTGGACCACCCTGCTTTAAAGGGTCAATTCTTAGCATTGGAAGGGGCTACAAACGTAACACCATTTTTATATTGTTTCTAATAACTTTTAAAGTTGTAACATTTTAGACCTGCAATATGAATCCTAAAGGTATCAAATATTAACAGTATTCTTTCAAGTGTTTTTTTTTTAAGTACCACACTGTAGAAGTTAAATATTTAAGACAATACGAACTCTGAATAACTTTTTGTCACCAAAAATTCCTACCCTCTGAAAGGTAGAAAACCTTCGGGGGAAATCATTTTATGAGTCTAACTAAATCTAACAGCAGCAGATCTATGTGTTTTAACATGATCGGCCCCCATCACGTTGAAAGAGGGAAATTGAGTATTTGATGCAAACAGCAAAATGGCCTCAAAGGTGGAAGGTACTAAACACACCCACAGCCATGACTTATTAATCATCACGTTTATAGCCTAGTTTTCCTCCAAGGAGCTGAAAATGGCAAAAGTGGTTCTCCCCTGCTATATTTAATCCACACAACAATCTTGTGAGGTAGGTTAGTCCAGTGTTTCCCAACTGGGCCCCCCTGGGGCCCCCCAAGATATTCCAAGGGAGCTACGGGTTTAAAATGCATAAATGGGGGGACGACAGCACGAGGCTAGGGGGCCACAGAGGGAAGTGAGAATTGAAGGAAAATATCATTAAAAAACCCCCCGATTGGCTGGCTATCTGCTTGGCGGGTAAGGCCCACCAGGTTCTAGCGCTCCTTTCTGCCATGTGAGTTTTTCTTGGTTTGTTTACGGCAGGAGAGGGTGATCACCGAGGCTCCCGTTTTGACCAGTACAGCGAACAATCCAGAACCCCCAGGTCAGCTAAGTGTGGTGGTGGGTGGCAATGGCTAGGGCTGTGCAAGCCAGAGCTGCTTGCATGGCAATGTCCCTCCCCTCCCCCTTTGGAAATAATGACACTGACATGTCATATAATTTTAACGGGCGAGAAGGTCACAACTTTATTGGTTACGGATGTTGAGCGGTATTGGCTTAGGCATTGGACCCTAACAGGCTATATCCGACCCCAACCCGTGTGTTGGAAGTCCGGAAAGGGTTAACCACCAGTAAGGAGCCCCAGTGATGTACATCGACTGGAACTCCCCCTGTGATCACCATTAGGGGCGTGCCTTGGGCCCTAACCTCCCTAGGCTTCGGACATGGCCACACCCCCGGAATCCTTTACCGGAATACCCTTCAAGATAAGGGGCAGGTGATGGCGCTACCTCCCCTCCTCACCTCTATGGAGACTTCTTCCAATGCCTAACCGCCAAACCAGGAGTTGTGACAGATTGCTACGAGGTAGGTGGAAAAACCCTTTTGGCTAGTCCAAGTGGGAAAAAGTCCTACCAGCCCCCCTGGCCAACCAAGGCGACCAACTGAAGTCCATAGCAAGGTCAAGAGCTAGACTGGGGAGAGGGGCAAAGATGGAGCGTTTCCCGCCCGCCTCTTGCTTAAAGGAAGCAAGAAATGCCCCCAGGTCGACCTGATTGGTCGGCCCACGAGCGATGCGGGCGGGAAATCCACCAATCGTACAGGGCTGAGCTCTGAGCCTCTGTACGTGTGATCGGGTCGTGACGCCTGCAATTCCACCTCCTGCTCAAGGGCGGAAGTGGGCTTGTTGCTGCTGCCAGTGCTGGGCCCGGTGGCAGCCTGGGCCTGACTCTGCAAGGCGCGGAGTGCTATCCACCCCAGCGTCTAGTGGATCAGGGCCTTCTGATGTTGCAGCGTCGGCCCAGATCTGCAAGGCGCGGGGTGAAACCCACCCCAGCGCCTAGCCGAGCGGGGTCGTCTGATACAGCTGACTTGCATCTTGTAAATAACTGTCTACTCTGAAGAAAGCCGCACTGAGTTCAGTAGGCCCTACTCCCAGGTAAGGGTGTGTGGGGCTACAGTGTTTTATCTAGGCAGACAGGGCTCCTACGGATGACAAGATCTTTTTGCACCAGGTCAGTAAGAACCACTTGCTTTTTAAAATTCTCCCATATTTACAGAACTCCCTGTGTACCTTTTGGACTTTATCTACAGGTTTCCTCCTCTGTGTCAAATAACTGGGGTCAAATAAGTGTTGTTATAATACATGGAAGATGGATCTCCCTCGGGAGGTTCTGGACTCTCTTTCCTTGGAGGTTTCTAAACAGAGTTTGGGTGGCCATTTGTCATGGATGCTTTAGCAGAGTTTCCTACATTGCAGGGGGCTGCCTTGGGGTCCCTTCCAGCTCCATGATTCTATGCTTTTTTCTGCTTCAACAATATTTCATTATGTTCCTATCATTTTATGGAATTGGTCTTTTGTATAAATTATAAATAGAACCTGTTCTATTTACAAGCAAAACAAAAAAGTGGTGCCTTGGTTTACAATCATAATCTGTTCCGGAGGTCTGGTTGTAAACCAAAACAGGTTGTAACCCAAGGCGCGCTTTTGCCAATGGGGCCTCCTAAAAAAAATGGGTTGTAATCCCCCCAAAATGAGTTGTAATCCCCCCCAAAAAGGGACACACACTTCAGGGTTTGACGTGGTTGTAATCCAAAACGGTTTTAATCCAAAATGGTTGCAAACCAAGGTACTACTGTAGCTACCTTTCTACTGGTAGGATGGGATGGGGCATGGTCGTAGCAAGGATATTTTTAGGGGGGCAGGCTTTTGTTAGGGAGGGGCAGAACCTCAGATTTGTATTGATTTTTACTTATGGGGGGGGCTACGCTCATGGGGGCCACAGGAAGGAAAAAAGGTCACAAGGAGGCCATGGTTGGAAAAAAGTTGGGGAACACTGGGTTAGTCTGATAGTAACTGGGTCAAGGTGAACCAGTGAACTTCATGGCTGAGTGGAGATCTGAATCCTAATCTCCTGGGTCCAAGTTACCGGGCACTTTTCTGCTCAGTTGACCCCTGATATGAGGTTAGATAGGGGGTGGGCAGTGAACATTTATGGAAAAGGGACTTTTATTATTATTATTATTATTATTATTATTATTATTATTATTAAGGCTACTTTTCACCATGTATACTCACAAAGCAGTTTACAGATCAATTTTTAAAAAGTCAAACAATACGATGTTTAAAACAAACAGGAACACATTCTTAAATCCTTATATTTTCGCTTGTACTTAAGAGGAACAATTTAATGGAAACTGCCTTTGAAAGCCCCTCAACAAAGCTCATTCACCAACCAAGATTGTTTCAACTGGAAAAGAACATTTCTAGACTCACAAAAGGTCTGATGTTCCTCGAATGAAGTCCAAAGGCATCTTCTACTTTGGAATATAGCAATATCCTAAACTTGAGATTGTCAGATGATACGGTTGGCTAAGAATGCAAGTATCCACAATTCTTTTCTCCCCCCCCCCTCCTTTTAGAATAAACAAAGGTTGACAACTTGACATTTCATTTAGCGTTAGGGAAGAAATGACAAGTTTATATAATATTTCCTCCCTTCTTAAAGCACATTAAATTGTTATTTGCAGATTCCTCTGCAACAAACATCCTGCAATTTATAAACCATTTAAGAATATCAGAAAGACACATCTGCTGTAACTGATCATCCCTTCAGGGAAAAATATAGGTATTCCCAATTGTTAAACCTGCTACCAACTGTAATGGCATTCATCAGTGATTTTCTTGTGAGCTTTTACAATGGCCTTGCTACTTGACTGCAACCAGCTGTAAAGCTTCTTTATTCTGTTATCACATCCGCATGAGAGAATGAATGCCAAGGATTCAATAGTCCTGCTAAGGAAGCAGAGTCACACAGTTGGAATAGCAATAAGTAGACTCAATTGAGGGCATCCCTTTCACACTCCCTCGCTTTTGCAGAATGAATGCATGAATGACAAAAAAAAAATTAAAAAAATAAAAATTCTCAGGTGCAGATGCTGAGGAAGATATACAAAATATAAATAAAATATAGAGAGTGTCACTGTTTAAAGAGAAGGGTCTGGAGAGGATATAAACTGATGTAGCATCATAACAGAGATAAAACTGACAGGCTTTATTTTGCAACTGAGGAAAAATCAGAGGAAAAATCCTAGAACCCATTCTATTAACAATAAGATGCTCTGAATTTCAACCAGAGACCATCAAACATAAAAACTATCAAACATTTTTATACTTTTTTAGGGGATGGGAGCCTTCATGGTTTCTACGTTGAAGATAACTGAGATAAGAAAATTGGGGTAGTATTGTAGGTGTCTGAATTCTCTTTTCCTTCCAGCGCTTATAGCTATGCAATCACTCAATCAGTTTATTACAGCCACAGACCAGCAGTTTAAAAATAGCTAAAATGCAAAATTATAAAAGCAAGATAGAATATTTTAAAAAAAAACAAGCCAGAATAAGAGCAGGGAGATAAGAGTCGCTGACCAGCAGGTTAAAAAAACTAGAATTCTAATTGTTTCTAAAGCAATCCAGTTGAAGACCGGGGAGGAAGAGTCATGTGTCTGAAACACAAGATTACATAAAATGTAGCATGATTCTGTGCATCTGCTATTACCCATAGAAAAAACATGATAAATCAAGGATAGCAAGCCTTATAGAGGCAACATTACTATTCCATTTATAGCTATGCACAAAAAAATGACTTGTTCTGCTGGGTTAAAACGTTTAAAAACTGGTCCTAATTAGAAACAGCTAAAACTGATGTGGACAAGATCGACCTTGCACATTTAAGACAAGCCATGAACTTCCTTGCTTACCCAACAGCCACAGTTCATCCATATATCTGACCAGAAACTAAACATCAATGACAAGAGAGCTAGGGAGGTGATTTGGAAGCACTGGCTGCCAAGGAAACCACTTGTCAGACTGAGCAACTTTCATTCATGCCTTTGGACTAGTGGAATGTTCTCAATTTGAAAGATTTAGATTTCATACAAAGCAGAAGCTCAATTCCTGATCATTAAACATTACCCCACTACTGCAGCTTCTGCATAGACTCTGTACTGGAGTCTTCTCACAACATGGTGCTTCGAACTACAATTCCCATCAGCCTCAGCCAGCGCAGCCAATAGTCATGGATGATAGGAACTGTAGTTCAAAACATCTGCTATGTTTCAAATTCAGTTCAAGGTGCTGGATGAAATTTTAACATCCTTAAATGGCTCAGTTCCGATATATCTGGAGGAGTCCACACTTATTTCACATCATCATCTCCAGTATCTGGCACTGTCTTCTGGCCTGGTCAGTGCCTGGGTGGAACCCCTGAGTTCTATGAGGGATGAAAGGTGGTACAAAAATGTAAGAAATCAATAAATAATATCAATCAGAAGAACCTCTTAAGTGCATCATCTGTGAAACAATTTAAGACCACAATAGCCTGCAGGCAAACCTTCTTAGCAATTGCTCTTCAATGGAGGAAGTCTAGAGCTGATTAGCTGATTAGGCAGTGTGGGATAGGTTAGGTTTGAATAGTTGATTTATTTTAGTTAATGTTATTATACTTTTTCAAAGAACTATGTTTCTACAAATCAGATCAAAAATTGCCACACATTTTTTCCCTTTTGTACCAGTGAATCATCTCTGAAGAGCTCACTGAGCGCAAATGAATATTAATCCTTACATTTTTACACTGCTACATAGACATTAAACAACAGGGGTTTTCTTCCTGGTCCCTTCCAACGATTACTTCTTCTGAAACCCATTTCACTGTGACAAGAATGCATCCTTGCTTTTTGCATTGGGAAAAGCACAAAAATACTCTTATATTGACTCCAATCCCTGATGGATATTTGGATGTGGGGGCTTTGCAAGAGAGACTCCTATACCAGCACGATTAAATTAACGCAAATCAGTTTTGGCACCATTTGTTGCCATGGGAAAGACTGACAGCAGCATCCACAGATGAATTAAAATTAATAGTGGCATCCCCATGCCTTTTCATCTTAACTTCCTGAAATGAAGGTCATACAACTCCAAACGGACCCGATGAAACAAAGGTGCAGCCAATATCCCATTTAAGTGGTCCACTTCCCACTTAGTGGAGCTGGATTGTAGCTTTATTTTATTTTTATTTTGAATTAGCAAATATATGCGCATCTGACACAAGTTGCATTTTTAATGTTTCTGTGGAAGCAGGCTTCAAAACTCAATTTTCTACTTCTTAAAGATCTCTGACTTGCCTAAGAGGAAAAATAGTACCAACAATGTACCCTGCCAATTTAGAAATAACACTGCAGTAATCCCCCCCCCCACTTCAGCATGTTGCTAGACATATGCTAGATGGAGTTTCTTTAATATTATATTTGCATATTATTGCAGGACAGAGCTTTTAGCAACCCAGATTCAATGTACATGGGTATAGAATGCAAGCATGTTTTTAATCTGATTGTGTGGTCTCTTGAATCCTGAAAATGCCATGGGTTAGGATAAAGGAGATCTTGCACATCTATTCTGCAACCCTGTAACATAGGGGTGGTGAAATGATTTCACTGATAGGCCAGAAATAGAACTCCCCCAGTGTCATGGGCTACTTTGAAAGGTGAATGGCCCTGACCACAATCTGGGACATGTCTTCAAAAAATGGGACCTTACTAGGTGCTGTCCTAAAGTTATTTTTTAGTCCCTAGGATGTATCTTATAGGCAATTGCACACAGGGACATCCAACTCCCAATAGATTGCAATCCGCTAACAGTATTAAAAAAAACTATCAGTGATCTACCCATTGTTGTAAAAAGACTGGCAGTGATCTACCCAAAGTTGTGGAGCTTTTATTAGGAAGCCAAAGCTTTTTTTAGGGAGCCAAAGTTGGTGGCTTTTTTTGCTTTTTTGTAAGGAGATCACTGAGGGGCCAGAGATCAACCAGGATCTACCAGGAACACCCCGTGATCTACCAGTAGATCGCGATCTACCTGTTGGACATGCCTGTTATAGGCAACTGCACCCACACCCTTCTCTCTCTCTCTCTCGAGGGGGGAAAAAAAGCCTGCTTGTACTATAGAAATCATAACATTTCAGAAACTGTACCCTGAATCGCTAAGGTGTTTTTCACACACACTGTGGAAGTCCCTGCTGAGATACTTCTTCAGAGTCAGGAATGTCATTTGCTGCTTTGAAGTGGAATTGCCCTGCTACATATCAACATTATGGAAAGTGTCTTGTGACACCATAAAGCCTAACAAATTTATTACGGCATAAGCTTTTGTAGACTTCTGTGCATTTCAACAGGTACGGGTAGTGCTCCCCTGAGCTGTAGTTGTGTCTCTGTACACACACCCAAACACTCAGAAACTACAGTGATATATTAATATCTCCTCCCCCCCCACACACAAATTGTTGATAACACAACAATCCTGGGCACTGTCTTGCCTAATAACACACGCAGGATGATAAAAATCAACCATCCAGTTCAACCCACAAGTGGCTACTCTTAATGAATTTCCAAACGCTACGACTCTGTACTAACCCAGCTCTGGGAATAAAATGCATGTTCAGTGTCTGGTGGGGCTGTGAGAAAGTCAAGGGTTTTTTGGGGGGGGGCGTATACACGAAGAATTAAAAAAGATGTTCAGAACCTCAATTGAAAAGAAACCAGAGGCATTCTTACTGAGCATTGTAGGGGAAGACATCCCACAAGATAAGAAAATATTATTTCTATACGCCACAGCCGCAGCCAGACTATTGTTGGCGAGAAATTGGAAAGGAGATACCATCCCCACAAAGGATGATTGGATAAACAAATTATGCAAATTTGTAGGATTGGCCAAACTAACGGCAGCCATAAGGAATCAATCTAACCAGAACTTGAGGAAGGAATAGCAATGTTTTGAGGATTGTATGAAAAAACACTGTTCCAAAGACAGTATGTTGTTGTGCCTAGATTAAGTATGTAAAGATGAGTCAATATAAAGTAAAATCAACAGTGACCAGATAGGGTTTAGTATAAAGACACAATGTATAACAGATAGTAAAGATTAAAGGATGCCGAGCTGAGGTGGGAGGAAGCCACATGGGTTATATAGTATAGTTTCAATTAATTTGATAAACACAGAGTGTGTATTTGTTAATACGTAACTGTATGATTTTGCAACTGTAACTTTTCGTTCTTGAACAATAAAATGAATAAAAAATAAATAAAAAATGCATGTTCAGATCAGTGGCACTGGCATGAGCACCCACATAGTTCCACAGTAGGCCAACATCTTCTAGGCTGACTTTCTCAGCTTCTTCCAGAGCAGTTCCTCCATCAGAGATAAATACATGACATTGAATCATCTGGAATCATGGACATCATGGACAGAAATCACCTGTGCTATTCTATCAGGACTTCACCAAGTTCAACCTTACCATAGAAGAGTCCAACCAAGAGTTCACTTTCTGTACACCACTCTGCAGGTACGTAGATATATGAGCACCACCTTATACAGGAAGCCCGGTGACTGCTAAGCATACTTACATGCTTCGTGCTTCTGCCCAAAACACACCACAAAATCCACAGGACTACAGCAAAGATCTAAGATGAAGCCACATTAGACTTGGACAGAGACTGACAACCAAAAATATTGGCATCTGGCATTCCTTAGACTACAATTACTCACCCGAAAGAGTGAAAACACGGATCAACAAGGCCAGATTGGTAACCAGGAATTATCTACCATAGGGAAGACATAGAAGCAGCTGTCGACACCTACAGCTCCCAGGTAAAAGCTTTTGTGTATCATCAATTATCTACAGCCCATATGGGAAAAATGACACCAACTGAATTAGGCTGAACGTGCTTAGAAGCTACTGTGCAACTGGAAGTACTGCCTGATTAGTGCGTAACGAAACTAACGCTTCCCTATTAACAAAAAGAAAGATATTCATATGGAGTTATTCTATATCAATGAAACATCCCCCCCTCCAAAGTCTACACAACAGTGTGGTGTGACAGAGAAACAGCAGCACTAAGAAAAAACTTGGATGTGATAGCATATGTGATGCAAAAGTCAAGATGATCCTCCGGATTATGAACTTCAGCCACAGAAAGGGCTGTTCTGCTTTTATAAATTATAGAAGGGGGAGAGGGAAGAGACAGTGGTAGGAAGAATCTCGAGTACTTTCACTCCTTTAAATTGAAGCTGCCAAGAGTCATCTAGGGAGAAAATGTCAGACAGACAAGATGGAATGAAGCTTTGAACAATACAATCAAAATCACAAGCATACTTGAGGAGGGAGAGGATAACTCTAACCCCCAGACTTGTTATTCCACTGATGAAATGCAAGCCCAAAATCAAATTAGCTTCACATTCTTCCTGCTGTGACAAGAGGCTTGTGCCAAGCAAAATTGTAAGTTGCTATAAAACAGAACTAGGCTATGGAATAAAACAATGGGATTCATCAGTATTTAGGATCACTGCCTCAAAAAAACAATAACGTACATGGAATCTTTTTGTTGCAAGATTGTGTTTAGAAGCTTTCTATTCCACACTTAATTTTGGCAACAAACCCGCATTACAATATCCTTTCTTTCAGCAAAACTCCTCCCAATTTTTGCTTTTAAAATAATGCACAATAATGGCCGTTTAGGAACATTACTGCCAACATTTTGGCCCCTCTTCTAAACTTACTCAACCTCATGCAATCTCCACTGCAATCCAGCACCATCTATCTGTTCAGGAGGTGATCATAGAGACCCTTGCATACAATGGTACCTCGGGTTACAGACACTTCAGGTTACAGACTCCGCTAACCCAGAAATAGTACCTCGGCGTAAGAACTTTGCTTCAGGATGAGAACAGAAATCGTGCAGCAGCGGCACGGTGGCAGTGGGAGGCCCCATTAGCTAAAGTGGTACCTCAGGTTAAGAACAGTGTCAGGTTAAGAACGGACCTCCGGAATGAATTAAGTTCTTAACCCGAGGTACCACTGTACAGCAGAGTAATGGCACCTTGCTGCTGAGGAAGCAAATCTGGGTAAGTAGATATGTATTAGTTTCTTTTTCATGTTATCTGCCTTCTGCTCAACCTGCCACCTACAAATCTCTTGCCTTGCTTCAGCCTCAGTGACACTACATAAGTACCACGCTTGATTGCGTAAAAAAAACTCAATACCCCATAGTTCAAAGAGGAGGGAGGGAGGAGGAAGTAACATTGCATGTCTGGTTATTCTAGCCACCAACCCAGAAGACATGAAATTAGTTGCTCTCTTCAGCCACTTGGGATTTCCTGTTTCATTCCCACTCTTGCTCTGAGTCGCCTGGACAAGGGCTCAGGGTTAGCAAGACTACGGGGATAAGGCAGAAGAGAAGAAACTACTTCTCTCAGGAGCAGTAGCAAGACATTGCTTATTGGGCAATAAGGCTCGGATCATTTTCAGACCTTAACAGAGAGGCAGTTTGTGTATATATGCTCACACTTTGCCTTTTATTAAAAGTTTAAATATGGAGACATACAAAGACATCTCTATTGGGGGGGGGTTGTTGGGGATATTTCCCCCCCGGATTAATGTGGTTATTTAGGAGCACAACCAAGCATGCCTGTGTACCTGTATATAGTTATACTCAGATTTATATACTACATTTTCCATGTCATTAGCTGCTGAATGTTTTAACTTTCCGTTTACGAGTGAGATTTTTATTCCAGTGCTCACCTTTACAGCTACTTACAGACTTACCGGTAAACCATTAAACAATGTTCAGCTCCCTTAATTGGGAAAATGCATGTAACCCAATATTAGACTAATCAACACTTACTATGCCTCTAACAAATTATATGAAATAAAATTTAGACACATTAAAATAATAAGCTAGTTGAGAATGCCCGAGTCTATTTGGCTAATTGGGCAAGACAGTTGGATATTTAATAACCACATATTAGGTTGTAACAACCAAGACTAACAGTTCAGATTTGTCCTACGTGCCATCTTTCAGAAATCTTCAGATTCTTGGAAATGCAATACATCTCCCCCACTGCCACGTTGTTTCCTAGTGAACCACTGACCACCAACAGAAAAGCAAAATACTTGCTGCAAGTATGAAGATTTAATCTGTACAGAATCTGAATAGTTTACTTCCTGGAGATTGCATTGTTTTAATATTGTATTTGAAACAGGGGCGTACCCAGGATCAAAACTAGGGGGGGGCAAGCCATGGTCGTTCAGGTTTGCTTTGAACTAGGGGGGGGGGGCAAGCCATGGTCGTTCAGGTTTGCTTTGAACTAGGGGGGGCAAGCCATGGTCGTTCAGGTTTGCTTTGAATGGACGCTGATCATTTTTGCTTCTAGGGCTGCCTTCTGGGGGGGGAAGCTGCCCCCCTCTGCCCCCCCTGGGTACGCCCATGATTTGAAATAATAATCGCCAGTCTTCTCTTTTTGGAAATAATCAGGAGCTCTCACTTTCAATAGAAAGCCTCAAGAGGAGGCTAATATAACTCGTCTCATGAACAGACCAGTCTGGCCAATTAGTAGGCATCTTCAGTCTAATGCTGGGGTAAGCAAGAAAGCATGGGAAATGGCAGAAATGGAGTTGTTTGGTGAAAGATTAATTCAGAGATAATAAACAGAAAAGCCACCTTCTTCCATATTAATCTGCCTATGCACTTGGGCTATTTCTGGAGGTCCTATTTTGTATCCTACTTCCCCACTCCCAGATTATGAGCCAAATGGATGCAGAGGATGGAGCCTTCACTGTAATGGTGCCTAGATTGTGAAATTCTTTTCTGAAGTTGGGGGGGGGGGGCAGCAGACAAAGAAACAGAGACAGACACTAGCACGTTTGCCACATTGCTAGGTTTCACAGAGAAACACACAGAAATGGAAGCATCCAAAAATGTGAACAAAAAAGCGGGGATGTTTCTCAGAGATTCTGGAAAGAATGGTAGCTTATTGTTATATTAGCCCAACGCGTTTCAGCTCCAACAAGCTGTCTTCATGGGTTTATCTCCCTTGTTTCTTGTGTTTTAATGACCTTCCAGGGCAAAGCTCCTATGGAATCTCCCTGCCTTTAAAACTGATGGATTCTGAGCCACCGATAAAGAAACAAATGAGATAGACCCCCAAAGAAGGCTCGTTTAGGTTTCAGATGACAAGCTTAAGACCTTTATCTGAGGACAAAACCAATAATTAACATTTCCGTACTTAATTCTTTTTTTATTGCTGATACAGATTTATTGTTTAGGCCAGGGGTGTCAAACTCCGGCCCTCCAGATGTTTTGAGACTACAATTCCCATCATCCCTGACCACTGGTCCTGTTAGCTAGGGCTGATGGGAATTGTAGTTCCAAAACATCTGGAGGGCCGGAGTTTGACACCCGTGGTTTAGGCATATAGTCTACTGCTTTTTTGTATACAGTGGTGCCTTGGTTTGCAGACAGTCTGGTTTGCATATGTTTTGGATTACAAACACGTCAAACCCGGAAGTGCATGTCCCGATTTGCAAACTTTTTTTGGATTACAACCCATTTTGGGGGAGGATTACGAACAAATTTGTTTTGGAGGCCCCATTGGGAAAAGAGCGCCTTGGGTTTACAACCTGTTTTGGTTTAAAAACGGACCTCCGGAATGGATTGTGGTTGTAAACCAAGGTACCACTGTATTTTGATTGTTTTATATGTGTTGTTTAGCATATTGCTTAGCTGCGCTGAAAAGTATGTGCGGGTGGTGGTTCAGACATTTCAAATAAAATGAAATGTCAATGCCACAAGATTTTTCGTGAGCCTTCTTTGGAATATATAGCTCTCCTATATGCAGCCATGAAAGAGAGCTCATTTTTAATAGTGTACTCATAATATATGTGGGGCATATATAGGGTTGCCATATTTTGAAGAGAGAAAAAAGAGGACGCCATGACGGCACTCATTTTAAATACCCCTACTATATGTCGACTACAGAAGCTGTGATATATTGCTGAGGGGGGCAGGGGAAGAGTAGAGGAAAGCAACTCTTCAACCACCAGTTATGTCTATGTCTCATGCAGAAAGTTTAGCCAGAACCATTTTGGCAAATTAAAAAAATCCACCCAGAAAGAAATTTTATCCCAGAAAGAGGACGTGTCCTAGAAAAAGAGGATACATGGCAATCCTAAGCCCATGCTCTCTGTTGCTGAGATATATTTGTGTCATCAACTGGCAAGTGCCAAGCAATTAATATATGCATCGATTTTGAGAATAGAGGCTGTTTTTGTTTTTTGTTGTTTGAAATGTAGTGCTATTGACATACATGGCACTTTACAGAGTAATATAAACCAGTCCAGTTTGCGATCTAAATTTTGAAAGTAGGGAAAGGGAAGGCCAGAGTAAACGAGGGAGATACAAGGAAGTGTACTTCTTAAATTTAGGCTTCATTTACCGGTAAGTTTAGGATTAGGGGTTAAGGCCAAAAGCTCCAGAACTCAAAAGGGGCTTGTTGTTAAAGAATTAATCACTGTATTTTGTTAGAGGCATTTTCTGTGCTGCTCTAAACCCTCTTCTTATCATCTGTTTGCCATCTTGGTAGCTGCAGCACACGCAGGTGACATCTCCAAGGATTTGCTCGACCATGATCAGGGCAAAATCATATGGGTGTGCAGTAATCTTGGAAGAGACTTATTCCCTCCACTAAATACAGATAACCATAGGCAAACATGCTCATCAACTTTAGTTTCAAATATCTAAGGCTCCTGCACATCAAGAATGTCAAATACTCGGAAGCTAAACAGAAATCGGCCAGCTCCATTTCTTAAATCAAGTCTATACGTAAGAGGCATGAGGCTTCAAACAGCATTGTGCTCCATAATGGGGGCTCAAAGCAGCAGTTCACCTGGTATGTGTCCCAAAGCCTTATGGTGCACCGCAGGGGAACTTCTCTCATCAACAAGTTATTCATCCAGCGGAAAGCAAACTGAAGGTATTTCACCTCGTGTTGCTCTAAGTGTCTGTGCACTTGCTCTGAAAGACAAAAATTGAAATAAGTTTACCAAGAGGGCTCTATGCAGCATTAATCACTAGCAGTTGTTGTTTTTAAATAAACGTTATATAAGCAAGCAATTTCCTCCAAAGAGGCCCAAATAGAAACAGCAAGTAAATTTTACACCAGCATTGTAGATGACGTTCAAAGGTTCAGTGATGAATATTTTCCATATATTTAAATAACTGAATGAAAATCATGCTGCATGTGCAGTTTTAATACAGCTACTTGTTTCTGGCACACTGATTTAGTCCCAAGTTTGTCCTAGTGCTTTTTTTTTTTTAAGTATTAAATGTTTGGATGCGATTGTGTGACATTGTCAACTTGTCATTTTAGAATATGTCAGCTGCATGAACACAGGATGGAATTGTAGCTTAAAAACCAAGCCGTGAATACATTATCTTAAAAAAAAAAAAGTTTCTCATTAAAAGGGAGAATTTCTTTTTCTTTTTCTTTTCACTGCATGTTGTTGTTGTGTTGTTCAGTCGTGTCCGACTCTTCGTGACCCCATGGACCAGAGCACGCCTATCCTTCACTGCCTCTCGCAGTTTGGCCAGTTTGCAGTTTGCAGTTTCACTGCATACACACTACAGTTTATACACTGCATACACACCGCATACACACCACCACAGTTTGCAGTTTCACTGCATACACACCACTAAAAACAAGCTATGGGGAGTTAAGAGTTACTTATGATTCATATGAACATGTGTGTTTTAAAATTAACGCAGCATCGAGTATCCTCCTTAAAATAAATATTCCAAGTAAACAAATAAATACATATAACGAGCAATCCGACAACCAAATTTTCTGGTAGATCTGTGAGTGAATGGTGGTGAGGCCCAAGGAGATCTGGCCTCTGAAGAATCGATACTACAATTTACCCCTACATTGCTTCTCCTAAGTTTTTAAGACAGCAGTGGGTAACCTCCAAACTACATGCCCATTTACCAGTAGGTTTGGCAGGGTTTCTAATTTAGCCCGTGAAGCCGTTTCCCCCAAGCTGCACCCACCTTCTACCAACCTGATGGCAGATATGAGGTTAGTCGAGACCTCATATCTTTTGCTGCACAAAAAGCATTGGGAACCTTGCAGAGCATTCTTGATTGTTCCTTGGCGAGCAGGGCTTGCATTTGACACTTCTTAAATGTGGCGCCAGATGCAAGTCTCGTGAGGATCAATTCCCTACCAGCCTATCTATCAAGTCTTTCTATTGCTGGTCATCGTTTCGCTTTTATTAAAGCACGGTTTAATGTCTTCCCCTCAAACGTCCTTTTTCATAGATTTTCTAGGGGCCAAGTTTTGGTCTTATGTGCCTGTGACAACTGTTCGATTGAATCTCTTCATCACATAATGTTTGTCTGCCCCTTGTATTCTGCCGCCCGAAAGACTCTATTACTTCCATTAACTCAAAAATTACCGGGGTATTTGGAAGAGTCTTACCTTGCTCTTCTTTTGCAAGATTCAGACTCAATTATAACCCTACATATGGCAAAATTTCTGACATCAGTCCTGACACTTAAGAAATGCAATTGATTGTTATATACAGCTTGAAATTTTAATTTAATTTTTATCATATTTTATTCAATTGAGTATCCCTTTTAATCTATTTTACTGTTAGCAATTGTAAACCAGACTCTGTTGTTTCTGTTTTTGGTTGTTATGTCTATGGGCTTAAAGCTGAAATAAAATGAGTTGAGTTGAGTTGAGGATCAATTCCCTATCAGAGCTTCCGAGTGTAGCTGGTCCCTGATGGAGCTGGGTTTTGCGGACAGTGCCAATGAGATGATCAGCAATGGCTGCAAAGTCCACTTTGCCAGGGATCTTCCTTTGCAGTCCCTCCCATCAAAGTGGACCACTAGGGGAAGCAGAGAAAGAGCCCCCCTTACCCTTGGTGTGCCAACACTTCTAAGAAGAAAGACAAGGCATAAATAACACACACACTAAGCAGGGGTTTCCCACATTCTATATGAAGCACAGAAGCCGGGGGTTTTATCTTAAATTTCTAACATGCACAGCACCTTCTCTACGAAGAAATTGTATAGTGGTGAGAGAGAAGCACCACTACCTTTTTTCCCCTCATGCAACCCTTACATGTTATCATAGGCAGCCCTGTTTAGGGAAGCTTTTAATGTTTAATAGATTATTGTATTTTAATATTCTGTTGGAAGCCGTCCAGAGTGGCTGGGGAAGCCCAGCCAGATGGATGGGGTATAAATCAGGGTGGATTTGATTTAAATCAGTTTGATTTAAATCAAACTGATTTAAATCAAACTGATTTAAATCAAACTGATTTAAATCAAACTGATTTAAATCAAACTGATTTAAATCAAACTGATTTAAATCATGATTTAAATCACTAGCAGGGTGGATAAAAATCAATGATTTTTTAAAAAAAATCTGATTTAAATCAAAAAAATCCGATTTAAATAAAAAAAATCTGGGGGGTTTTTTTTGTTTGTTTTTTTGTTTTTATCCACCCTGCTAGTGATTTAAATAAGTTTGATTTAAATCAAATCCACCCTGGTATAAATAATAAATTATTATTATTATTATTATTATTATTATTATTATTATTACCAACTCCCTGGGTGCCTGAGCGCTCACAAAATTCCCCATGAAGAGGCCAGCAACCCACAACTTTCGGGGCCACAGCTATGCACGCTGCATGGCACCCACGGCTCCTGGCACCCACGGTTGCGAGGCCGAGTTGACACTCCTGAATGTTATAGAGCACAAGCATATACTGTATGCAGAATAAAAAAATTCCTTTCAGTAGCACCTTAGAGACCAACTAAGTTTGTTCTTGGTATGAGCTTTCGTGTGCATGCATACATATGTATGTATGTGTCTAGAATAGAATAGAATAGAATAGAATATATTTTATTGTCATTGTCCCCTTCGGGGACAACGGAATTACTTGGCTGCTCCATCCACCCAGATAGGGCACTCCACACAAAGACAAAACAACTACAAAAACACTGATTAAAACCATACACACTGATTAAAACCATACACACTGATTAAACATAACAGGTAAGATTAGATGACTTCAAAGTCCAGGCTTCCCATTCAAGGGTGTTTGTGTGTGTGTGTGTGTGTGTGTGTGTGTGTGTGTGTGTGTGTGTGCGCTGCTCAAAGCTAAGAATTAGAAAAGCCTACATTTGCCCTTAGCAAATATAGTAGGAAATGCAAAGCAGTGAGATATGGCGGAGCATTTAACTTGCTTAAGAATGTGTCATAAGCAGGCGTAAATACTTTGGATTGACAAATTTGCTGCATCACTTTAGATTTAGAAGTTATTTCAAGCTAATTGAAGCATTTACTCAGAGGTAAATGCAGCAGCTACTCATAAATAGTAGATTCCACAGCCGCTACATATTTACTTCGGATTATTGGAAAGCCTTTGAAAATAATGAAAAGCTACAAACTGGGGCAACATATTTCAACTAATTTTAAAAAATAATAATACAAATTTAAGCATACTGAATTTCCTGTGGGCTTGCCTCTATTTCTCCCTAACATGTTGAAAAATGGACCACTAAGTGCAAAGCTTTATTTGCAATTTATTTTATAATATATTCAGAGACAAAACGAAAATGCACAGGCTGAAAAGATTCATTCCTCCTTTTTTATAAGTAATTGTGAACAGATGTTATTTCACCGATAAAGGTAATTTGGCTGGCAATAATTCCAAATTTAAATTTTCCATTTCACTGATAGTAAGCATGCAGATGTAATGAATGACTCGGCAGATGTAATTATTGCCATCTTTCAGACTTAAAAGTATTTTTCCATAAAATACTTATACAGCAGTTTGCGATAATAAAATTATGCTAAATCTTCAAGAAATAATAGTTCTTGTATCAAAAGAAATAAGGGGTGAATTTGTTTAACAGTCTTCTCAGCACTTTAAAAAAAACTTATACTAACCTATTGAAAATGTGCTGATACAGGTCCTTCCATTTTTTTTCAAAAGTTACACATGCATATTTTATACCATGGATTTATGTGTGTTCAGGCTTATTAAATAACATGTTTATGCAAAATGCACTGTGTGTTGGTACCAAGAAGCATGATCATTTCATACTCCATTCTTAAGTTGAATATCAAGAAATAGTGTTTGCTAAAAACGACATCCTGCTTCCAGATGCTAAGGAAGTTTCTTTCATTACATCAGATGCTTCTCTAAATCCCCGTCTTTGCCAAGTTCCAACTGCCTCAATTGTTGTAACTAAGCAATTTTGATACAGGGTGAAGTCTCACTGAATACCTGCTGTTTGCCTTCCTAGCGCTACACCTAGACGTCATACTATCAGGGGATATCTAGGAGAAGAGACAAGCTGCCCATACAGAAAGCCAGCCTTAACAACTAGCAGGATGATCCGGACAGTGAAGCTACTTGGGGAGGAGAGCCCACATTGCAAGGGTGGGTCATTTGTATAGTCATTAGATACATCTGTAACTGGCCAGTTGACACACATCCACAGTACTGTAACACTCATTTGCAGTAGTGGACGTTGCGCTGGGGTAGCAGGACTCATCTGACCTCCAGCTGGTTGTGTTGCTGTTGCTTACTGGGAGCTAGAAGGGAAAGGGGCAAAGCGGCAGCAAGTTTGGCAAGGTACAAGAGAACCAGAGTTTGGCACCGGCAAGATAACCAGATTGGTTACGCCAATGTGTTTGCAACCTTTCTGCCACCTTGCCTTTCTCCCTCTACCCCACAGTAAGCACCAGCATCGCAGCTGACCAGAGTTCAGGTGAGCACTGCCACGACAGCCCATCATCAACTACTGAATGTAACAACAACAACAACAACAACACCCCATCAATAAGGGAATGGCAAATAAGATTTTGCAAATACATAGACCTAGCAAGACTTACAGCAGTAGCGAGGGGTCAATCAGACCAAAAACTGATAGAGGAATGGACATGCGTTAAAGAATACATGAAGAAACATTGTTCGGGGATTAATGTATCAATATGCAATGAATGAAATTTCTAGAGGAAACAATTAAGAAATGGGATTAAGAAAAGGTAGTCACAATATTATTATAACACAGCGAATAAAAGAAGACGAACAAGGGAAGTCACACATAGGTGGAGGGAAGTCAAGATTTTTGTTTGTGTGTTTAGTTGCTTTCTTTTATTAAGGAATAATTGCTTTCTATTATTAAGGAATGTTATGCTTGTAGCTGTAATACTTTGTTTTGTGTTTGATTTTATGTTTCTGTGTGTTGTATTTATCAAATAAAATATATAATAATAATAATAATAATACCCAGTTCATCTGGCTGGGTTTCCCAAGCCACTCTGGGTGGCTTACAGCAAAATATAAAAAACATACTAAAACATCAAACATTTAAAGCTTCCCAATGTAAGGTTGCCTTCAGATGTCTTCTAAAAGTTGCGTAGTTCTTCATCTCCTTGACATCGGATGGGAGGGCATTCCACAGAGAGAGCACCACTGCCAAGAAGGTCTTCTGTCTGGTTCCCTGTAACTTCACTTCTCACAGGGAGGGAACCAACAGAAGACCCTTGGAGGTGGACCTCAGTGTGTGGGCTGAACGATGGGAGGTGGAGACACTCCTTCAAGCATACTGGACCAAGGCAGTTTAGGGCTTTAAAGGTCAGCATCAACCAGGGTGGATAAAAATCAATGATTTTTTTTAAAAAACCGGATATTTTTTTTTATTTAAATCGGATTTTTTTGATTTAAATCGGATTTTTTTTATTTAAATTGAATTTTTAAAATAAAATGCTTTTGGAGGAAAAATCTTTCTAAATATAGTCTTCTATTTAAGTTACATTGTAGTCCAAAGGCTATTCATCAGGAAATAAGGATTTGTTTTAAGTTTAGAAAGTGTGTTAAAACTCAGTCTAAGTTTTTTTTTTTTTTAATGTTTAACCACATCAGTTAACAAACATGGATACATACCGGTATGCTATCATGTTATTGTTTTAGTTAAATAAATTGTTTAAATGGTTATTAAGGAAATGATTATTTTTCTCCTTCCAATAAAGTACAGCAGAAAAGTTGTCCAAATATAAACAGTTAACTTATTAAACCTCACCATAATTTCATAATTATCTGTCTATGTATTTCTAGTAGTATAACCAAATCAGTAATTTTTGATATAACTGTAAAAACTACTCTGAAAATTTATTATTCCAAAAATGAAACCTTCATCTGGTTGTAAATATTAAGATTATACCAGCAAGAATGAGTCTTTCTCTAAAAAAAATATTAAAATCAAGTCTTACTGACTAGTGATTTAAATCAAGCC
This sequence comes from Darevskia nairensis, assembly GCA_034642065.1. Classification (NCBI taxonomy): domain Eukaryota; kingdom Metazoa; phylum Chordata; class Lepidosauria; order Squamata; family Lacertidae; genus Darevskia; species Darevskia nairensis. The sequence continues at coordinate 426,288 of JAWWNI010000961.1, forward strand.
TTACTGACTAGTGATTTAAATTGTGATTTAAATCAATTTGATTTAAATCAAATCCACCCTGGCATCAACACTTTGAATTGTGCTAGGGAACCCTCCTATTGATAGTCTTTGTCTTCCTCTCATTACAAAGATCTACAATCATGAGACAGTCCTGCCTGTTTACCCCTGACACTCCAGAAAGCCCTTCTTGGTCATCACCACTGAAAATCAAGGTTTCCTAGCTTAACCTTTCTCCAAAAGTCCATTATGACTTAAAATATGATACTACTAGACAAAAAAAGAAAAGAGTCATTCCAGTTCAACCTCAAATAAGTTTCGTTCGTGCTGAACTTCCCCAAAAGACAAAGTTATTTTCAATCGATACAATTGTTTAATGAGGCAGTAAAACCTACTTGTAAGACACTGAACCGCTGAGTTCCATAAAACATGCAGAAATATCACACAGCATAAGGTTGGGAAAAGGGCTTGCTATTTCATACAAGATGCTGAATTTAGTTCTAGCGCTGTAAAACTGAGCCTCTAAATCATCCAACTTTAAAACACCTTAGAAAAGTAATTAAAATTGTTTTTCCTGTAATGCTTGGCATGCGATTTAAAACAGCTTTACTGAATTACTGTAATCACATTTCTTATAAATATTGTAAAATAACAAATCCTTTGAAATTGAAAGCTTAATCCACAGAGTTGGAAAACAATTCCCTTAGAAGATGGGGAGAACAGGTTATTCTGAAGATCCTACATTTATTATAATACGTATGTGGTCCTCACAATATATGACTGAAAAAACAAATGCCCAGAGCGAGGATTTATTCCAGCAAGGTTATGGATAAAATTCTGTCCTCAGTTATACCACTTGGAAATCAAGAATGCAGAAACTTTGAGACATCCAACCATGTTAAGTGACCCCTTTCAGAACTTCCCAGGTCCTTAAAAGAGAGGTATTTTAACAGAAAACACCAGAGGAGAAAGGGGTTAGGAAAGAAAAGGCGCTTAAACTTAAACTTGTATGTGAAACTGTTTATACAACTTTTTATTAAACTGCATGTATTAACATTAATAGAAATAAAGGGCTCAATCCAAATAATTCCCTTCCATTCAGCATCTGCAGGGCAACATGGAAAAGGCAATTTCTCCTTTCCCCTGCACCACCTGTGATGTTGGTTCTGGAGGGTCCCCAACCCTATAAAGCAGATTCAGCAGGTGAAAGATGTGGGAGGATTGGTGAAAAATCATTCCCCCTTTCAGTCTCCAGGAGGGTTATATAATCCAGCAGTCCTGAGAATGGAAAGAGACCATTGGATCCGATTCAAAGTAATGTATGCTTATTCAGAATGGTGTTGTTTGTTTGTGAGGAGGAGAGAGAGTTGGGTGGCTGAATACCTAAAATCTCAGCTACATGAAAACCTTGGGAGTGCTCCATTTTTGCCTAGGGGCACCTCTCACTTCCATTCTTTGGGAAAGCAGCTTCCCAGTATGAACCAGGAACCTATGAAAATGACTGAACAATGAGACCGTTCTTTCTAACACATATATATGCATGTGTGTGTGTCCTGTTCCAGCCATTCCATTCTATTCCATTTCCCCTCAACCTTCCACCCAGTTGACAAAATTTCCCCCCCTTTTCGGATACTCAATGCTATTGAGTTATTACGGGTCTGCTTGGAGGGTTTTCCCCATTTTCTAAAATATACTCTGCAAACGTCTTGAGTTACTCCAAGTCTACTAATACCTCTTCTTTCATGCATGGACGCTGTATACCTTTGCCTGTCGAGGCATGGATATACAGTAGGACACCGCAACCAAATGTTGCGCACTGGAATTTTCTGGATGGGGTTCCAGCCAGTTCCCATCCACCCTATGTTTCCTCCCCGCTGCCTCCCTCCCCCCAAAAAACTAGTCAGCTGGCATTTCATGCCCACTGAGCATGTTCAGTCCACACTGTAAAACAACCTAAGCCCCCAGCCCTGCTTTTCTGACAACGGAGACCTGGGGTCTAATGGATCAAGCTCTGATTCTACTGCATTTTACTTTGCCTTCTCTTCCCATTAGGCACAGCTTAAGATTTTAACTTTAACCGATTGAAGCATCTGAGAACTGGAAGGGAGGCATCTATATTCCCCCATCACCCCCTGCATCTGCCACTAGGGCTGGGTTTCTGAGAGACAGCAGCACCAGCCACCAGCCAGTGAGAAAGTCCTGGCCTGTGACACACCTAGCTGTGTCAACAGACACTCTGCCACAAAATGGCATTCGTCGGATCGTCAGATAACTGGTGTGTGTGTGTGTGTGTGTGTGTGTGTGAGACACTTGTACAGACCTGTGCCTTGCTGCAGTGACGGTTGCTTCACTGTTTTATCATGCTGCAAATACATTGCAAACCGCTTTGAAAATTTCAATCACTAGCTGGGATGTAAAGACTGCTAAATAAATAAACTTATTAAAACCACAGTCACCTTTCCGTTCTGCCAACAGGCTTTTCTGGCTGCTGGTTATCATCAGCTTAACTTTGTGACAGGTGCAGAAGTTGCAGGGAAGCTAAGTAGCTTGTGGAGGAAAGATCTTATCCTCAGAGAATAAAGCCATATTTTCCAGTTGACTGGCTACATCTAATAACCAAGCCATAAATATTTCCAACCTCACATATTTTAAGCAAACATCAGGGATGATTAACATAAATATTATTTATCATTCCACTTTTTCATTAAAGCACTTTTCCATTTAACATTCCCGCACCCCACTCACACCCTCTTTCCATCTTAGATTGTTCTAGCAGAGCATATTTGTCACCACGTATCAACCTCCTGTTCTTCTTAATTCAAGCCTTGCTATCTTCATTAACCAGTTATGTTAAGACGTGCAGTGATTGTTCCTTATGTAGAAATAAGCTTGCCAATAGTTTGGGCAAGTACATAATGCAAGATTCCTACCAACACGCACATACATATAGAGAAGGCTAAATAAAAATAAAAATAAATCTCTGTCTTCCAGAGTTTGTAGTATGGCTGCAAGAGCAGGAAACCAGGAGGCTTCTGAATATTCCACCCATTCCTTTAACCCAGGGCTAGAGCCGTATTTAATTTCAAGCATGGGTAAGCTTCCAACCAGATCTCTGGGTTGGAGTACAAGGGCTAAATGAAGAGTCAGGAAGCATACTGCCTCCCTGTTGAAACTTAAGAGATAGTAGATACCTTGCCATATAATTGGACTATCCAGCTCAGTATTGTCATCACTGACTGGAAGAGGCACTCCAAGGAAACAAGACAAGAGCCTTTTTTCATTCCTATTCGGAGATGCCACAGAGACTGAGCTTTTCAAGAAAAGCATATGATCTACTGCTGAAAAATGGCACTTCCCACATTTATACCAAGGGTGTCATTCACGTGAGGAAAGGTCGCGTCAATGCTTTTTGCAGACAACAGCTGCTAACTAGCAAGTTATTTGCAACTAGGCATATTAAATAGCTTTCTTTGATGGCAACTCATGCATTTCATCGCCATCAGTTATGTGAATGTTCACCTCTAAGCATACAGCCAATGTCACTATCAACAATCTAGATTGTTAAAATACAAGCAAGCAAATATATAAATTGTTGCAGTAAATGCTGCTGCAACAAAGCTTACACTGTGCATAATGAAACAATAGAAATCATCTTCCTAATAAGTTTAGCCACTGTTGAGTTACTTGCGTAACAGCATTTTTTGACACACACACACACACACACACACACACACATAACTGACAGGCAGTGTCACAAATATATGCTTAGTTCTGCTCGGCATCGCTGTGCTCGTTAATTTAACGAACTATCAAGAGAATATGCTTAGAATGGGCAAGCACTATCTCTCAAATTTCATTTAATTAAACTCTGCTCCAGCAATATGACAGTCAGCATTTCATGATGGGAATTGTTTTAAGGATGAAGGTAGAAAATGTTTCAAAGTAGTCCTGCGAAAAACATGAAAGCATAATCTAAAATTACCCTTGCACCCGCTGTAATTTATCTCCAATATTAAAGATGTTATTTCCAAAGTTGGTAATTAATTGGATTCCACAGAGAAATTATTCAGACATTCCTGATAGCAAAACGATACACAAAGGCACAAAACATAGTGCCAAAGGACAACTATAAACAACCACTGCGACTCTCCCGAATTACTACAATCATTGAGCTTAATGTAAAATGAATGCTGGCTGGCTTTTGTATGTAGCCATTAGTCTGCAGCAAAAAAGATTGGCATTGGATTTTGATTACATTGCCTTAATAAAAAGTAATGAGAGTGGTTCATGCTCTGGTGGCTTTCCTTTAAGTGATACAGTGCAGTAAGTTTGCAAAAGGCCACCATGCCACAAGTTGATTAAGGGTGACACCTCGCCTGAGAAAGGCCACATTATGGTAGAGACGGATCACTGCGCTGGTATTGGCCAGGCAGCTAGCAAAGCCTTCTAACTAAACACTTTCAACCAAGCCACGTCCAGTCTCACTTAGCTTTCAAGACGTACCGTCGATTCGGCTAACCAGTTCTTCCAGCATTTTCACTTTCTTCTGGATACCAGGCTGAGCAAAGGTGTAGTTATCCTAAGGAGACAAGATCATAAAGCAAGCATGTTGACAAAGAGATATGAAGATAGTTGGTTCAAAAAAGAAACAGCTGAATCAATGTCTTGCTGGCAGCAGACTTCAGCCTTGCAGAATGACCAGCTGAGAGTGGGCAAAATTACCATTCGAAACACAGTAGGTATCTCAACAGAGGCTCTGTCCAACTTGCTTAAGTAAAACATGTTCTCTAATGTGCATATCAATAACAAACAGAAACATGTCTATTAGGAATTATCATGCAAAGATGGCCATGGTTTGTTGCTAGATTATTTATTTTCATTTCAGTGGCTGTGGGGAGAGACGTGATAAACTCAAGTACAGACATTCCCAAGAATGCACACCTTACAACGGAATAAAGAATCTGTAGCACTCCGAGTATTGTTGACTATAACTCCCATCACCCCAACCTTTGGTGATCCTGGTTAAGGTTATAGGAGGAGTCCAATATCTGGAGGGCCACAGGTAACCCACCCCTGTGTATTTTTAAAATCTGGAAACTGCCTGGTTGATAAATTTCATAGCATAACTTTCCACCGTGGGTAGCAAACCTGCAGGCTATATTAGGCCGACCACACCAGCTCCCCGGTCCCCTAATCTAATCTACTAGATTGCCCTTTGATTCCCTGCTTTTGAAGCTCCCTCGAATTGGAGGGGGCAAATTCAAAAGCTCTCAGTGGCTCACATCTGGGTGGGCTCGGGATACAGATTGCTTCTTCTCCCAGCTCACCAGATCTCTCATCTCCACTGAGGAGCTGAGACAGGCAGCAGACTGCCAAGCTCTCCATCCCAGTCCCACATCAGGATACAGGTCACTCGCCAGGTCAGCAGGGGAAGGAGCAATCCACATTCCATAACAGCGCACATCCTCGTGTGAACGTGTTGTGTGTGCATGCATGTGTGCGCAACATGTCTGCAATATACCCATGCATATGCCAGCTGTGAAAAAAAGGAAAGGTAAAGGACCCCTGACAGTTAAGTCCAGTCGCGAACGACACTGGGGTTGCGGCGCTCATCTTGCTTTACTGGCTGAGGGAGCCGACATTTGTCCGCAGACAGTTTTTCCGGGTCATGTGGCCAGCATGACTAAGCAGCTTCTGGCAAAACCAGAGCAGCGCACGGAAACGCCATTTACCTTCCCGCCAGAGCGCTACCTATTTATCTACTTGCACTCTGACGTGCTTTCGAACTGCTAGGTGGGCAGGAGCTGGGACCGAACAACGGGAGCTCACCCCGTCACAGGGATTCGAATCGCCAAACTTCCGATCAGCAAGCCCAAGGCTCAGTGGTTTAGACCACAGCGCCACCCGTGTCCCATTATACCAGCTGTAGGTATCTACAAATAGGTTCTTAAGTTTTGCTCCATTGAGTTGTTGGAAGTAATCAGAAAGGGATCAGATCAGACCAAAACTAAAATAAATTGGAGAAATTTATTTCCATCAGTAAACAAAAATGAAGAAAATATACAAACTTGGCAAAAACTGAAATATAATAAAATGTATGAATAAAATATAAGAAAGCAATTCATAAATGGAAAACAGTATTAAATGAGCAAACAAAAATATGTATTCAAACAGCATGTATATTAATAAGCCATAAAACTTCCACCAGTCCAAACTTGTTAAAAGCTTACTAAATTCCTAGCCTTATAGCAGTTTAACCTACAGATTAAGGAAGGGGAGGGGTTATAGCTACAAATTCAAGCAGGGATCCAGGAAACTAGCTTCTGTGGTCTCAGGGGGAGGTTGAGAAAGCTGACTCCAGGATCTAGTGCATAGGATCAAGCAAAGTACAAATGGAAACTAAACACATGCAAATAAATAAATAAAAGGAAAACATTTTTAATCAGAACAGTGAGGTGTGTGTCACACAAGGGAATAAACAGAAAATGAACTCAAAATCAAAACCTATGAAAACTGCATCTATTCAAAACTGTTCATCAGCCAAATAGTCAAGCCCCTAATGGTGAATTCAGAGAAAATGGTGAAGAGCAGCTTCCAAAACTGAAGCAAGGGGAAAAACAAAACAAAACTTCTCTCAAAGAGAGAGCAAAAAAAAGCGAACTGGTCTCCAAAGGCTTCAGAATACGCAAAAATCTATTGGAAAAACTTGAGTCTAGGCAAAAATAAAATTAAGAAAAGAAAAAGGAGTGAGCTCTAGCACAAAGTACAGTCTCTTTTTGGTGCCTGCTGAAACCCAAACTTGTCAGCATTGTGATTTGTCTTTTTCTCTCAACTCATTTTTTCTCACTCACATGCAGTTCAGTTGGTTGATGGCAGGAAATGGAACAAATACCTGCAGAAACACTTTTCCATTGTTTCTTGGGTTGATGCAATCCCAAGTCTTATCAGGGAGACTCACAAGAGTCACCCAGCGTGGCTACTTGCAAGGAGTAACTTTGCGTGTGTAGGTCACCCAGCCATTCCCACCAGTAACTCACACCTGAGACATCAATTTTGGTTTGGGTTTTTGGCAAGTAATTTAGGCCACAACTTTATTGAATTACAAATCACGTGAGTGGTTGCGTAGGCATTGGTTCGCACTGTCCCTAGACAGTCTGACTTCTCGTCAGCAAGACTATCTGTCCTCTTGACAGAGCTGACCACTGGTCAGCGATTGGGGAAACCATTAGCTAGGGAGAGTAATGGGGCTGGTAATCTGAGCCACCCCCTCCCCAGGGGTTCCAGGGGCTCTTGCGTAGGCCCTGCAACCCCGGGTTCGGACAAGCATGTTGAGCCCCCGGGCTTCCTTTAACGGAATTCCCATCACCATCATCCTTCTTGGATGGCACCAACACTGAACCAATGCCTAACCGCCAACCGTACAAGTTGTGACTAATTGCTGTATAGTAGGCAAAAACCAAGAGGCCCGGCCAATCAGCCAAATGGACAAAATTCCTACTAGGCCCCTACAAGCGGAGGCGACCCCATGACAGGCACAGCAAGGTCAAAGCACAATCCTATACCAGGGAGGGGGGGACGGGAGATCCGAAGCTCCAGACAAGAGTGCCCAATGGATCACGTGCTGATCCATATAAAGGGCACTGAGCTGTCAATCACCTGCCTTATGCAAATCTTGGTCAGCCCAAGCTGGTCAATAATTGCTGTGGCCACAAGCCCTTCCCCCAAACCAAGAGGAAATGGCTTCAATGCCCACCCCGCAACTAAGGCTCTCTCTTTGAGAACCCCCTTTTGCGTGTGTAGGTCACCCAGCCATTCCCACCAGTAACTCACACCTGAGACATCAATTTTGGTTTGGGTTTTTGGCAAGTAATTTAGGCCACAACTTTATTGAATTACAAATCACGTGAGTGGTTGCGTAGGCATTGGTTCGCACTGTCCCTAGACAGTCTGACTTCTCGTCAGCAAGACTATCTGTCCTCTTGACAGAGCTGACCACTGGTCAGCGATTGGGGAAACCATTAGCTAGGGAGAGTAATGGGGCTGGTAATCTGAGCCACCCCCTCCCCAGGGGTTCCAGGGGCTCTTGCGTAGGCCCTGCAACCCCGGGTTCGGACAAGCATGTTGAGCCCCCGGGCTTCCTTTAACGGAATTCCCATCACCATCATCCTTCTTGGATGGCACCAACACTGAACCAATGCCTAACCGCCACAGGAGCCACCGGCTCACCGCCAAAACCACTCACAAACCAAGCCAATCCTTCAGGGCCCCCCCAACTGCCCCCAACCATAAGTCATTGCCCAACGTGGAAAGATGCACACCATCTGGGCGAAAGAGCGAATCATTCCTGAAAGAAATAGTGGGGTGAGAGATCTCAGAGCCTCCCACCTCCAACATAACCCTTAACGCTGCACTGTTGATGCGCCTGCGCGCCTTATCCACTGCAACACCAGAACGCGCTCCTCTCCATGAGCGGCGCTGCAGCAGATTAGACCAAAACCACTTCACCTGTGGGAATAAACAAGCCACCTCCCTCAAATCGTGCTGAATCTTGAGGCGTAGCACCCGACACTCCGTGGCTGGCAAGTCATTTTCCCCCAACTGTAAAACAATAGCATCAGGTGGACCCTCCCCAGCAACACGGTGGCGTAAAAAAGGAATCAACTCCTCCCACAACATGCCCCTTTTGCCCAACCAAAGAACAGCAACATGTGACGGAAGTCCAAGGTTGGGCATCAGCCCTGCTTCCCGAGCTCTGGCGCCGGCCCAGTGAACAATGCTGTGCCCGACTATCCAAATGCGCACGGGTGCAGGACCTACGGGGAACAGAAAACAAACAATTAACACCACATCAACGGCGCACGTAACCCTTGTATGCGTTAGACTTCCAACGACCCAATTCCTTGATCCTGTCGGTGGACAGGCCCCAACGTGCAGCTGACGTGGCCGCGCCAATCCTAAAAGAATGAGGGGCATAACCATCCGCTTTGCGGCCACACGCTGTGATGGCCTTGCGCATCACTTTGGCAAACTGCTGCCTAGTCAGAGGCAGGCCATCTTCATGTACCAGGAAAGGGCCGTTCCCACAGGGCCGCAACGCAAGGTACCTAGCTGTGTCCTTGACCGGGCAAGGACCAGGCCTTCCTGTGGCTGGCAGCCGAATCGCCACGCCGCGTCCCAACTGGTCCGTCTTGGAATTGCGAACTGTAATTACCACCTCTGATGGAGACAAATCTACATCATTTAACAACAAGCCCCGCGAACCCGCGAGCTGGGAAGCCTCAAGCACTACCTCCCCAACCCGCAAAGCCCCGTAAAACGCCAAGGAAAAGGCAACCGAAAAAAGGCGCGCCTCGAAGCGCGACCAGCAAACTACACGGAGTTTGGCTCTCATTTTTGTTAACAGCGCCAATGTAATAGGGTGCCTAGCCTGGGTTTGCGAAGGGGCCATCCTTGCCCAGCCCTTCATGGCTTGCCGAATATAGAAGGCTGAACAGGGGTCCCTTTCAAAGAAAAGTTTTGCAAAAAATGAAATAGCCGCCGCCTGGATCCTGATGGTCCGGGGGGCGCGGCCTGACGCAAAGAGGTGCGTCAGGTACTCCAACGCCATGTCGGCAGTCGGTGGCGAAGCAAACCGGCCCGTCCCCGACTGCCCATGAAATTGGAGAAAATCAGACCAGGCTTTCTTATAAGAACGAAAAGTTGAAGGGGCAACAGAGGTGGCTACTCCCTGCATGGCTAATTGCCTCCAAGATCCCACAGGTGTTCTGGAAAGTGCTCCGGATGCTCCCGTGCTTCCGGGGCCAATGCTCTGAATCGTGCCATCTGAAAACGGGACAGAGCATCGGCTATGTCATTTGACAGCCCCGGGACAAAACGTGCGGAAAAGACAATATTAGCCCGCAGGCAATGTAGCACGAAAGCCCTAAGCAGTGATGATACCCTGGGGGACTTTGATGACTGTTTTGCCAGAACCCCCACCACTGCTTGGTTGTCAGTCCAGAAGCACACTCGACGGTCCTTGAATTCCCCGACCCATATATGCACTGCCACTGCAATGGGAAAAAACTCAAGAAAAGTCAAGTCCCGTGTGATTGCCTCCCCTATCCATGCTGCCGGCCAGGGCATGGCACACCATCGCCCCTGCCAGTATAACCCAAAACCCAAGGAGCCTGCCGCATCAGAGTGGACCTGGAAATCATTGCGCAGGTTCAAAGTGTCCTGCCACAATGATACCCCGTTGAATTCCTGAAGGAACACCAACCAGTTCCTAAGGTCCTCCTTCACGTCCTGGGGCAAACGTGTATGGTGGTGTGGCGCACGCAAACCCGAAGTGAGTCGTGCCAAGCGGGCACAAAAAGGCCTCCCAGGAGCCACCACCCTACACGCGAAATTCAAATGGCCCAAGAGCGACTGCAGCTGACGCAAGGTAACCTTGGTGAGGGGAAGCATCTCCTCTATCACCCTTCTTAACGTTATGATTTTTTCCTCCGGCAGCCGCGAAGTCTGCTCTACAGTATCCAGCAAAATGCCCAGATAAACTAACTGGGTGGCCGGGCCCTCCGTTTTGGCTGAAGCCAATGGAACACCCAGCTCCTCAGTGAGTGCGGCAAAAGCCTGCATGAGCACAAGGCAGTCCCCAGACTCGCCGCCGGACGTCAGCAAAAAATCATCAAGATAATGAGTCACCCCTTGGAGCCCTGTCCTATGGCGTAGCGCCCAGTCCAAGAAGGTGCTGAAAGCTTCGAATGCCGCACAAGCTACGGAGCAGCCCATGGGCATTGCCTTATCCACATAATAGGCCCCTTCAAATTGAAATCCAAGCAGCCAAAAATCCTGCGGATTAATAGGCAGCAGCCTGAAAGCCGATTCAATGTCACATTTTGCCAACAGGGCGCCCCGGCCAAACTTCCTAATTAACTTAATTGCGTCATCCAGTGACGCATAGCGCACTGAACAAAGCTCGGGTGGGATCACGTCATTCACCGACGTGCCCCTGGGGTGCGACAAATTGTGAATTAGGCGGAATTCGCCCGGGGCCTTCTTGGGTACCACACCAAGGGGGGAAAGGTGTAAGTTAGGAAACGGCGGAGTATCAAACGGGCCCGCCATGCGGCCCAATATCAATTCCTTCCTTATCTTTTTCCTAGCCACGTCCGGCCACTCTCGCACTGACTTCTGGTTAACAGGTCTTCCCGACACGGGCGTCGTTGATACGGGAATCCTGAAACCATGGGAAAAACCTTCCCGCAGATAGAGAGCCGCCCCCCGATTGGGGTAGTCCCCTAGCCAACTCAAAAGGGGCTGCAGTTTTATGGGTGTCGGGGCCATCGTGGAAACGCTATTGTTTTCCGGCACCTGACGCGGGCTGGGAGGGTGCCGGTTTTGCGGCTTGCTGTCCCCCTCCCCGTCCCCCGCGAAAGGGCCGATTGCCCCGCAAGCACGAGGAGGCCGGGTGCGCCCCCCCGCACTTCTCACAGATGTGGGGAAAATTACAGGGCGAACGAGAGCAGCCGCCCTTGTTATAACTCCAGCAGCAAAAACGCTTAGAAATCCTAGCAGGCTGCGCTTTGAAAACCCGCTGCTCAGGAGCCTTCTTCTGTACGTGCGGGGCCACCCAGGTGGCCCAGAGGTCTACGTCCTTCCTGTCCCACCTAGCCGTCGTGATCTTATGGGCCCTGGCCCTAAATTTTCTGTCATAAGCTAGAGCCGCAAATTCCCCGCCCATAGAAAAAGCCTGGCGCACTATCGATTGATAAATGAACAAATGCAGAGCGCGCCGAGGATAACAGGCAGATACCACACTGGCAAAGACTTGAAAGCAGTCCATCCAGCGCTCGAATGACCTGTCCGTTCTACCTGAGGAGGCACGCTTCCTGGAGGGGAATCCCGACCCCTCCCCTTCACCGCGGGTATCATCTGGGGGTGCCAGTTTAAATATGTCTACATACCTGCCCTCCAGTATCCTATTCCGGATCCTGGAAGACAGGTGACTACCTGGGATAATGTCCCTAGTCCTGTTGGTAGCTACCCTGGTGTCGGGAACAGGACGACCATTCAAATACTCCTGGGGGGCCCCATATCTAGCCCTATGTGAGTTGGCCCGCCTTTGCCACGCCCATTTTGGCAGACCAGGAGCAGATTCTCCAAAACCCCAGTACAGCTTCACTTCGTCCCCGGAATCTGTGTCAGAAGACAGTGTGGTACCTGAACTATCTGAGGATTCGCGTCTCCTCCTCTTGGCACGGTGGCTGCAACATCCATGGCGCCTACGACGCTTTCCTCCCGATGACGCTTTAGCTGGAACCTGCAAGCAGTCATCAGGGGACGATTCCGAATCAGGCTCCTGCCGAGCCGATGACGATGCCACTGGAGACGCCCTTCGTTGCGCAATCGCGCTTTCGGCTGCTGACGATTCGGAAGAACTCAGCCTACGGGAGTAGCCGCCGGATCTAGACGCCGACGCCCTCTCCCGGCGCTTTTTGCCACGTGCAGATTGTCGCTTGCTTCGCGGTCGCACAGCCTTTGGGGACCCTTGACCTGGAGCAGAACTGCCTTCATCGGAGTACGCGTCCATTCCGGCCTGCGTAGAAGTACCTGGAAGAGCTAGAAAAGACACCGTGCGTGAGGACGCTGCCTTACCCTTCCTGGGCGCCTGCTGTCGTCGAGGGGCGCCAGCCGTTGCCCTGGCGCCCTTTGACTTGCGCCCACTAGCCAGCCTCCCCTTAGCAGCCCCCGCTCCCTTGGCCTTTTTCTTGGCGGCCACCAAGGCGGCGGCTTGAGCAAGGGGAAGGTCTTCATCCACACTGGAGGAGTCTGGCGCAGGGGACAAGGCAGCCTCACGTGAGGGAGGGTCATCTCGCGCAGTACCCTGAGAAGAAAGGGACAAGAGACCCTCCAGGTCAGATTCAAAACGCGCTAGTGCAGCCGGGTCGCCAGCTAGGTTGGCCATGCGGTTGCGAATGCGCTCCAATTTCTCTGCAGCACCAGGTGAACGCAGGGCCTGCGACGATCCTTGAACAGCCCTTTCCTCAGGAAGCGCGGCGGCTGCCTGCTGGGTGTCCTCTCTCTGGGACATCCTGGCCAATAACGGAAGACAAAAGTTATAATTGACACCGAGGTTGGCCTGCAGATCTCAAGCCCCAACAAACCCTGTTTTCGCTGAAGCCACAATCCCTTTTGTCCAGATAAATTGGCGGCAATAATTAAATTAGTCAGGAGGAAATTTAAGAATTAAAGCAGCGTAAGCACCTAACCACAAATAATTAAAATAAATTAAATAAATTGCACATCAAAATAACACAGCCAATAAACACCAATCAAAAATGAACTGAACTATAGATACGCTGGCTGTAGTAATTAAATTGAGCCCCAATTGCACTCTGCTGCAATACTCAAGCAGCCACAAGAGGGCGCTTGGCACCACTGAACTCGGCTGCTATTCCCGGTTACAGCCAGCAGGTGGCGCCCCAACTGCAGAGCTGCAGAGCTGCAAAAGGAGCTGCTGCGACACCAAAAGAAGATGGCGATTCCCGCCCAAATTGTCCTACCGCGGACAGGGCAACGGCGCCCGCAGTCGCCTGGCCGGCCAAATGAACGGCCAGCCAGGCAGGGAGAGCCCAACGGGGCCGCGCAGCGCCTGCCGAAGCGGCCGCGTGGGATCGCTGGCCCGTTGCGCGCTGCGGTGGCTCAAAGGGGGCAAAAACCCCCTGCTCCGCTAAAGGGAAGGGGCCTGCCGGCCCGTGCCGGCGGCCACCGCCGCCCCCAAGCGCCCTGCACCAGCCCGAGCCGCCCGCGCCGCCCGCAACCCCCCCGACGCCGGGAAGCAGCGCCGCGGCGCGATTCCAGCCGCCGCGGCCTCAAGGAGCACCCCCAAAGACGCTGCCCTGCAATAAGGCCCCACGAGGGCCTGCCAAGCTCACAGGAGAGCGCACGGAGCGCAACCCGGCCGCGGCGACCAGGTAAGGGGGCGAGCGGCTAGCTGGAGCTCCTGCCCCAGAAAAACAAAAACAAAACCTCCCCCGGTATACCCCTCCCCTTCAGGGGGCCTACAAGCCCAGGGGGTGTCCCAGGGGTAAGTAAAAATTATTAATATATATATCTCTGTCAAAACGGGGGTGGGGGGTGGGGGAAGGGGCCCAGGTGAAAGGGGAGGGGGTCGGAGGGGAAAAGGGATGGGAGCAAATGCAAATAAAACTAAAATCCAATACAACGCAACTGGGGGAATAAGACCGAAAGGCAACAGTCAAGTTAGAATAAGGAATAACCCAGAGTAAAACCAGGCCGAAAGAAAGCCTCAGCAATACAACCGTAACCAGCAACTCTGTCGAGATCCGAAGCTCCAGACAAGAGTGCCCAATGGATCACGTGCTGATCCATATAAAGGGCACTGAGCTGTCAATCACCTGCCTTATGCAAATCTTGGTCAGCCCAAGCTGGTCAATAATTGCTGTGGCCACAAGCCCTTCCCCCAAACCAAGAGGAAATGGCTTCAATGCCCACCCCGCAACTAAGGCTCTCTCTTTGAGAACCCCCTTTTCTCACACTGGTGCATTATCTTCTCTCAACTAAGGCCTTGTCAGAATTTGTTCTTCTCACATTCCAAAAAGAGGTGGGGAATCAACCCTTAAGGTATGTATTCAGACCTGCTTCACTCATGAGCCAGTTGACCAGTTTTTCTTCCATTCCACTGCACAGGTTCTCTAGTGTGCTCATCTTCACCATAGAGATATTCGCCCCCAAATTTGAGCTCAGTAGCAGTTGCCACACGTACCACTGGTATGATGTGCCTAAAGGAGCTGGTAAATTGGAACACTGTCCTCAGGCCAAAATGGGTTAGATTTTCCCATTTCCCTAAAATTATTTTCCCAAGAGTTTGAAGCTTCTTATGCCCTAAGTGGCATAATGTAGATGCAGTACTTAAATAAGAAATGTGCAAGAAACTGCCTTTTCTTCAAAGTATCACATATTCTTGACAACACATCTGTTTTCTTGATAACTTGTTATGTGTAACAAGCTTAAACATTCTGCACAACACTATTTACAATTGGAGCGGAGCAAAATAGTTTTTGTGCTCTGAAAAGGAATAATGGCCACAAAGAAATTGGAAGCTCTGATCTTAAGTGGTGAAAATAATTGTACCCTGCTCCCAGGTAAATCTGTAAGACCCAGGTTCTTTTTTCAGTGCTTCAGAACAGAATAATATTTGAGCCACATTAAAGCTTCCACTCTGTTAACCACTTATCAAGCCTAATTCCCCATCTTAAATCCTCACTGGTTGCTGCAAGACATGTTTTACAAACCAACCTTTTGACAGGAAGGCACATTCTATGCAAGATGAGGAAACTTCAGAAAGGAATGGCAACAAAAACAAAGGGAGTGTTTTAATGCGGTCAGCGACCACTTGCAAGTTAGCAAAGGCAGTAAGGTACACCTGTCAATAGCGTAATAAAACTGGCAGTGAAGCGTAAAGCAGCCACAATCTCCCTCTGCTCTCACAGGGTCTCAAAATGTATTCACAAATGAATCCCTGATTCATTATGAAGTAGGTGATGCTCTGTGCCGAAATTGAAACTTGCCTCTTCAAGGCAGCTTTTTGGAGCACTTCTAAGTTATTGGCCATTCATCTTTGGACCAGTGCATATTCATGAGCGTCAGTGAAGGCAATGGATGAATCCTTTCCACAAGGAAAGCCAACCATGTGTAGTGGACTGCCATACAGACCAGGATTTTTTCTTCTTCTTCCCAGCATGTTTCCTGGACAAAACTGTATAACTGCCCTGCTGAATGGGACCAAAGACTTATCTACAGTCCTACATCCTTTCCCCTCCACTTGCCAATCAAAGGACTCTGGGGAAGCCTACAAGCAGGATAGGAGGAAAATAGTCCTCTGCGTTACTCCCCAACAGTTGGCATTCAGAGCTGCTTTGTGTCTGATCCTGGAGAAAGTGCATAGGCATCATGACTAGTTGCCGTCAATAGCCTTATCCCAGATCACACTGATTTGCTACTTACAACTGTTCCTGGACTTGGAAAGCTTGACTGCAGTGACCATGCGCTGTTGACTTCAAGGATAGATTACTGCAATATGCTCTACATGGGGCTGCCCTTGAAGATGTTTTAGAAGCTGCAGTTTGTGCAATATGCAGTGGCTAAACTGTTATATGACAACCTACACCAATCTTGAAAGAACTGTATGGTGCACTTGTGTTAACATATAAAGCATAGGCAACCTGTCCAGAAGGGAATAAGACCCTTCAGCTGAAAATGTTCCCTCCACTCCTAGGAAACAGAATGAGCAGCTGCAGGGAGTTTATTCTCGCCAGAAAAAAACCTGCCAGTTAACACAAGACTGCACAGATGAGAAGTTATGAAGACTGTTTGGCCTCATCCCTGACCAGAAACACTCACAATAAAATAGCAATCATCCTATATAATAATCTCCAAGTGTCCCTGCGTCCAGTCCGTGTGTCAGTGGTTTTTTGCCACTGCGCATGTCCCACAGGGGCGCAGAGACCAATAGGCGGTGACAGGGGGCGTGTCTGAGAGGCAGCGACGGCAAACGCGCGTCGTCAGTTGGCTCAGTGCCGCTGCCTCGCACGGAGCTGGGCCCGCCGCCACCCGCCGGGTCCCCAGAAGAGCGCGCTGCCGGGGTACCCCTGTCCGCCTGCGCTCACCCGCTGCCGCCGCCTCCGAGGCTGCCCCCGCTCGGCAGGCTCTGGCTGCGGCTCCGGCAGCGCCTTGGCGACGGGCCGCCGCTGCCGGGCCTGGCACCGCCCGGGGACGGGGAGCTCCGTGGCGGAGCGCAGAGGCCGCCGGCGCCGCTTCCCTCCTCGGGCCTGCCGGGAACGAGGGAGGGTGGGATGCGCGGCGCCCTGGCCCTCCTCTCTGTTCTAGCGCCCGTTATTAACGGGCTAAATTCAACTAGTATCAGAATAATCTGCTTTTTTAAAAAACTGTCCACCAACATGTGGAAAAACAATACGTTTTCAATCAAGCTCAAGAAAGGTTGTACTGGTGCACACCGGGAAGGAGAACCAATTTCAAAATGTACCTCATAAATAGCAATGTCCTGTTTACATTTCACATTTTTTAAATATGGTGGCATCTACTGCCCTATTCTACTCATCGGGTATATTCTTTTTCAACACCCTTAATGCTGTTCTTGGCCACAACGCTAATCAGTTATCCCAATGGTTAGAGAAGGGGAAATCAATTTACCTGAATGCCATCAAGCAGTTTACTCATGCACCAGAAACTGTCAGCTTCAATGTTCTGCAGCACTTCGGCGGGCAGACTGGAAACATCAAAATTTTCCACTTCTTCTTCTGTTTGGTAAAAGGGGGGGGGGGAGATACACCAATGAAGTGCATGGAATAAACAAAAGGTTTACACACATATACAAGATATAGCAAACACTAACCTTATCTATTGCGAGAGGCAGTGGAGGATAGGTGTGCCTGGCGTGCCTTGGTCCATGGGGTCACGAAGAGTCGGACACGACTGAACGACTGAACAACAACAACAAACCTTATCTATAAACATTAAACCATACGAACTTTACTAAGGACTAAAAGCACTATTCAGCTAAACCTAGTGTTTTCGAACATTCACCCGATATTAGAAATGCACAGGAGCTAAAAAAAATAATAATCAAATCCACTGTGGAAACTTAAAGGACTATGGCACACCTCCATAAAAATCTGAAAATGCATGAAATCTATCCA